>JAODKF010000116.1:29986022-29996046 GCA_026779585.1 Mormyrus proboscirostris | reverse complement strand
AGATGCTACATACGATGGATGCTACATACGGTAGATGCTACATACGGTGGATGCTACATACGGTGGATGCTACATACGGTAGATGCTAGATACCGTAGATGCTACATACCGTAGATGCTGCATACGGTGCATTTTCAGTGCACACAACGCACTGCCTGATGTTTACCTCGCTAATATATTTTTCCGTATCACTTTCATCATTAGTCTGCTAGCACAAGGTCAGTCCAAGTTTGTCTTGGCTGTTTGTTTTGTATAAATCCACTGTCTGTAATAAAAAGGAGAAAAGGTTAGGTAACATTTTACTTGAGGGGGCACAAGAAACTTAGATACTCAGTTGCTACTCAAGAACAAAAAATGAAAATTGATCCTGCATGTTGGACAAACATGGGAACATGTAATTAATACTTAGTTACTGGTTAATTAATGCATTAAGTGTACATTATTTGTACATTATTTGTCCCCCCTCAAGTAAACTGTCACCAAAAGTTACCAAAAGTGTTTTTGGACTAATTTGTATTTAAATATTTTTATTGTTGACTTTTACCACAGACTTTCAGAAAAAAAATCCTTAAGAAAGGAGCCAAAATGAATTTACATATTGTTACATATAGCTAATTTCATGTTAAAAATGCAACCTTCTCAGCTCTGTGTATATACTGTCACATTTCGCAACAAAGAGAAATTGCTGCTTGGTGTTCAGATCGCTGCATCAATCCATGCATGTGCTTTTTTGTATTGCCAACTACTTTCCTCTGGTAAGCAAGTAGTGCAGCACAACTGTTAATCATTTTGCCACTTCTTTACAAAAGCTGGTAGGAAAAACTGCTTGGCAGGCCAGTGTATACAGAACAAAGGCAGGGTCAGATAAAACACATTTCTGTGCATCTGAAGCAAGACTGACTGACCATGTACACCATACACACCACACACTGCCCCTTTTGCGTATCCTCCTGCATGCAGCATGTTCTCCACCACACGCTGACATTTCACACTGACTGTATCTCACTAATTTGGCACAGCTGGGTTTTGGGTCCTAAGATGAACATCATCGCATTCTTCCTTCTTTGCATATGTACTGAACTACGTTCTGAAAATTTGGCCAAATCAATAATATAAAGCTAATTTATGAAGTAACTGCACATGTTTCTTGAATTTAAACCATCTTGGAAAAGGGATTAGAGGGCAATAATGACATCTGCATGGAGTTCTGCACTAGACCTGTGGATTTAATTAGCGGCACGGCAGTATAAAATAAAGTACATCAGAGCCAATAACAAAACTGGGAGAAAAACTGCAAAAAAACAACGTGTGGTCTTTGGTGTTGCACTGGTTATTAACTTGATAATATCCTTTTGCGTGCCAAAGAACACCTATTCCTTCAGGCAGTTACTTGGCATCCAAAAGCATTGCATCCTGTGCAATGTCATCTGTGCAATGTCACCTGATGCTGGCTACCATTCAACATCTTTCACACCCTCCTTGGCTTAATGGCATCCCAAGTGAGAGACTTGATAGCAGTACACCAGGTAATCTGTACCAGCCGATCATGCTGAGATGATCACAGAAGACACACCTCCCTGAAAACCCTGGGATGGAGGATCTTTAAGTTTGTTGCTATTTTTTTCCATTTCCGTTCCTTTAATGCTCACCTCTGTGTTTTAAATGTGTATCTCACCCCCCCGCACGCCTCATACTCATGTACACCTAGGAGCATATCTACTTTAGCGCCCCCACAGCACAAGCGCACATAAATTACTGAGACACATCTAATACGACGTCATTTCCTAGCGCAGATGAACACTGGAAACCAAGCCTGTTTCATGGAAACGTCAGGATTGGGCAGCATCAGTGTGGTAGCCAGTAGACTTTTGTCTTTGCCGTAGGCAAAATGGCGTGGATTGGTTCTGCAGTTGAGAGTACAATGATGGTTGAATCCATATGAGTCCTTTAAGTTAAAGAGTACGTGTATCACAGACTGCAGCTCCTCTCTCTCAGCCTCCTGCTGCCTGCTCTGCGGAAATCACTGGAGTAAAAATGCCAATGACTGGGAGACTGTCTGCGGAAGCAAAAATGCATCAACATAACATACAATCAGACCTGTGACCCTCTGCTTATGTGTGTGATTACTGTCTCGGATATATGATTGCCTATTTTAATGTATGGCTTCTGCAGAGTTTTGAGGAAGACCTGATTCAGACTGCAAACTGACGATGGAGATATTTTGAGCTTTCTCCTTAATGGATAACTCACGAGATGTAGCGATCTGTCACGCCCTGCATCCCTTCCCCCTCGTTTTCTCCCTATAACAAGCCACACCTGTTACTTGTTTAATCTTTCCTCTCGTTACAGCCCTCATGTGGATCACCCCAGCTGCCTCTCGACTGCTCCCTCGTCAGTGAGGTATACAGTGCCTCCCTGTCTCGAGCTCCCCAGTCCAGTCATGGATGTTGCTGCCTGTGTGTGCTCCCTCAGTGTGCCCACCTGATCCTCCCAACCCCATTTTGACCCCCCTCTTGCCCTGTCTGCAGTTTCCTTTAATAAAGCCCCTTTAGGTTTTCACCACGCCTGCCAGCATCTCAGTCCTTGCCTCTGATGTGTCAAGATCGATGTAAGATTTCTACAAATTTCAAATGCTGCATAAAAAAAAAACTGTTCCCAAATTGTGGTGGTCCACTTAAAAAGTTCAGCCCCACATTAGTGAAGGTTTTTGTAACTGAATTAGGGATGGCATTATTTACTTCCAGTGTGACCCTGTACTAAATAAGCCTTATGGAAGATGGATGGATAGATGGATGTAAGTACATATTTCAAACAATAAGGATGATTAATGCTTGCAGACATTAACAATGAAGAAGCACGCTGTTCAGCTCTTGTTTTTGTCTGTGTTGCTACAGTAGCTGTTCAGTAAATGCGGCTGATCTCAGGACAGTCACATCAGTGAGTTTTCTATTTTCAAAGAGGAGTCTAGTCTCATTTTTACTGCAGCTAAGTAGACATAAGCAGTAAGCAAGCAGCATGCTTGGCTTCAGACAGGTTATGACCCTCTTAGCAGGTTCAAACGGGTTAGACTAGCTAAGTGTCAGTCATCTAACCCGGAGCAGATATTGGTCTATGCCCACGGGACTGGCGTCTTGGTGAGAGCCATGAAGAGCTTACTCCTGATGTTTGTGTCCCAGCTTTCATCCGCTGGGTCTTGGGCTTCAAGCCACTGGGTGTCATGGTGAGGTGGACCTGCCGTGAGATCTGCAGGCCTCCAAGGCCTGTTGAAGAGTGTTGCTGGAAACATCCCTCCAGTTCACCTGCACAGGCTACACCTTTTGCTGTAGTACATTGGAGCATGACAGCAGTACTGCACCAACCATCACAAAGCGATCTTCCCCTCCACTGGAAGGCCCAAACAGCACCGTAAGGTTACCAGGTATGTACTGATCAGCTTACTTCAATCGTGCTAAGTGTGTGGGATCTGTGCCGTTTAATTTCCCCATACCCATGCACTGGATAGAGACACAGGCTTCACCCAATAGCTACACCCTCCATATCTGCTTCATTTTCCCCGTATATTTCCTGTATTACAAAACTCTCTACAGTTTCTTTCATCTGATTATTCTGTACACAAGGAACCAAATTACCGTTTAAATATATTTATGGATAGCTAATAAATGCAAAAACAGAAGTTAATGAATATAAACGTTTAATTAATATGAAAGTATTTATGTATATAAAGCTGCTGCAGCTCATTTTCTGTCCTCTCAGAGTCTAGATACCCTTTCTGATTTGTTCAGTAGTTACATCATTGTTGACTGGGTGTTGGCCGTTCAGTTATATTCTTTTTTACTGGGTGTGCATGTTCTCCCAGAGTATCAGCAGGGTTCATATTGCATGGGACCTCCGAACTGCTGCTCATAACACATTGTCTTAGCGAGCAAATATATAAATAACCAAACATAATCCCATGTGCACTGATGCTTTTTTTTTCACTCGAGCTCCAAGATGGCCAAAGTGTTAAGTTGTACTTTGTAGAAGTTGCATCTTTCTGAACAGCCAACTTGCACACCTCCTGTGTGTTCCTCAGTGTGTGGTGTGTGTGCTGGAAGGCAATGCACAGATACATCATTCATTTGTCATCTGACATTCTTGGCACGGTTTATTGTGGTCTGTTATTTATTGTTACTGTCTAAATGTCTTTTTACTTTCTAAATGTGTGTGTGGAGCAACTGTAAACCTTTGGGATTAATAAAGTATCTATCTATCTATCTGTGTCTGTCTGTCTTAACTATCTGTGTCTGTCTGTCTTAATGCATGAAAAATTATAAAATTGCAGACATATTTTCAAATTTAATTTATATTTAATTTATGTATTTTTATGGAGTTTGCTGCTTCGCGCTCATGAACCCAAAGTTCAAAGGATACAGCAAAGATCTACTTCTGCAGACATCTGCTAAATGTTCTCTTCCAGGAGTGTCTGCTTGAAACTCCTCTGGCTGCAATTTTCTCCGTCCGGTTTTGAGGTTACCCGGGATACGGCATTCCGTTATTCGCTAGGAATCGCCCTGGTGTCAGTCATACCCGGGTTCATAAATTTCAGATCTGTGTGGATTCCTGGTCTTGTATGTTTACCGTAATTTATATTCATAAATTCTGACACACATAAACAGTTCAGCAGATTACAATGCAAATGCAAGAGGCTCCTTTTACCGAAAGTAATTTAGCCCCCTTTCATATCACCGAAAATTTGGGACTAGGTAGATATACAGAAATCGCACCATTGCATTGAGGTAATGCAGTTGCTAATAATCAGAAGAGATTAAAGCTCACCCAGACTGTGAAGATTTTTTTTCTTTTGTAAAACTTATTTCTGTTAGAAATCTGCCACCTGATTCATTAATTCCACTTTGTTAATTACAACTCCGTCACCATAAGACCAGCGGTGCACACAAATTTTTCACACCTAAAGTGGCAGATATGAAAATGATGTAAGAATGAATGCAGAGTTCCTCAATGCTCTCGAGGGATTCCCATGATGCACGAGGCTTCATGTGGTGGGAAGCCAGCAAGCCAGTTGAATCATACCTGCCACAGCTAACAGAGGCCAGGGACAGCAGTGACTTCGCTGATGGGATTCTGGCTTAACTAGGCAGTTTTAAGGCAGCTAAACTCATCCTCATATGGAACAGTGCTGCCATGAAGGACATAAGTGCCCCAATAAAAGGCAGACTCTGCCCCCACCTTGGCTAATGAATAAGAACTTGACACAAGTAGGTTGTGATCTTTCATGATGTTGTTTCATCCAGGGAAATCAGTTGTGCGTGCACTTTTTTTAACCTGAACGTTCATGATTATTTTTCACCTTCTTAATAAAACATTTCCCCCAGGTGCTCATTAAGGAAGTGCTTCTATAATTTTTTTTGTGTATGCTGAAAATAATATTGGAAATTAATGCAAAGAAGCAGGGGATATCACACCCCCCCCATTTATGCAACACAAACACATAAACAGTTTTAGATGGATATTTATTGTAGCACTTTTGCTAAGTATCCTAATCAAGGCTAAGTACATTCACAAGTCATAGGTTCTTTGTAGATGATGATATGGACACCAGTGCTATAACTCCCACACACTTGCATATGTGTGATTTAGTGCCTTCTGAATAGTCTGAGGCAAATCTACGTATCTATGTCCATCCACTCTTTAGATGACAGTTTCATGTGAAGGACTTCACCTAGATGTACCTAATAAAAGCTTCTACTAACTGTGGCACGATGGCATCAATCTGCTGCTGATACGTTGTATCTCTAAAAGCCAGAGCTGAGCTGACCCCATAGCATTTTGCCTCAATAATCCAGACGTAGGCCTTAGGAAGATGGAAACGTGGCGTGGGCTCCATCCACCCACCGCCTCTGAAGAACTTTCCTGTAGTCCTCATTTCTTCGGCCTATTGCCCTCTTTCCAGTGTTATCACTTCAAATAACCCCACCAGCTTGCCTTATTTTCAGTATATTTTGAGCTAGAGTTACAATGTTAAGTATGACTGAGCATCTGAGTTGGGCATCAGTGCCCAGGCCGTCGATAACAATGCACACAAGATTTTGCTCAGTTTGTCAACCTTAATCCGATTATAAAAGCAGAATTTATATGATAATTTTGGTCCGGTTATTGGTTTACTGCCATCATACTGCCATCAGCCCATCATGGCTGACCTTGCTTTAGATAGACTCCTCACTTTCACAGCTTGGCATCAAGACATAGGTGAGCAAGGAGCCCCTTGACATTCTCAGGAGATAATTCTCTTACTTATCTTTCATATCATAGGGCTGTGCAACCTCATATCCTGATTTAGGTCGTTTGATATCCCGATAATGAAACATATCACGATAAAGCACTTATTCTGGAAGTTCAATGAATAAATTAAATAATTTTCTTATTAATGTGTAAAATATAAAAAGGTGAACTTGTGTCTGAATGTGTGTTTATGGATCTCGTTGGATGCTCCTATCACAATGGGGGGGGCTGTTTATGTCCCTGATGGCTACAAAAATGTATGTTATTCTTTTTTTTCCATTTTGTTCCAATCCCAATGATTTGAGTGATATAAATATTGCTGCAACAAACTCAAACTATGCCAAACTTCATGTTTCGGTTCCGAGTGAACCAAACTATATGTATACTAAAAACCTGTTGGTGGATAGCAACAATTTAAACCGACAGAAATATAAACTAATACTTCAGATATGGATTATTTAGGTAAGAGTGTTGATCCAAAACCTAGAAATTGATGACCGGAGTGAGCATTTAAAATGACAAGCAAAGAAAAGGATTTCTTTTTCAGTAAGCGGAATCATTAACATCGCGCCAAGCAATAAAACAAACACAGTACGTTGCTTTAACTACAGTTTGCCGTAACATAGAATGATGAATGAATCAGACCATACTAGAAGAAATGGTGTAACATTCATGAATCTTTATGATGCCTGAAAATCCCGTACTTTTTCTGACCCTAACTCTAGGCTCAGTTTGCTAACCCTAAACCTAATTTGAGGCCTTAGAGTGAAACTACAGTTGGAAAGTAGGAAATATGCTACTAAAGCATGCTAAACTGTGGCTTCCTGTCCTACGGGGGAGCAGAACTGTCATAAAAACACATTATGATGCCTGAAAATACCATACTTTTTTTGACCCTAACCCTAGGCTCGGTTTGCTAACCCTAACCCTAATTTGGGGCCTTAGGGTGATACAATAGGCTGTTGAAAAGTAGGAAATATGCTACTAAAGCTAAACTGCCTGCTGTCTTGTTCACCGACTCACTCATCAACTCAAGCACTCCTTCGGTTCTCTCATTCTGAACGAGTTGGTGAGTGAGTGAATGAGTGCATGTTTCAGATAGACTACTTTTTGGTCATGACTGAAAGAGAAACCTGTACCTCGGTCATGACTGAATTGCACCAATGGTGTCATATAAAGCCTACATGTGCAGTGACTTTTGGATCACTTGGATCTTCGGAATGCAGCGTTTTCATGATTTAATTTGATTTTAACCAAGGTTCCTAAGTATTTGGACTTGTTAGTTGACTATGTGATGTACTGTTAGATTTGAAATTTTAACAAATATGAATAGGTAAGATACAGTGTTGTCAATATTAAGACTATAACTCGATTACAAATATTATTTTCCTCACATGGCTTATTGGAGGTATTTAGCTTATTCCAAAGTGGTATTTAGCCTAAATAATGGGGTATTTTTGACATATTGGAACACAAGCATTTCAGATCTATTTTATGCAAACAGGAAATGCCACTGAATGCTTTGTGAACGAAATAGAGCAAATCTTTTATGTGAACTGAATCAAACAAACTACATTTCAAGAATGAGCAATTTCACCCAACACTAGACAGAAGAGGTATTGCAGTGCATGCATGCTCGAAAATACTATGCAAGTCCAGACATGTGAGGTAAAAATCGGGCAGATAGTATAGATCATCATCCAAATGACTTTAAAAATTGTCATAAAGAGTGTGATTTGTGACACAAAGAAATAAAATATAGAGCATAAGATGAAATGATAGACGTTTATCTATTGTTTCACAATGTATATCGTCATCTCGTATAACCCTAACACTGGTAAAAACCCTTGCCATGCAGAAAATGTAAAGCAAGGAAAAAGATTCAGGAAAAGAGGAGAATAACTTCGAAAAGGGACTTATCTCTACATGTATAAATTGACCTCCCCCCACAAACAATCTCATACATTATAGAGACTGATCATTATTTGGAATATTTGCAATGCACAGAACCAAGAAAAACACAGACTTGCGAGATAAACTTTTGATTGGAAGAGAACAAAGGGAGGTACAGCTTAAGTAAGTGGCCATTATTGTGGCTCGATTAATGTCACGCGCGGAGGAAGGGCAGGCAGCTGCCCCGCTGCCCCGCTGCCAGATACCTTAATGAGAAACATCTCCAGGAATTAAAAAGACAAGGCAAAGCTACAGCCAGAGCTCTGGAAAAGACTGATCCCTGTCCAGGGCATTTAATTACAGAGTTATTGAATCACTTTCTATTGGATGTTGGGGACAAGTACTTGCAGATTCACTTCACTATTTCATGTGCCTGTGTCTGGGCACGGCCTCCTGTCCCTATACTCTCACTGCGCAGTTGATGCTGCCTGACACTGGC
This sequence comes from Mormyrus proboscirostris, assembly GCA_026779585.1. NCBI lineage: Eukaryota > Metazoa > Chordata > Actinopteri > Osteoglossiformes > Mormyridae > Mormyrus > Mormyrus proboscirostris. The sequence continues at coordinate 29,987,375 of JAODKF010000116.1, read as the reverse complement.
AAATTTAACAGGCCACACAGACATACTTACATTTATATTATTTAGATGCTTTTGGCCAAAGCAAGGCACAGGTTAAGCAAATAGCATATTACAAAGATAAAAATGTTAAGGAGTCAGCCAGGGTGCGACTCTGCATGCATGTCCAGGTACGCGTGTAAGCGGTACGTCATGTGTTAATACCCAGAAAGATCACATGTTCATACGGGATGGTGCTTTCTTGCTAATATTTCACCGGCGCTTTATCTTTTCCGGCAGATCTGCAGTGGGCAGAACCAGGCAGGTTAGCAAGAGATGTAGGATTTTATCTTTTTTATACTGTGGTATATTGTTTTTATACTGTGGTCAATTTGCCATTTTTCTGTTTTGCTTCCATTGCCCACATTTATTCCTTATTTGTTACTCATGCTCATATTGCACACTTTTGTGCTGGATTGTCTCGTCGTCCGTCGCATTACTGTTCGTTACATCCCTCTATGCCTCACCCTGCATCTGTAGAATAAGAATTTCAATGTGATCCTCTGAACAATTGTGACAATAAACCTTGAAACCTGAGCCTGAAACCCGCTAGTCTCTGAAAGATACTGAAGAGGTGATTCACTCTGCTTACTTCCTCTTAAGGAACAGCCCTGAAGTCCCACCTAAACTAATTTCATTTTCTGTTCCATATTAACAATGGCAGCAGTTTGGGTAAAGACTGATTTGATGGGGTCTTCCTGAGTTTCCACAGCAACATCCCTCACAGACCTGTCCTACTGGATTCAACCCTTAAAGTCATAAGTCACCACTGCTACATGTAGAGCACTCAGGTCACAAGGCAAATAGCAAATTCTAATTGCACATATTTAACTTTACTCTTTGTTAATGCTAATGACCTCTGAGAGAAATATTTGCACAACAGAAAGGGGCATGTAGGATAGAAGCCAGGTAAGATAGAAAACCTACTGGACAGTAGCTCTCCAGGACCGGAGTTGAAGACCTCTGCTCTACACCAAGTCAGTGGTGGCACATGAAAAAGCAGGTGAAAATCTGGTGAACCTGATAACATTAAGGCAAGTGACACAAAGTTCTCCAGAGGAACCAGATAAATGACATGACCCAGCATTCAGACCTCAAGCTTCATTCTCAACTGCGTGTGTATATCTGAAAAGCAAAGTAATTAATGACATTTAACCATCGAGAATGTGAATTTTGCTATCAGACAATAATAATTGGTATATAGTGACAGAGCCAAGATTAACAATATTTTGACTTATAAATATTGTTCTTGTTGATTGCAGCTAATCCCTTGTATATACTGTAAAGATTAACTTTAATTTTTGTTTAATAGGATCTGGTACATTATACATATGCTAT
>JAODKF010000116.1:29968219-29978833 GCA_026779585.1 Mormyrus proboscirostris | reverse complement strand
GTTATGGGGACATTGTAAGGATAGGTAAACCCGCTCACACACACACACACACACACACACACACACACACACACACACACACACACACACACACAATTAGAGAAACTTGGGACCTCCAGTCTCTTAAAGCCACATGTCATTAAGATAAAGGCAGAAGTTCAGGTACCTAGCAAAAGAGATCCAGGGAGACAGAAAAGCCTCTGGATCAGCCCAGGTGCTGAAGAGAGAAAAGAGGAATAAACGGTGAAAGCTCTTCCAAGCAGGGCCTCCGGGGGAACCGTGATGATACTGAACTCTCATCTCTGCTCACTGGTTAACTACATCTTTCCAAAACTGCAGACTGACAAGACCCGAATTTAGGCATCTGCACACAGAAATTATTCAAACCTTATTTACGCAGCCTGATATTGTACCAAAGCTATCTTTTAAAATTCCTCAATGCATTTGTTGTATTATTTATTCTTGCTGTTATGCTGTGACATACAGACAGGACACAGATGTTCGGGGAGGGACGAGCCCTTGTACACATACAGTATGTAACTGTTGATATTATATGTAAAGCGAGTTTGCTGAGAGCTTGAGGGAGAGGAGAGACCGGGAGCTATGCCCTGGCTTCTGTGGCTTTGCAGGATCGATCGTTTAAGTTAGACAGCAGAACTGGGTTGTACATTGTCCAGATGCCTGCCAAAAATACCCCAGGGGTACGGATAAACTTGGCCTGTTCCACCCTCCGATCCCCGTGTCCTATGGATACGTTCTGCATCTACAGAACTAGGTTTCTTCATGTCGTACAATTTTGATGAGATACACTTCAGTTTGCATACAGAAAGAAAAAAAAAACGGAAACGCGGACAAAAATGTCATTCAGTACGTTGCCATAGCACCATTTGCAGAAGGCAAAATTTTCCCTGAGCCTTCAGTCAGTATGATATTGTAATATTTCGAGGTTCAGAGGATTACCTTGCAAGTTTCAACGGAGTGAGCGAATGTGCGCTTCTGTTGTTTACATACTGACCTATTTACATATTTCCACGTTTTTATTCATGCATGTGTATATAAATTTCCTATGCATGTATACTGAAAGCCGGCCCTGCAATATTTTTTTTTTGATTCATAATCAAAATGGCATTCATTTCTACGGCATTTGTCTATGTAAATCCTGTGTGACTGGGAATGTTTAAAAAACACTGTGCATAAATCATGAGAAGGATCCTTCTGCTCCCCTTGGCTTTAATTATATGATGCTATCCACTCGCTACTAGAAAACAAGACATCAGACATAAACACTGAGCTTTTCAGTGGTGAGCCGACAGCAACGAGCTCGCCCCGATATGAAGACACTCTCCTCTGAGCAGAGTCGCTCTCTGTCTAATCCTGCATGGATCTTCAGCGTTGGTGAATAACTCTGTGATGTTTAAAACACAATCCTGTGGCGCAGACGGGGCACAGAGTGACCAACCTCAGAAATGTGGTTCAGTCCCAACATTCCCTGCTGCCTCAGACCTCCAGATAGAAAAGACAGGCTTCCATTTTTCCTCAGTCTGGCTGAATCTCTCCCTGAAATATAGAATGGGCTATTTTGGGCAGAGGCACTGGGAGAAGCGAGTGTGTTTACTCACCAGGGCAGCGAGGAAGGCTAAGGTCAACCACAGCCATCGAAGATCAGCCATCGAAGATCAGCCATCGAAGGGCCGCACCTCTGCAACTTTGAAGGTGCGACCCTAGTGGCTAAGTAGCTCCCAGAAGAACACCAGAAGGACCTGTGTGGAGTTGCAGCAGGGTGAGATGTGAGAACTAGTCGTGATTTAAAAGGTATTACGGGGCACAACTGCAACAATCCTTTGGCAAATCAGCAGGCAAGTGCTTGGGAGTAAATGCTTGTGAGTAAATGCTTAGGAGTAAGCCTACAGGCTGAAAAAGTGGCAGCTGGGGAGTTTGCTTAATTTTGCACGATGAACTAAAGTTTCTTGATTGTGTTCAGCCATAAATGGGGTCAGTGAATCTGCAGTCAGAAGCAGAGGCAACTAGGCTGTTAAGAACAGGCATATCTAAGCACTGCAAGATCCCTGTACACGGGCTTCATGGTTTATCCACACTACCTGCTTTTAATGCGATATCTCTTACTGCTTCAGGTGGTTATTACATGCAATATGCACGTCAGTTCAGCTGATTCTTAAGAGCACCCACCCCCCAGGGAAAGCAAATAACACTAAATATCTAAAACAGTGCATGTAAGGGTCCGGAATATATTAAACATAAGCTACCATTCAGGACTCGAATGAAGGATACCCATTGGAGTAGGAACCGACAGAAGGGCTACTTCAGTGCAAATCGCAGTCCTGCTCCATAGCTACAAACTGCTCAGAGTGTCCATGCTTGCCCCTGTCCACCATCGAAAGTGCCTTCAATGGGTACGAACTGGAACTGAAGGTCGCCTGGTCTGATTAATCCCATTTTCTGTTGCCTCACATGGTCGGGCGGGTGTGTATTGTATATTTGTGGGATGTTTTGGACCAACAAGTCCAATCAAAGCACTCATAGGGACCCTTGAGTATATAACATTTCAGTTTGAGTAAGTATTTCACCAGCCGAGCATTTTCTGTACCTGCATGTGTTGTTAAAGGTCATGGTCTCTCTCCTGGAAGCTACAGGCACAAGCGACGTGCAGCTGATGCAGGGACGCCGTCCCAACCCAGGAGTAACAGGTTCATTATCCAAAAAGTTATTTATTCCCGACCACCATATTAGTTCAATATCAAGGAAGTCTAAAACCCATAAAAGAGATCAAATAAACGAAACCACAACTATGACATCTTCAACTCAGATCAACTGAAGCAGGTAAACTGACTCTCTCCACACCCTGAACCACTGAAGACATTGGCTGATCAGACCAGCACCTGTACAACTAAGGAAACACAAAAACCATCAAACACCAGTTAGTAACATGATACAAATCACTTATCAGTTCACCACATCATATTCATAACAAGATCAAACTACAAATACTACTAAACAACATGCTAAATCAAGACATTAAACTAACTAAACCATTAAGTCAGTCAACACACATTAGTTTAACCAAAAATAAATATTATATTTATATAAATAAATAGTCTTTAAACAGTAACACTTAATATCTGTTAAGTAATATAAACAAACAAAAAACAACTAAAGAAAATGTACATGCAAAATGTATAATTCTTATATGTGTGGCTGCCAAAGTGGGCCATCACAGTACCAGAATATACATTTCATTGTTCTATGGTAATCATCTGTATTTGGTACTTCATATATAATTCATCAGTGGTACAGTATTTGCTCGCCAAGTAAAATAACCTGTTACAGATGTAATATTGAGCATGAATGCTAAATATTTCTACAGGAGCCTCCTTATTTAATGCACATTCTCCTTCCAGCATGCAGGGGTGTTGTTTAATCATAATCAGACCATGTAAATTAGCAGAACCGCACAGCCAGTCGAAATTGAGTCAATATGAACATTTCTGTTTTATTTTGTGTGAAAGACAGATGGCTGCGAAAAAGACAGAAGGCAAAACACAGGAGCTCCTCTGGGTTCTTGGTGAGGGACTCTGCTGTGGGCTTTACCCAGCCCCCATTCTGGAGAATAAAGTCACCCTCATGGTAAGTTTGCTATTTCTGTTAGCATCGTGAAGACGGAGGACAGGATTCTATATCAGCATGTCAATTAACTCGCAGGTGGAACATGGGCAAATATTCGTTGTTTCCCAGTGACTAATGAGCTAGTTTCTTTTCTTAGTTAGGCAGCGACATGATGAATTTCTTCTTGTTTATTCCTACTTATTCTGCACTCATCTTCATTATTTTTTAAATACTGATTGCTGTCAACCCTTCTGCAGGTGCCACGGTGTGCGGCCCTGAGGAAACGTTGCTGTTGCTGTGGTTTCCGCAGTGAGGTACCACAGAAGACAATGGGTTGATTACTATGTGAGATGTTCTCCACCAAAATCATCTCTGTTACCCTTGAGGAGAAGGCTGCACTTTCAAAGGAGACCTGCAGAGTTTATTTGGAGAGTAACCCTCTCACACTTTTTTGAGGAACAATTCTGACCAACATTGGGACAATTGTGTCTAGTGCACTCAATTCAAAACCAGGGCCACAGCCAGAATGTTCCTCTTGTTCTGATTTTTCAGTGTCTATCTGCAGTGGAATTCCCGTCCCCCCCAAGCTCTCAGCTCTACAGCCACAGTAGGACACGAGTTCCCAAAAGTACACTTACTCCAGTGATGGTGGCACTGCAGTAATTACACGCTCAGGCTGGAAGCATCTCTTTAGCCTGGATTATACAGTCAATACAAGTTAAGTTTCCATTACTCTTAAGCCAATGCCTTGGGATGAAAACTGCAGGCGGTGAGTAGGTGTTCCAGAATTAGGACTTTAAATATTTTACATGTCCTGTTAGTGAGCTGATGGATTGTAAGACTGCAGAACTCAGGGAGCCATTAAATGTGCCAGATAAAATGCACTCTTATTTTGTGCAATTTTCTTTTAACTATCTTGTTTTTTCCCATTTTGAGTTCCTTCAGAACTCAAACTGACTGCATCTTACCCATCCATCTTCAAACCATTCCTCCTGGTCAGGGCCATCAGACGCTTACCCCAGGCAGCAGATTAGCATGCTTAACTGTATGCATTTGGGCTAAGGATGGAAAGCCATACGACACAAGGAGAACAACCCCAATCCAAGAAATGTGAGGTAACAGTGCTACCCACTTAGCCATTATACCTACTTAGCCAGTGTGCCCACATAGCCATCATACCCAAGCTCAAGTTCAGTTTTCCTTATACGACTTCACGATCATGTGGAAGAAAACAGCTAATATGCAGCACCAAGTCATATGTGCAAGCAATTTCTTATTTAGAATGTATTAAATATAAAATATATTTCATTAACGATACACAGTACGGGAAATGTTCGGTCCTTTTTGTCAGCTCAAAAAGCTGTAACTCGGGTTCATGTGAAGTTCAGTTCAGAGTGTAGGAGGAAGAAAACAATTAAACAACAAACTTTCAGATAACTAATCAGAAAATTCCTGCTTGGGTCCTTGAGTTGGTGTGTTGGTGCAGCTAAATGTATTTATGATGAACTTTTAACATCTAAGAGGAAAAGAAGAAAATGTGTACACCAACTAACTTTCCTTGTGTCACATGAGCTGTTGCATTTCCAGGATGACCTCAGTTGGGTTCCCAAACTCGATCACAAAATAAGTGTTTGACCGACATGGAAAAAGGACGAGGGACCAGACTAAAGATTGACCTATAAAAGCAGAGGGACCATGAAATATATTTGGTTTGACAACACGGGCAAAAAGATGAGGTGGTACACTGGTACACTGAGCGACCTACACTCTCAGAAGGAATAAGGAGAATACTGAACTACATGCCTCACAAAACGTTAAGATGACAGTCCATTTGTGAGCAGGGCAAAAGCAGTTCAGCTAAGGAAAAAGCGAATAATCATGTATAATGTTACACTGAATTAATTATATAGCTGCAAAAGGATTTCGGAAATCGCATTTTCAATGGAACAATTTACCAGCACACTGCAGGATAAAAGAATTAAATAAACAATAAATCACTATAAGTAATATCAGGAAATGTTTTAAAATTTGTGCTAGTTGTGCTAGTCTAACAGAGCTTACTACCAAGTATGTTTGGATCTCCTGAAATCTCCTGATTTCTCTGTAACCCCCCAAAGTTTGTTGAGTCATATTTATGTTGCCATCTACCTCAACAGAGCTGTGTGAGGTGGCATATGGACATATGGGATGTCAAGGCCAGATTTCAGGCTTCTCTGTAATGCTGCACTCAACCAAGAATGAGATCAAATAATGGTAGCATCTGACTTCTACAGGAATGTACACAGAGGTGGAGAGTTCAGGTTCCAAATGTTTCATTGTAGACCAAGATTTTATTTCAACCAATCAGTTGAGTATTGGTGAATGTCACTCTTTATGTTCAGCTGGTTAGCATGGGTTGTCCATTTAACAGAGCTGTAAGACATCTTGCACTCAATGATAAGCCCAAAATCCCTTGCCCTTTAAAGACTGCCTCTCCAACCTGACAACCGTGCTGCCGGCCTTATTGTGCTGACCATTGGCCACCAGGCCATGAACATGACTGAGGAATCCCATCAGGGGTGAAGTATTACTGTAAATTGTCACAGCTTTGACCACCACTGGAGGGAATTCTTTAAGGCATGGATTCAATATACTGTATGTGGACAGTGGCATACAAACTAAGACATAATAATGAGGTAGTAATAGACAGGAACACAGGGTGCAGACATTAGACACGCAATTTGGTGACAATACAGAGACATTGGCCCTAGCAGTGACTTACAATCTATCAGGTGGAGCATAATAAATGTGAATGATTTTTAAATACAGTATAGTCAGTGAAATCAATGGGCTGGTTAAATATACTGACTTGGACTAAAATAAAAAATTGTGCTGTCTTAGTGAGTCAGATGCAGTACTCACAAAAAGTCTGGGGAAATGTTTGCAATCACATTAGAAACAACCAGTAGTTTTAAGTTTTAAGTAAGCCATTCATTTCAAGTAGTAATACACTGAAACCCAAATTATACTCCTTAAATGGATTGTTTGAGTTAAAAAGTTCATTGACAAGAGTCCTACTGGATGCTTTTTTATTTGAAATGGAAATAACATAAAACATTTGTGTTTGGTGTCCCTTTGGCACTAAAATTGCATTTAAGAGCAGAAAGGCAAGAACAGAACTGAATGAGTCAGTCAAAAAAAATTGACACTTAATAAAAAGAAAATGTCTGTGTGGAAGATATATGCAAATATTTCAAACATTGCATGTCAATGAACTTTTGTTATCTAACCAATGCAATTTGCAACATTTTTACAGAATTAAGCAAGTGTCCTGCAACTTTCTGTGAGCACTGTGTGTGTTTGTTCTGTTCTGTGTGTGTTTGTTCTGTTCTGTGTGTGTTTGTTCTGCTCTGTGGAGGATTAATTCCATGGTAATGCAGAATTGAAATGTTATTTATGTGCTCATAGTCCATAACCAAAAGGCTTAGACAATCATCCATTTCTAGACACATTTACCATGATGAAACCTTATGTCTTAGATAAGGAGATGAAATCCTTTTGGGGTTCCTGGTGTGCTGGTTGGGATGCCAGCTAAGGTAGCTGTGAAGAAGATTATGAGATTTGAGAGTCCCAGGTGGGAGGACAACGCTTATTTTCTGAAGACAAGAAGTTCAAACTTGTGCTTTCAAAGGTGCTTTAGTCCAAGAAGATTAATGTATCAGGGTCGGAAACGGCTCGAATTCAAACTCAAAATCACAGTCTGTTGAGCTTGTCCCAACCTGATTTCATCAGATGGGACTTTCTTTAAACAGCTTCTTTCAGTGAAAGGTGCTGACTGCCTCGTCAAAGGCATTTCACACATTTCTCTCCCCAGAGAGCTGACACTGTTAAACTCCAGGAGTGCAAGAGAGGCACTGTTTCCGCCTTCCGAACAGGGCAGACCCAGCTCATGAAAGGCAATCCGGCCCGGCCCAAGCCTCAGGTTGGTCTGCTAAAGGGCTCAGTGCACAGCTGAAACTAAATGGAGGCATCTGTTTAAACCCCCAGAATACTGAAAATGCTTCCAAACTGCATGGTGATCAAAAAAGTCACAGTAACAGCACAACAAAAAATCCTGACTACAGACGGACAGGTGTTTCTGTGTCTGGGGTGGTCGTAGGCTTGCTTTGCTGTTGGTTCTGCTGTCTAGTTGGCAATCCATCATTTTCAGGAATTGCCAAGCATCTGTGAGTATTAGTCATATTATCATAGGGTTAGGAGAAGCTTCCATTCATTTGTAAAAGCAGTTTTTGGCAGAATGTAGGTTTTCAGGATTTAGCCTTAGGGACATGCAGGGATCTCCATCTAAATGTAACTCGAGTGAAAATGAACTGGCTTGAATGACTGAACCTCTACACTGTGAATTTGGACTGAGAGTGACCAGTTAGGTCAGTTTTGCTGCTCATTGTAATAGGCGATGATAGCAAACCCTAAATGTTCCCATTTCTGAACTTCACATTCAGAACGCTGTGGTCTACGAACAATTTGGTTCGCATACAAAATTTGGTTGAACAGTTTCCTCTACTAGATTACTGTCCCACCATGGCCGGCGTGCGAGTGTGAATAGAAGGACCACAGCAGGCAACCAATGAGCACCGTCCCCAAATACACAGACAGGACATACAAGGTTGTCATACACCGCTTGATGCCAAGATGCAATATGTTTGTATAAATATATACCTCTCCCAGAACCGACACCTTATCGTGGTGGAAGGGTTTGCGTGTTCCAATGATCCCAGGAGCTAAGTTGCCCGGGGCTTTATGCCCCTGGTAGGGTCACCCAAGGCAGACAGGTCCTGGGTGAGGAACCAGACGATGTTCGGCACATCAGACCCCTTATGATGGATAAAAACATAGATTCAGGTCACAGGGCCCCCCTCGGAGCCAGGCCTGGGAGTGGTACTTGATGGCGAGCTCCTGGTGGCCAGGCCTGCACCCATGGGGCCTGGTCGGGCACAGCCCAAAGGAGGCACATGGGTCCCCCCTCCAATGGGCTCACCACCTGTAGGAAGGGCCAAAGCGGTCGGGAGCAGTGTGACTTGGGCAGTGGCCGAAAACGGGGACCTTGGCAGTCTGATCCACGGCTGCAGAAGCTGGAATGTCACCTCACTGGTGGGGAAGGAGCCTTATGCAAATATTAGACAAAGATGACACAAGCAAAACACAAAATACAGTTTTTAAATGAAGGTATTCATTATTAGGGGGAATTTAATGTTGCCGGCGCTTATTAGCAGAATAGCTTTGCATCGTTTTTTTATTCTGTGGAAAATAAATCTGACCAGTCGATTGATGTTTTAATGAATTATCAGAACAATAAATTACTCGGGTATGGAAGGAGTTTGGCGAGGCCATGGAGAACGACTTCCAGAAGGCTTCGAGGAGATTCTGGTCCACCATCTAGCGGCTCAGGAAAGCAGTGCAGCATCAACACTGTTTATGGTGGGGATGGGGCGCTGCTAACCTCAGCTTGGGACGTTGGGTCGGTGGAAGGAATACTTCGAAGACCTCATCAATCTCACTGACACGACTTCCAATGAGAAAGTAGATGCTGGGGACTTGGGCTTGGACTCCCCTATCTCTGGGGCGGAGGTCACTGAGGTGGTTAAAAAGCTCCTCGGTGGCCGGGCCCCAGGGGTGGATGAGATCCGCAAGGAGTTCCTCAAGGCTCTGGATGTTGTGGGGCTGTCTTGGTTGACACGCATCTGCGGCATCGCGTGGACATCAGGGGCAGTGCCTCTGGATTGGCAGACCGGGGTGGTGGTCCCCCTCTTCAAGAAGAGGGACCGGAGGGTGTGTTCCAACTTTAGGGCTATCACACTCCTCAGCCTCCCTGGTAAGGTTTATTCGAGGGTGCTGGCGAGGGTCCGTCGGATAGTCAAACCTCGGATTCAGAAGGAGCAATGTGGTTTTCATGCTGGCCGTGGAACAGTGGACCAGCTCTATACTCTCAGCAGGGTCCTAGAGTTTGCCGAACCAGTCTACATGTGCTTTGTGGACTTGGAGAAGGCATTCGACCGCGTCCCTCGGGGAGTCCTGTGGGGAGTGCTCCGGGAGTATGGGGTGCCGGGCTGCCTTATAAGGGCTGTTCGGTCCCTGGACGACCGGTGTCAGAGCTTGGTCCACATTGCCGGCAGTAAGTCGGACTCGTTTCGGTGAGGGATGGACTCCGCCAGGGCTGCCCTTTGTCACCGATTCTGTTCATAACTTTTATGGACAGAATTTCTAGGCGCAGACAGAATTGCTTAGACTGTTGCCCCCGTGACCTGACCCGGAAAAGTGGTAGATGATGGATGGATGGATATATATATATATATATATGCAGACAGCTTGCTTACAAAAAGAACAAGTTGAGGGAGGCATAAAAGACAATTTCCCCATGGGGATTAATAAAGTGATGATGATGATGATTATTATTTTATATATTACAAAAAAATCAACTAAGAACATAAAACCAAGAGCAGTAAACTAAGTATAGCTTAATCAGAGCAGTTGTTGGGAGTTTTGTACTTCTGATGGACAGCTCACTATATTCAGTTTAATAGGTCATTCGATAACAGTGACATTCTCTGCTTTATCAGCTGAGCAGTACAATGAAGCAAAACATTTGGGCCTATACTGTCATGACGTGAGGAAAGAATGTCTCAAGGACAGGCATTGTGGTAAACAAAAGGTGGGTAATTGAACTCAAAGAACATGGACTGGATATAAACAAGATCAAAACAGGAGGAGTTCGACATCAATGACTGGACTGTGGAACGCAGGCCTGGGAAGCACGTATATACGAGACTAACAACAGACCTAATGAGAGGCAGCAGGGAGTGATTAAATGTGAGGAGAGGTAAGACAATGTGAGGAGAGGTAAGACAATGTGAGGAGAGGTATGACAATGTGAGGAGAAGTAAGACAATGTGAGGAGAGGTAAGACAATGTGAGGAGAGGTATGACAATGTGAGGAGAAGTAAGACAATGTGAGGA
>JAODKF010000116.1:29908672-29930516 GCA_026779585.1 Mormyrus proboscirostris | reverse complement strand
ATCCTATTGATGGAAAAGGCACGTTCCTTTGACACGGTAAAATATTTTATTCATTGCTCCTTCTCACAGCAAGGACACCAGCAGAGTATGCCGATTACTGAACGGTGGTCTTGGGCCAGAGTCCAATGGCCAATTAGCCTGCAAGAGGGTGAGGCTGAGGAACACATCTCCACATATAGCTCCCTAAAGGATGCGACTCATAGACAAGCAGGACATCTCCTTCTTCTTTTCCTAAAGCTCATCATCTTGCTTTGGTTTTATGCATTTCTCATTTCTGCTATTGGATCATTACCTCACATTATCAACATTCTGAGTACTTGCACAGCCTATCACTTATCATTAAACCCATATACAACAAAATAGCAGGGGAACATCTTGCATGACTGTTAATTAATCTATCACAAATTGCCCATGTTGCCTTAGTGATAAGCCTGGATTGGCGTTTCTGGCTAATGATCATTTAGAGGCAATTTTCTTATCTTCCTCTTTTGCTGCACCCGACTGCTTCTCGAACGAGAATTATAAAATCTATTGCGTGACGTGTTTTTATTTTGCTATAAAAACAAATATTATTGGCTTAGCGCTTTCGTACCTGTACCTTTGAGTCCATTGATATCCATTCAAAACCACGCATTCACTAAACTGAGACAAATTCTAAACCTAGTTTAGGTTTAGAATTCCGAGCATTCAGATTTAAATTCATGTGCAGTAATACACTGTGAGGCTTTTATTTTTTAATAAATAAGACTCATCAGGATTGCAGAAATGTAGGAACAGGGAGTGAGGAAAGGTCTTTTTACAACAAGTTGCATCTGAGCACTAAGTGCACGCATCAGGTGAGTGCATGTTTACAACGCCGCCTTCTACGTACTCTCAGTTTCCTCTCTTTTTATATATTTCATGTTTTCTTTATCCAGCATGATCCTGACCAGGAGAACCAGTACGAAGAGGAAAGGATGGATGAATTTTCTTTATTCATAAATTCACATTAATCATGAAATAATAGTTTACAAACTATCAAGCTAAAATAAACAACAGACATATTATACAGTAATTTGCTTGAACTCATTTGTTGTTAAATAATCTGACAGCTAGTATTTGTCAAGTAAAGGCAGCATCATTCTTAGCTGAAAAGCTTTCTCCTTATGCGCAGCGTTACTAAGCCAAAAAGATTTATGTTAGTTATAGATACAATGACCTCTGCTGAAATGTTTGTTTTATGTGGACCAAACACTGATCAAGGATACCACTCGATGGAGAAAGTGCCCTGTTTCACAAAAGGCTGGCTGTTCGGGAGATCTCCATGTAAACCATGCTTCCGAGTGCCCCAGTGAAACCGGAGGAACTTGTAGCGCTAACGGCTAGACAACTTGCTTTGACTCATGGACAGTCGCAAACCAGCAGCTGTGCTTACTTGAGTTATCCATCATTGGTTTCTCTGGGTTAATTAAAATAAAAAGTTACTGCTCCATAAAATGATGGAGAGGGCTCTGGTGCAGAAGCCATTTTTCAAAATGCCAAAATAAGGGGTCCCGAGTTGTAAGCGATACAGTATTGGTTGTGTTGTAGTTAAGAAATTTTGTTCCTTGATTGGAATATAAAAATGCCACACATTCGGTTTCTAGTTTTTTTTTGTCTGATACTCCAACCAGAGCTCCAGAGATCTGGACTACAAGAACAATTTGTTCTGCTCCCAACTACAAGCATGTGCGCAAATGAATGCCCACGTACAACACACAGTCCAACACGGCCTGTACTCTGAAAGACTCATTTTGCCGTGGGGAGAATCACAGGATGTGACACCAGGCTTAAGAGTGTCCCCATTCCATGACCACTGGGCCTGGTGGCTGGAGCTGTCTGTGACATCTGCTCGATCGTCTTTGCCATCTCTGTCCCAGAGCAACTTGACAACAACGTTTTGGCAGGTCACTTAGGCCCTGTCAGACTTTAATCTCCTGACAGCTTATGTTCCTCTGCAGATGTTACTTTCATATGCAATAAATCATTAATCAAATCCAGAGTTTGTCACCATAAAAAGTGTATATAATGCACACATACAATACATATACAAAAAACTGCTCAAGGACACATTTACCCGGCAAACATTAAATAAACATGTAAGAAATATATCATTCTGTACAGAATATGTAAATCAATTCATTGTATTGTTTCATCTGTTCTATTCATATGTTTTTTTGGTTTATTTTTGTTTTATTTATTTTGTTCTTTTTTTATTTATTTGTTATTGTATTGTTTTATCTTTTGTACTGTGTGCTTTTATCTTGTAAAGTGACCTTGAGAGTTTTGAAAGGCGCCCACAAATAAAATATATCATTATTATTATTATTATATTAACCGATATCAATAAATGTAGTAGGCATGTCTGTACTTTTGAATTTTTAAGCCCAGTCACAGTCCAAGCCAAACTTATCTGAACGACAAGACCGATTCTTTTCGTTTTTGATTTATACTGCAGACATTTAGATTTATGATCAAAAGATGAATATGAGATATGTATATCGGTATATTAACTTAAAGACTGGTGAATGACTTGGCCAGTCTGAAATCTTCCACATTCCTCTAAATGAAGTCCTTTGTTGAGTTGGTTTTGGATCATTGCCTTGCTGCACGATGAAGTTTCTCCCAATTAGTTTGGATGTATTCCTCTGCAAATTGGTATACAACATGTTTTTATAGACTTATGAATTCACTCTGCTGCTATCATCATAAGTTGTGTTTTGGAACATAGCAGATATTTTCTTCCTCCACACTTTGGCATTTGGTTAATCTTGGTTTCTTCAGTCCATATAACTTTGGTCCAGAACTTTTGTGGCTCTCTGTACTTTGTTTTGAAAATTCCAATATGGCTTTTCTGAATCTTACTGCTGAATAGTATTTGTGGTATGGCCTCTACATTTCTGCTCTTCTTTGAACGGTGGATCATGATACCTTCACCCCTGCAATGTGGAGGTTGTTGGTGATGTCACTGACTGTTGTTTTTGATTCATTCTTTACAGTACTCACAGGGTTTGTTATTACAGACCGGTCCAAGGAAGCCCCACCCATGCCCCTTTGGGAGATCCTGCCAGCAAGATCCACCTGCACGGGGGAGCCCCATTCACCCTATGCTGCCCGCCCTCTGACCTCTTCTGTGCTGTACTGCCCGCCCTCTGACGTCTACTGTACTGTACTGCCCGCCCTCTGACCTCTCCTGTACTGTACTGCCCGCCCTCTGACCTGTCCTTTACTGTACTGCCCGCCCTCTGACCTCTCCTGTACTGTACTGTCCGCCCTCTGACCTCTCCTGTACTGTACTGTCCGCCCTCTGACCTCTCCTTTACTGAACTGTCCGCCCTCTGACCTCTCCTGTACTGTACTGTCCGCCCTCTGACCTCTCCTGTACTGTACTGCCCGCCCTCTGACCTCTCCTGTACTGTACTGTCTGCCCTCTGACCTCTCCTGTACTGTACTGCCCGCCCTCTGACCTCTCCTTTACTGTACTGTCCGCCCTCTGACCTCTCCTGTACTGCCAGCCCTCTGACCTCTCCTGTACTGCCAGCCCTCTGACCTCTCCTGTGCTGTACTGCCCGCCCTCTGACCTCTCCTGTGCTGCCCGCCCTCTGACCTCTCCTGTGCTGTACTGCCAGCCCTCTGACCTCTCCTGTACTGTGCTGCCCGCCCTCTGACGTCTCCTGTACTGTACTGCCCGCCCTCTGACCTTTCCTGTACTGTACTGCCCACCCTCTGACCTCTCCTGTACTGTACTGCCCGCCCTCTGACCTCTCCTGTACTGTACTGCCCGCCCTCCTTCCGCATGATTGATTGACGAAAGTGACCCGTTTACCACTTGCTGCTTTTTCGATGTCGGTTGTTGGGGTTAGGGATCTCCTGGGAGGGGTACAGTATGCTCGGTCTTGCACTTCTCCCTAATTGACCAGTTTTACCATGACCACACTGGGGTCCTGGATTGCCCACTTGGAGTCAGTCATCGGACAGGGGGCACCTGTCCAAGGAAATGCCATCTCCGTTAAAGCGACCACTGCCCTCCGCCTGCTTGGGGTAGCCGTGTACAGTAAGCTCCTTAATTACACTGCTGGACCTTATTTGGGATCCTGCCTCTTCCCTGTTGTGTCCTATTTCATCTCTCTAGTTACCCTATTTCTGTGTGTCTGGCATGTTGGCCAGATGTGAGATCTGCTTATTTTTGTTTTAGAATTGGAGTGTATTCCTCTCCCCACCTGTGTGCCTGTCTTTGCTTCATTTCACAGACTCTGAGCTCTGCTACGCCCACTGACTGCCGTCGTACATCTCCTCACCTCCGTCTGATTCCCCCCCTATGAGCACTGCTTCGGCTCTCCGATCGCCAACATCGACCGCACGACCCTTTGTCCATCCACTGATCTTTGCCTCAGCCTCGCAATTTTGAATTGTGTTTGCTGCTCAGTGGCTGATTCGCACTGTCGACTCCTTGTTTTGTGCTTTTCCTTAAAACTTGATCACTCAGAGCTGATCTGCGCCAGTGTCCATCCGCTATTTCTCACAGTTTCCGTCACCAGCTGTTGTCATTTTCCATAGCTGACCTGTTCTATGTCTCTTGCTTATTATACCAGTGGTGCCTTTCTTTTACCGAATTGCTGTACTGTCGATCCCCAATGTTTGTGCAGTACCTGTTCCCTTCCTTTCTCAGCCTCAAAATGGCTCACCTTTCTCTCTGGTCTACATATTGGTTTATCCTTTTTTAACAAAAAATAAAGTCTTCATAGGTGAAACCCAAGGTTAAAACCAAGAGTAGACATTCAGAGCTATATACTGTTCAAACAATCAATGTAACAAAAGACACCTTTGTAACATGAAACGCCTGCCAGTGAAAACCTGTTCATTCATAAATGGCATAATTCCAATATTTGTGCCTTAAAGATGTTATGTTCTGTATTGTTTAACACATCTGGACATAAACAGCTGAAATTCTGAAATCTCACTTATATTCATCTTCTGATCTCAAGCTCGAATGTCTTCAGTGCACAGTGAAAAGAAATGGCAGGTCCTTGCTCCAACAGTTTCGGAAGGGACTGTGTTTTTGAATGTTTAAATATTGCTCTGATAGATACCCTCTCTTGGTAAAGTATGCATTTAACAGATGCTTTTAAAGCTATAACGTCAAAATATTTCAGAAGACTAATAGAAATATATAGAGGCATAAATTACATAGTTAATTATGTTGGCTCTGGCTGTGTCTAAGCCGCTACTGAACTGCCACATCATTCAGTCTTCATTGATGTGTTTAATAGTTGCAGACTGGATAGAGTGCGGAGCTTCAACATTTCTTACGGAGTCTTGAGAGTTTATCCCCCGCTGTGTAACAAGCCACGTTTCTGGCTGTCAGATAACAGTGCAGCCCTTTGCTGTCATGGTCTTGCCTCTGGCACCTTGGAGATATTGAGCATACCAGATAAATACCAGATAAATACCAGATAAATTCATGAATAAATAAGCTGCGCAGGCATCTGCTTCTCTGCTACATCGTCACAAATTACTCAAAATTAGTTTACGTTACAAATGGGACGATGGCTCACACCTCCAGGGTTGTAGGTTTGGTTGTTGCCCTAGCTGTGAGTGAGTGTGTGTATGTGGGGGGGGGTGCTTTGTTCCTGCTGTGTTTCTGTGGGTCTCATCTAGGTTTTTCCAATTTTTTTATTTTCATATTTTGCTGTACCGTCAAAGACATTTTCTTTTATCAAATTGCTGAATTGAAAAAAATTGTTTTCCCAGATTTGGTTTGGCTGCTCAGAAAGCCTAAATGGCCTGAATTTCAAAAGCTTCAGGAAAAGATCTCTTACCTATATGATTGGAAACTAGGATGAACCCAAAGTATGCATCTGTACCAATAAACAACAATTACACTTCCGACATTCCAAGCACTGAGCACCAGCCATTTACACACATCCATTTTCATTAGCAAAGGCCATCTATCCACTCTTGTTGCCTGAGTTCTTCGTTCTTTGTCTCTGTTTTAGTCTCTTGGCTACTCTTAAATCAAGCCTGCCCCTCTCTACAGCTCAGGATAGACTTTTCAATAAAGAAAAATGGTGAGTGAAAATACCAGTGGAGCACCGGGCAGTAATTCCAGTTTAGCCCCCTGCCTTATGTTGTGTGAGCTTTAATAAATGAGGCTACGACTGAGGCAAAGCACATGTCTACAATAAGTCTCCTCTGCTCAATGGGTGGCATTTCTATAAAGAGCATTCATTAGGCTCCCTGGACTTCTCAGATTGGAAATTAGCACGCCCCCGCCAACGGACATTACTCTCCCCTCTGTCCTATCCTCTAGGGTCACCCCCAGTCCCTCATCTGAGCAGCTCAGAGCTCACAGTGGTGAAAATCCTCTCTTGCACATGGCTAGATCACAGAAATAGTAACCACTGCAAAACTGCTGTCAGTTTTAGATTTTCAAATACATTGTCAAATAAATAAAATAAATAATAAATAATAATACTAAAAAACACTCCAGAGGAATTATGGGGATATTAGCATTGAACACTGCTGTTTAAAGTCTTGCTGGCCCTTGCTTTAATTTGAATACCTTCCTTATTCATGGCAGATGTGTAAACACTGGCTGACGTCCCCAGAGGTTCTGAGATTCATCCCACTGTGATTATAGAGGCTCAAAACACAATTTATGTTTAGCACTGTTGATTTTTCTTTAGAACGAAGTTTATCTTTCCTTGCATTGCTAAATTAATATAAGGGATTACACACACACACACATATATATATATATATAGAAAAAAAATATTTTTCCTATATATATTTTTTTTTCCTTAAACACGTTTCAGCATGCTTGTCACGTATTTGGTTTGAGAAAATATCACACCTCAGGGGTTTTTGAAAATCTCCATCCTCTCTGGTTTGTTTTCCAGCTCACAGCCAAGTTTCTTTAAACTTCCATGCCATCATGCTTGGCTGACCAGCTATTTAGACATTATATAGTTAATTGCTAGCAAATCACTTGGGTGTAGCACTGCAGTCACACCGGAGTCGTGTTAAATCCTGGCTCCTGGCCCTGTGAATGACATTTACATCTAGGAGTTCCTGTCCAGAGGACCGATGCTTTATAACTTACTGTGATAAAAGGTCATAAGGAAGAGAAGGACTTATTAACTAAAGACTCATTTCAAAATAAATACTCACACACCAGAGTTATCTGTCTTTTTTTCAGGCAGTAATGTGGGTGTGAACAAAGGTAGCCCAGTTATTATTGGCTGGCATGCATTGCTTCAAAACATACGTGTTACTTTCTGTGAGAAACACAGTGATTTATCTGATACAAATCAAGTTAATCTGTGCATGTGTGTATGATCCATATGAATGACAGCACCTCCAAGCTGCTTCTACATTTAGATTTATTTATTTAGCAGATGCTTTTGAGCGTCAATATTTTGAAAAAGCTGGACCGGTGAGTATCTGGTGCAATGGGGTCAGTTCCACTGGCAACCTTCTTACCACAGGCAGAGAGTCAAACCTGCAGAGTGCCCAGCTCTCTGTTATCCGTCCATCCATCTTCTGTAACTGCTTCTCCTATTCAGGGTTATGGGGGGTTCGGAGCCTCTGGGCACGAGGCAGGGAACGAGCCAGGATGGGCACAGTCACACCTACGCAATTGGCAATTCCAGTTAAGCTCAGCATGTTTTTGGACCGTGGGGGGAAACCAGAGAAACCCCAGAAGGCTGAAAGGAAAACTCTGCACACAGGGAGCTGCAGCAGAGACTCAAACTCGCTGAGGTCTGAGGCAACAGTATGTGCCACCATACCAACATACCACCATACCAACGTACCAACGTACCACCATACCACCATACCAACATGCCACCGTACCAACGTACCACCATACCACTGTACCAACATACCACCATACCACCGTACCAACATACCACTGGACCAACATACCACCATGCCACCGTACTAACGTACCACCATACCACTGTACCAACATACCACCATACCACTGTACCAACATACCACCGGACCAACATACCACCATACCAACTTACCACCGTACCAACATACTACCATGCCACCATACCACCGTACCAACATACCACCATGCCACCGTACCACCGTACCAACATACCACCATACCAACTTACCACCGTACCAACATACTACCATGCCACCATACCACCGTACCACCGTACCACCGTACCAACATACCACCATACCAACTTACCACCGTGCCACCATACCACCATGCCACCATACCACCGTACCAACATACCACCATGCCACCATACCACCGTACCAACATACCACCATACCACCGTACCAACTTACCACCGTACCAACATACCACCGGACCAACATACCACCGGACCAACGTACCACCATACCAACTTACCACCGTACCATCATACCACCATGCCACCATACCACCGTACCAACGTACCACCATGCCACCGTACCACCGTACCAACATGCCACTGTACCAACATACCACCATACCAACATACCACCATGCCACTGTACCAACATGCCACCGTACCACCGTACCAACGTACCACCATGCCACTGTACCACCATGCCACCATACCAACATACCACCATGCCAC
This sequence comes from Mormyrus proboscirostris, assembly GCA_026779585.1. Lineage (NCBI taxonomy): Eukaryota > Metazoa > Chordata > Actinopteri > Osteoglossiformes > Mormyridae > Mormyrus > Mormyrus proboscirostris. Next base: position 29,921,913 of record JAODKF010000116.1, on the reverse strand, counting down.
CATACCAACATACCACCGTACCAACATACCGCCCCCACTTATCTGTATATAATGAATTCACTTTCTATTGGCCTTTAAAAACAAATTCTTTTTAGACATCTGTAAATGAAAGAGTACACTAGCCTTGGTTTTAAAATCTCCTCAAGAAGATAAATATGCCATTTATGATGAATCTATCCCACAATAAAATGGAAAATAATGAATAAAATACATCTGTTTTCCTTTAGTGTTAATTCATGGCATAATGCCCATTCTTTCTAGAAGTTAAATAACAATCCATCCATCCATCCATCCATCCATCTAAATCCCAGTCCATCCATCCATCCATCCATCCTTCAACTGTGAGCCTGCAGGCCTGATGTGAGCCACAAGACAGTTTTATATGGCCCACAACATGTTTTTAATTCATTACAAAATCTGCCCCATAGATCGATCTTCGACTTTGTAACCCCCGGCGCTGATTAGCTGATTACTAACAATATATCACATTTTATTGTATTTTGCATGTCATTTTGCTTTTGGCTTCAATAGCTCAAGAGGCCTGCTTGGGAGAAGATGATGTCTTTGCTAGTCGATTCCTGGTTATTTCAGTTTGACACCCTCACCCATGCAGCTGTTTCATTAATTAAATCAATGTTTACGGTCGACACAAAACACAAGGTGTATGAAAGGAAAGGGAAGAATGGAAAAGAAGCAAAAAGAAATTTAACAACAGAAAAACAAATGTGTTCTATGTCTTCAAGAAGGAAAGGCAAGTTTACCATTAGAATATTAGTTTAATGATGACATTGAATCAAAAACAATTAGGCACCATGGTTCAGTGTTATGAACCACTGATGGCGATGCTGGATATTTTCTTTCTAAAGACATCTGTGATTGTATCTGTGTCATTATGATTTCATCTTCTAGTCTTATACAAAAATTAGGACGTTTCACACATAATCCAATCTACAACTAATATTGTATGCATCCACTTCTGCTACCAAATTTATAATTTTGCGTGATCAATGTTACTTAATTACTTGCCATCCAGCTACAGACAAATGTACATATAACAATATAATGATAGCGAGAAAAGGACGGCCAGCCCTTAAATTTACTCAGCTGATCGGCAGAATGTTAAGTTTTAGAAAAAGAAAAACTGTGCGCTTCATATCCTACCTTTATATGTTTTTAACAGCAATGTTTTGTGTCACCGGTTATGTCATACGCACACAAATTAATATGCTTTTATTACTTTTGTAGCCTGATCATCTAGGTAATTAAATGGTTTTCACTAAAATATAACCAGTACTTAAGTGCCTTCATTTTCGGAATGCAGTAGATATATGGTGTATGAATTAATGAAGCAATTTAGGTAGTGAGATAGTTCCTAGTTTAATTAATGCAAACTCATTTATATACCAACTGCAGTAAAGTGATTTTTCAGTTTAATCTGGGGGGTAATTAATGCTTCACTGCATCTAACGTGATAGTTATGGGAGGCTGTTATCTTTCTCAATATCATTATTAAGAATATTATTAATTAGGATTAAATCATTACAGAAACGGACTGATGTGTAATGACTTCTTGATGAAATATTAACAGTAATTAACATTAACAAATCAAATTCAGTACAATATTAGCCAGATTTAGAGAACTTGTTTGTTAAAAACATCCATTATTAAATATGACATATCTGGAATGATTTACATTTCTTTGCTAAAGAACAGCATAGAAATACCACAGAAGAGCACTGGGGCCAGGATGCACCGCCCTGCAGGGCAGGGATCACAGCTGTTTCCACTCAGCTGCACGTCTCCTGCGTTAGAACAAGACGGATTCTGTAAAATCTACACAAAATCAATAATGAATTATGGTGACTTTTTGGTATGCAAAGAAGTGTGATATTCACAATCATGACCACATAACATACTGATGACCTCAGGATTTCTGGGCAGCGGTATCTATAGCTAACCCTTTGCACAAAATTGCCTCTTATCTGAAAGGAATAAACTGGGAGAAAGGATTCTATTATACGCGTTTCGCATTTCATGCCACAGTACAATAAATCTCCAAAAAGGCACCTCGTTTAGATTAATATAACCAAATTAAAGGAGGTCTGAAATGAACCATTTTTGCCCTGCCTCAGATACACTTCTTCAACTGAAAGCAAATCAATCTTAATGCTGCACAGCCCCCCACAAAGCAGGACATAGCTACCAGACGCCATACAGTCCTCCAGATGGTCTTAAAGCCACATTAAAAGGTATGGGGCTCGTCACAAATCACCAGTTATACGAGCTGACAGAAGGGAGAGATAAATAATACCTGGGAAAGCACTAGAGGTTATCAGAGAGCCACTCCGGCACCTTCTCCGTTCTCTGTCACGTGCTGTTATAGATCAGCACGTCGGGCACAATGCACATTTGGATCCGGGTCAGCATCACTTCCCTGACAGCAGGGCTGTTCAACTCCAAAACAAAACGCTGGCTTTTCATGATTGGCTGAGCAGTTTCCACCAGCATCTAAAAAGTTTCAAATTCCTCAAAGTAATTGCTCTGAAAAAATGAAAATAAGGTGTCACATTTCACAGATGATATCTTTCAACCTGGCGTGAAAATTAAGTGGCTGCTCTGCAGGAAAAGCCTTCGCTTTTTTAACGTCACTTTGCCCAGAAATACATTTGCACCACAAAATTGTGCTAGTGACATATAGAAGCGTGCTCCGAGTGGCCCTCCTTCGTGACAGGCAGGGCTGTGACTGCTGTGTCATGTTGAATATGCATGTTTGCAGTTCACCAGCATACTTACCCACTCAGCCACACTCAGCTGTACAGTATCTTCAATATGGCACCATGCTTTGCACATGTTGGCATGTAAAACGTATCGGAGAAGTGCTGAGCACAGACCACGATGCTGTATAAAATTAAATCTCTTTGAACTCTTTATGAACATCTGCAATAACCTGATGTGGCCCAGGACAGGGACTGAGGATGCCACAGAGGGGCGCTAGTGAGCTCGCAGGGAGTGTTCATTGTGCCTTTAAGTTACAGTGAGCATGGGTCTGTATCTAGGGCAGAGTGGCATGATTCTTGGAAAGAGCAAAGCATAGGTGGGCAGGGTCAGGTCCAGAGAGCCTGCACTCCGGTACACATGCGCACGAGTCGGTCTCCTCTCTCTCCCGTACCCTGAATGAGGCCAGCATGCCTCTCCGCCTCCTTGAAAGGGCTGGGGGAGTCTGATCAGCCTCCTGCTGTACCTCACTGAGGGTTTTTCACATGGGTGATTGTTTGTTTTCACTGTCCGGTGACATGGTGCTGAACCTTCCTGGGCTGCTTGTCACTCCACAGCGCCGAGAGCTAATCATGGCCAAGAAGAGGTCACAATGTACGTGGATGGGATATGGAGGCAGAGTTGGGCATTTCAGGTCGGGAAGCTATAAATCCTAATTAGGATTTTGTTTTTACCAACCAGCTGAGCATAAAGAGGTTTGTAGCTTCTGGACCGGAAATGCCCAACAAAGAAAATACATGATCGAAAACAGAAATGTTGGATTGCGAAAAAGTATCTCACAATCGTTTGAAAAGAAACAAGTGCTAGTGTATCACGCTTCCTTGTGTAAACTCAGCTGCTTTATAAAGGCACCCTGTGCTGTGTAGTCGTGAGACCCGTGCACATGTGTATGATGCATCCATGTTCTCATTCAATTTTCGAAGCAGCATGTTCCAAAACCAATAAGACTATAGAGAAAAGCATAAGGAATACGGCACAGCTAAAATTATCTAACATAAGTACCTTTATGTAAACAATGATCTATTTCTGTGTACAATGACTCATAAGTATGAATTTTGTAGGCAGCTATAATGAGGGAAAGCTCAGTGTTACCAGGACAGTCATGCTGCATATTTGTGAAATTAATATTGTAAGTGAGGTCAATGACATTTACAGCGAATTTCTCAGTGTGGTACATGGTATAATTTCGGTAATTGTGTTCTCAGGTTTGTATCCATTTATTTTTAAATTGAGAGAAGCCACTTGTCCCCACAGCAAAGCAACCATCTGCAGCAGCCCCTCAAACTGGAGGTGTAACGCTGTCATTGCATACAGGGAAACAATTACAAGAAAGTTTGTGTGGCCCCCGTGCTGGTGACATTGGCATGTTTTATTACTGTGCCATTACTCAGCAACAGGGAATTGATGATTACAAAGCTAGCAGGTGTCATTGCTGCCCACCTGTATCGTGTGACAAGCTTGAAGTCTCTCTTCTTTTTTATTAAATAAAAATAAAGAGTCAGTCGGCATTGAAAACGCATTGTGTAATAGCAGTTGAGATGATATGCTTATCAGGGTCTAATTCATACCTGACATATGGACTCATGCTACAATTACACTAATTTGCAAGTTGATTTGATCCTTGATGGCTTTGGAGGAATGGTGCCTCACTGGACAGCACTGTAGGCTCACACCTCCTCACAGTTGGAGGTGTCCTTCCTGCCGCCACCTTTCTGATGTGGAAGGTGAAAGTCCTCCTGTGTTTCTGCAGGTTTTTTTTCCAAACACCTCCCACTGCAAAGAAATTAGCGACCAATAAACAATCACTCAAGAAAAAATATTAATAAACAATTAACTAGATGGCCAATTGGGGCCCCTGATCACTCTGGGCCCCTAGGAGGCAGCCAAGGAAAGTCTGTTCATTAATCTACCCCTGGATGGATGGAAAAGAGAGAAAAAGTTAATGGGTGTTGGTATGTCAACCAAGCACGATACCTGTGCCTTCTGTGACATGGCAGCCTTGAAAGAGACGTCAGTGTGGTATCATTTGGGTAATGTGTTCAGTCATCAGTCTGTTACAGTTAGTGAGTCAACGATCTTGTTGCTCCTCTCTCTCTCCTGCAGGATCTCGGAGTGTGACAAATAGAGGTCAATTCTCAGAGTGTAAAATCAACAGTTCCCACCAGGTGTGAGAAGGGCAAAGAGGTATATGTTGCATCAGCCAAGTCTGAGATACAAAAAATAAATAATGAAGTGGTACACGGTGAAGAAAATACCTGTTGTGAATTATGTATTAAATCTGGTCACAGTCGATAACTTGCTACTAGTGGTATTAATAAATAAATTCAGTTGTTTTAGTTGTGCTTTTTACATGTTGAGAATTATTTGCATAGCTTACAATGCAGCATAAGCAGCGATGTTTCTCAGAGACCCCCAAATGGTCCTCGTTTTTGTTCCCTTCCAGCTCCCTGCCAGGCAACATCCCGTTTGGGAGCTGAGAGGGAGCTAAAGCATGGACTGTCAAGGGGTCCCTGCGGACCAGGTCGAAAAACACTGATGTACAGTCCTGTATATAGCTAGATGTTAAATGAAGCTACCAAGGTTAGAAAATCCACAGCAAGACACAATAGGAGCTCCCTTAACCAGATTTGTATGCTGTGCATTTTCCTGCAGTCTTCAGACAGTTGTGTTTTCACAGTATGTCTTAAGCTGCTCCAGTACAGAGGTAGAAGGTTCATGTCCAGAAAGTACAAATCTAAACTAAGGTTTTGTTTCAACTAATCAGCTGAGTACTCTGTGACTGTGACTCTTCATACTCAACTGGTTGGTTGAGTTGGACCTGAACTTTCCACCTCTTGTAGTTTACAGACTAAAGACCCCATAACAAAGCCAGTTATATTCACTGTAGACACTTCCATTGAGCCAGACAGGCAGACAAAATTGCAGGAAACCATGCAGGATACGATGTCCACTGGTAACAGCATGGAGAATGTGAGACTGAACGCGCTGAAGCACAGAAGCTTAGGCACAGTCTGTAAATTGTGATTGAATGACTGATGGAAAAAATGCATGACTTGATATGTGATTAAACAACCTTTTTCTGACACACGCTGACGTTCTGTCAAAAATGCAGGCAAAACGCATTAGTGGTTCAGCAGAGATGCAGATTGGCACATAATTTTTATTTTGTTGCCAACGTGTTGTCTGAAGTCAACCTCGTCTTCAATTTATGGATGGTTCCTTTCTCTTGAAAAACTGTAAAGAAGTACTTGACATGGAAGGTAGACACAAATCACAGTTGACATATTAGCATTCATTTTATGGTACGGTAATTAATTAAATTGGAGCCGCATCAAATCTGTCATGTACTGTATCAGCGGTTCCCACAGAAGACTATAAACTGTCTGCTCTTCAGAACAAAAAGGCCTGTGAAATATGGTGGACTACGAACTTCAAACGTGTGATGTTTCCTGGCTTTGTATTGGCTATGGACAGAATGATCGCGGCTCATTACGATGGTCAGTTCAGTGTCTTCAGTTTGGCAAACAGAAATAAATGAATAGTAAAGATTGTGTAGCCCTGCTTGTGAATGTGAATTTGATTTCTTGTGCTTTTCTGAATGTCTGCAGTTAAATCGGAGAGGCCGGTTACGCTACAGCAGTCCTGAACGCAAAATATCAGTAGTATCCCACCAAACCTACTGGGTTGTTCAATAATTTGATGTGATTACCTGTGAGGTTTAATTATAAAAACCCAAAGTAACCAAAGTTAGAGAGTAGAAATTTATTAAATTTAGACATCTGGGAGCTGCTTGTGGCTCACATTATTAGTTCCATATTAGAATTTAGCTAAGATTTTTTTTCAGTTTGCTGAAACGATTTATGATAATAAATAACTTGGATTATAGTATTTCTGCAGTGTTTTTACTCAATACCAAAACGTCTGAGATATTACATATTCAATGTACAATATACAGTATGGTATATAGGTTTTAAAAATATATGGTTTGTTCAGTACATTGCATGCTGGCATTCTGTTATAAGGTATAGTAAGCATTTTCTTTATCTTGCTATCAAAAACCAATAATGCAAAGTGTGTTATTCTGTCAAATTATTGAGGGTTTTAAAAATATATTTCCTGTGGGCTTATAATTGATAGGGTTAACATTTACATGAAGTAAAAAGAGGATCTCAGTGTGTGCCCATTTGTAGTCGTGTATCCAATGTTGGGTAATGTCAAAACCTTGATGGGATCGATTTTCTCTCTGAGTTTTAGAAACAGAAAGAAAGAGAGGAAGACGGCCGGGAAGACGGGGGGACACAAGGGGCTGGGGTGGCATATCGTTGTGGTCTGTTAAAGGACTGTTTCTGAAGTGCTAAAAAATAATATATATTCCTGAGAAGTAACATCATATATTTCTCCTTTTTATGGCCAAAGATTCTACCACAGTGTGGTGGATTTCTTGATGTTCCCAAATGTGTCTCCCCAGGGTCTCCGCCTAGTGGAACATACTTGGCAGAGCACCCTTGGGGGCCATCTAGACGACATCCTTATAAGCTCCACGAAACATCTCAGTTGATTTTTCTTAGCGTGAAGCAGCCGTGTTACCTCCGGATCTCCGAAGGCCTCCCTATGGAGAATCCTGATTTCAGCCACTTACGTTATACTTGCTATCGTTTCTCTGGGTCCTGCCAGCACATGCTCCTAACCCTTAGCTTCTGCATCGCCATTTCCAGCTTAGCCTAGCCTGCTGCTTTCCAGCTAACACTGCCCCCAGGCCGAGCTCCAGGGGTGGGTCCCAGTACTTTTTTTCTTTAAACTTTCTTGCTCCAGCAAACTTGTTTACTTGTTAATTGCAAAATTAGTACAGCGTCTGCACCTCTGCCTGGTTCGGTTCCGTGTTTTTAACTGTTTGCTAACTGCAACAGACTTGTTGGTTTGCCTTTCGCTGAACTGCCTGAGTGTTTTCACACTGGTTGTGAGTGAATATGTTGATTTTGTTTTGATTTTTTGAGATAATCTGATTTCTTTGCACAATTTCAGCTGTGCTTTTGTCCGCTGCACTTTTATCCAATTCCTTCAGAGAGTGGGCTTCTGCTATGCAACTGCGCTCACAGATTTCAGTAGGAGAAAAGGTATTTCCAGGGTCCATGTGTCAGTCCCTCTCCGGCTGCTGCACACAAAGTGAGCATCGCCACGGCTGATCAAGCAGAAAAATCTGACTGCAGCGGCGACTTCCACAATGTTTCCAATGCGACGCTGATCCTTGTCAGCAGCCTTATATGTGCTGCGGCTTAGGGAAAGGCTGGTCCCAGTGGGTTTCTTCTGCTGGTCAGAAGCTGCATCCTCAGGCTCTGTCCACCCAAGCCAGCGGATCTCTGGCTCAGCTGTTGAATAATGCGACAGAGCTACACCGGGAGTGACTTGAGAATTGGCTGTTGGTCGGAGAGGTTTCGTACTGGAATACGCTGGCATTTAAACAAGATGACCCTGGCCCACCTCGTAACCTCTGTCAGCCACTTGAAGTGAGAGTTAAATGATGTATTTTGTGCACTAAAGTTCAAAGGGGAATCATGGAAAATGTAATACAGCCCACTGCTCCAGCGAGTTTCACGGGCAGCATTCAATTTCTGAAATGAGGAGTATGTGTGTTTTAAGCATCGGTCCGAGGTTTCTCTTGCTCCCAGAACCACAGGTCCGAGGTTTCTCTTGCTCCCAGAACCACAGGACTCATTCCACTCTTCAGACAAGGACATTAGTTGTGATATCCTTACCAGACTCTTTAATTAAGCAAGGATCTCTCTCACATGTCTCCCTTTGGAGTCTCTGGATGCAGTGACTATTGTAATGCAAATCCCTATTGATAGCAGCTTCAGGTTTCTTTTATATAGAGAAGGAAATCAGTTTCAATCAGTCTATTACCAGAATTTTAATTTTGTCTGTTTGTATCTATGTGTCTAACAGATGTTTCTAATAATTTGACTAACTTTTGAAATTACTTCTCAGATATGAGCACAGTTAACATGCCACTTTCATATTGCTGTAGATATGTTCAGAAATGATGAAATATTGTGCTTGGGCCGCACTCACAAGTCATCTACAGACAGCTGTGACGCATTAGGACACACTTGATGGTGTGATTGCTGGCTGCCTTGCAAGGTGCTCCGCATAATAGCTTCCGCTAAATAAATAAATGTAAATGTAAAACCAATGGGAGCTGGGGGTCGTGCCGTTGAATGCAGAGTAATCGCCCACTTCGGCTAGGGCCTCGTCTCGGCAGCGGAACCTGGAAGAGCAGAAGTGCTAAGGCCTGACCCTTTAACCCCATTAAGAGAGATGCCTCGCTCGCTTTTCAAACCGCATATATAAATATTTTAATCAGTCTTGTACTGGCGACGAGCATGTGTGTACGCGTACCTTTAAAAATGACTTTAAGGGCTGGGGGTAGGGCACTCATATCTAATTATAGTTTTAATTGATTTGAGGAATGAATAAAATGAGTGTGGGGGCAATTTGTTGTTGCGGTGGCCGCTGCCGGCGCATCCACCCTGACTGCGGCTGCATATGTTGTGGTGCCCGGAGGCCCAGGGGCAGGAACCTGATTGATGTGAGCCCCTTTAATAGGAACCACTCAAGCTTCTCCAGCTCCTTCATGGAGTGGGACTCACTCTAAGCAGAGGGACGTTAGCAGAGCAGTTACGTTTCTTTCTCTCCTGAATTTACTCTCTGCTAATTTTAACTCCCACACAATAATGTCAGCACAGCCCCACAGAGTCAGTTCAAAGTCAATTGGTTAATCGGACAAAGAAATAGCTACTGCAAGAATTCACGTCTACAGCATGTATTTTTAATATAAATATTTGCTGGTGATTGTGACTGGAAACCAGAGGTTCGAACTCTCGGGATGTATCTGTATCTGTGAATTCACCTCCGGGGTCGCGGGTCATGCCCCTACAGCTGGACTGGTGTTAATTTGCATGATGAGAATTTTCATTAATGAAATCAAAATAATGAATAAAATAGAAACTAGTATATGACGCCATAAAGTACAATATGATGAAATGCATTGAAACTTCTGTCAATGATTAACAACGAGACAAAACAAACGATGTATTTGTTACTAATCCAATCAGAGTAGCATCTTTACTTATAGCTAATGGTGGTTGTACATCATCAGATAACATTTATATAATTGACTTCAAGTGTGTAGACCAAGTGTGTAAACCATGTGTGTAAACCATGTGTGTAAACCAAGTGTGTAAACCATGTGTGTAAACCAAGTGTGTAAACCATGCATCCATCAGACAAGTAGAAACCATGGAGCTCTGTCTATCAAGTCTATCTGCAAACTGCTTTGTGATTTTTGTCTGTTCTGCAGTCAGCTTTAGGTAGAAGAAGCATACTGACATACTGTATGGATACGTTTCACATTTGCTGTGAAAGAAAACAATTCACAGTACAAACCATGTGGAGCCTCAGTTACAGGTAAAAAACAACAGCAAAATGCTTTTCTGAAATTAATAGAAACAAATAGCTGTTTTTTTACTGATAGTTTATCATCTATTAATAAATAAAGTCAAATTACTAAATATAAATAGTTAAATACTGTATAGCCATTTTAAACATAGTGCAGTGTTTCATATTACAGCCTTTGCAACAATCTGTGTCCTTAAAGACTACATGTGCAAAATTGGTGCCTTGGAGTTCCACAATAACATTTATGGATGTTTCCTTCAGGAATCAATAGAAAGGATAGAGGGACCAAATGTGTGTGTGTGTGTTGCGGGTGGGGAGAATTGTATCCACAAAATGCGAGGCCTAGCAGGAGAAGTTTTGGAACCAAAGGGATATTCAATTACCAGCAAAGCTGTCCTGCTCAATTTCATGCTATATTTCTATTAATTATGCTTTTACTAACCTCCACTTCCTGGATTTCCTCCATATTTGTGTTAAAAATGAGAATTTTTGAAAGAAAAGTTGTTCTGCAAACCATGGTTGGAGTGCCTTTGTGGGACTCTGCCGTTAGTATTGTAACATTGACAAAGCTGATTCAACAAGTGAAGAGGTAGCGATGATCTGCATACTCAACGTTCGAACATTCACATTGCGAAAAAAACTGCAGCCAAAACTGTTGAACCAATCCCCTCTTTACGTCCAGGTCAGCCACGCCCCCCCCTTCGGTCAAGGCAGTGCACTGTGTAATACACATGCCTTCCCGTGATTGGCAGGGAGCAGGGTGATTGACAGCTGCTTTCCATGCATGACGTACACTACAAAGTGAGAATGGTGATGATTTTTTTCCCTAAATTCATTATAAACTTTCATCGGAAGATTTGAAACCAGGTCAGCTTTATATTCAAGGCAGGTACTCCTTTGTGGACTAACACGGCGCCTACTGTGGAATCCTTTAATTAATATACCGCTGGATTTCTCTGAACCCAGCAAGGCTATATAAGGGGGTATTATATTGTAAAATTTCTTTAAATCTGTATTGTCGGATATATTTCTGGATTTAATAAATATGAATCAAATTAACAACAGAAAGCACAGCACAAGGAAGCAAAGGGATTAGTAGTATTATGCTACAGTATAGACCTCCAGTTGGTCTTCCTATCTACGGTAAGTGGGGACCGTCCATTCATTTCTATGGGGAAACCCCTAATCCCAATCATGACACCCTTAACCTCTACCCATCCCTAACCTTAACCATAAGTAACCAACCCAAATACAAGACTTTTGGCATTCACAGATTTTTATAAAACTGAGGTTTTCCAAATGGGGACCTCAAAAGATGTCCCCAAAAGTAGGGAAATTTCAGGGTTAACTGCACTTTGGGGACAATTTGGTCCTCAAATTTGATCTATGCAAACCCATGCAACACACGCGCGTGCACACACACACACACACACGCACACACGCGCAAACACACTCAAAGCTATAGGTGAAAGGTCACTGTGTTACCCACAAAGCTGTCACCAGAACAGCAGATGTGATCTTGTCATGTGCTGTCCATCCCCTTGAAAGGGACGATTCACCAAATAAACATCTCATTTCCTTACATGACCATCTGTCATTAAGCATTATCGCCCCCTGCAGGGTGGCTGCGGCGTTGCTCCTCCCCTCCTTCCAGACTCGTTCCAGGGCTTCGTCTAACTTCCCCGTGCGCTCAGCTCTGCGCTGCTCCTTCACCTTTGCTATTTCAGCTGTCGCTCGGCCCAGCTTCCTGTTAGTGCTGCTTCCTGCCTCCGCCGGCCGCGAGCGACTGGGATGCGCAGCGGAGACGGCCTCTCGCCACCAGCTTTGCACGGCCACCTCTCTCACAGCTGTGGTGCACAGGAGAAAATCAGAACAAGGGAAGAAATGGCACTCAGCCGTCAGCCATGTGACGTTGGTGATATGGGGACGTCTCGTTCCCCGAGTCTGAACCTCATCCGCATCCTCGGTGCTTCAGCCCGGAGTTCGGGCCGTTGGCGACAATTCACAGCACAACAGGCGATGGGGGCGAGTCACAGGAACAGCGGAACCGGAGCTGCTGCATTTGCAAGAGAGAAATATATTGGCTCAGAGTCCTTATTGTTTTCCAATCTGCAAAATGTGCTCATGATCCCACTTCCATCATCTTTATAGCCGTATTTATTTCTCTGATTTTGCTCTGTGATACATAAAAGTATAAATAGGTAATAGAATGCAGAGTTCTCATCTGAGAGGTCTGTACCCCCCAGGGGGCATGAAAATGTGTCATTGGGGAGTACATAAGATGAATTTCTAGGAATAAATGGTGTACTTGGACTTCATGTGACAACATATGACATATCTCACCATTAACAGTGAGTCTCACTGGCCGCCTCACTCCAGTGTGTCCATTCACCATCCCAGAGAGACTGCAAGTCACATGTTTACGTCATCAGACAGTTTTACCCTAAAAGTGATTTTGACTGAGTATAATTTACCAGAAGTCATATCTTTGGAAAGACTGAGGGAAACCAGAGTGCCCAGAGGAAGCTCACACCATGCCAAGCCCACGCCGTGCCATGCTCATAGTCTCATCATTACACCATCCTGTGCCCACATCGTGTCATGCTCAAATCGTCCCATGGTCACACCGTCTCATTCTCACACCGCCCCATGCCCATATTGTCTTATTCATATACCGTCCCATGCCCACACCATGCCATGCCCACACGTCTCATTTTCACACCGTTCCATGCCCACAATGTCTCATTCTCAGACTGTTCCATGCCCACACCGTCCCATACCCACACCATGCCATGCCCACACTGTCTCATTCTCACACTGTCCCATACCCACAGGATGCCATACCCACACTCTCATTCTCACACCGTCCCATGCCCACACCATGCCATACCCGCACCGTCTCATTCTCAGACTGTTCCATGCCCACACCGTCCCATGCCCACACCATGCCATGCCCACACCGTCTCATTCTCAGACTGTTCCATGCCCACACCGTCCAATGCCCACACCAT
>JAODKF010000116.1:29887822-29908572 GCA_026779585.1 Mormyrus proboscirostris | reverse complement strand
CTGTCCCATACCCACACAATGCCATACGCACACTGTCTCATTCTCACACCGTCCCATGCCCACATGATGCCATGCCCACACCATCTCATTCTCAGACTGTCCCATACCCACACCATGCCATGCCCACACGTCTCATTTTCACACAGTTCCATGCCCACTGTCTCATTCTCACACTATCCCATGCCCACACCATGCCATGTACACACCATCTCATTCTCAGACTGTTCCATGCCCTCACCGTCCAATGCCCACACCATGCCATGCCCACACCGTCTCATTCTCAGACTGTCCCATACCCACACGATGCCATGCCATGCCCACACCATTCCATTCTCACATTGTCCTATACTCACACCATGCCATGTACACACCATCTCATTCTCAGACTATCCCATACCCACATGATGCCGTACCCACACAATGCCATGCCCACACCGTCTCATTCTCACACTGTCCCATGCCTACACCATGCCATGCCATACCACACTGCTCCATGCCCAGATCATGCCATGCTCCCACTGTCTCATGCAGGAAGTGACAGAATGTGTGGTAACAATGTCTCCTTCTGAGTCACTGTGCTTCCCCTCTCTCCACAGGTAAAATATGTCAAGGATAATTGTCATAGTGAATGCATATGATGATAACACACTGCTCACATACAGCAAAGGGCTCCGTATTTCAGCAAAATCTGCTGTATTGAGACCTTCCCTTTGTTCTTTTGTTTTATGAGGTAAGTAACTAACAGAGCTACCCTCATAAGCAGAAATGCTCCTCTGCTTTTATTATATTTAATTTATCCAAAGCGACATATAATTGCGAAAGCAGGGTCAACTGGTCCACGGAGCAATCGGAGTTAAGTGATTTACATTAGCACCCAATAGTGCAATCGCTCTGCCGTCCATGGAATTCGAACCCACGACCCTCCGAGCACAGGTACATCATCGTGACCTCACACCTTCACTGCAACAAGTGGTGAGATGCAATCAGGGCTATTGGAGAGTCTGCCCAAGGTTAGACCTTCTGTATCTGTGCCCGGTACAGCGATGCTGGAAAGGTGTCCAGAATCTGAGTGAGGAGCTGCAAGTATCTGCGTGCTTCCTCCATTCCTGGCATATTTCAGACTAGTGGGATCTCTTATTGTGAGACAGAACTATAATTATGTGTACAATGCATTTCTGTATATAATAAGAATAGACTGTTTTGTGCCATGCGTTTCCTCGGGGGGGGGGGGGACGGGGTCACAGCAGCCCCATTATGGATGGATGCATGGATGCTAGTTTATGAAACCTTTTTTTTTTGGTCCAAGACACTATGGAGCCAGACCACATCAAACGGGAGCCAGTGTATCTTTTCCTCCCCACAAATGCGCCATGGACCTGTCACCCTTGAGGTTAGTGGGTGATCATCCAGAGACATCAGAAGATGGTTCAAATAATCAATCTACCCCCTCCCACCCCTGCGGTTCACTGAAAACCAGATTCCATCCCTGCTGACGTCTGGCGTATTCCACTTCAGTGCGGGGCAGTCAACCAGTCTAGAATTGGACATGAAAATCAATAGATCATTTAAACAGGTCATCAATAGAGGGACTAAAATTAGACCTTTTCCATCAGCACTGTAATAGTAATTGCTGATTACTTGGGCTCGAGGTTTTAATCGATCCTGCTTTTTTATGCCGATGGTTTTGAACCATAAGAAGACTAACGGAGGTATCAGACTTGAAAGGTCACCCAGAAAACAATGCATGGCTCTCAGAAGGAACATCTGGGCGTTATGCTGCCTGGGCCAGCAGGAAACAGGCTGTGGCACAGTTCAGAGTAACAGGAAAGCAGGAGAAAGAGAGAGAGAGAGAGAGAGAGAGAGAGAGCATCCGGATGTCTGGTACAGTTCAGATTCAGCTGGAAAGGGGCCGATACGGGAGAGGCCCTGCAAAGGAAATTAAAAGAATAATTCATGGCGTGAGCAGTTATGAAACGAAAGCGACACCTCGCAGAGGAGCCCGGCACGGTGTGAAGCTCCGCAGCGACAGCGGCTGCACGTCTCCGCAGGCTGTGTGATGTGGGGCCGCAGAACCGGCGTTAAACATTAATGCAACTGCAGCACCAAGCGGAAACGTCTACATTTCTCCGAGAGGGAAAAAACAGCTGAACAACAGTGGAAAGGATATGCTGCTGGGGTTATGGAATGGGGGTGCAGCAGATTTTGCGTACAGAAACAAACTTGGTATTAAGGGAGGACTTATATATACAGTAAGAGGGAACACAAAGTCTTTTTAAAATGCCCTGACAATCAATATCATGGGTGGGATTTTTAAAAACTAGATTAATATTAATCAGATCCTTCACTAGTTAAGCAGCACCATAATTATTTTAGCTACTAAACTGCTCTGGGTCATCGGCATTCTGTCCAATAGAAAGCAAACCCACTTTTTCACTATGAGGAAATTGTTATGTATAAAAAACTTAATGCTAAGTTATTGTTGACATGTCATCATTATTCAGCTTTTACCAGGAAAATATTTACTCAGTGTGTAGCTTCCTCTGTGTGCAATCGTCCTCCAAACTCTGCCTGTTCCAGGCGTGTGTCATAAGGCCTCTACTGGCCAGTGGCAGTACTGATTTTCTTAAATCTGCACAGCATTTCTGTTTTTTAGGGAGTGAAAATGCAGATAATCCAAGTCTGCCGAGAGACAGGGGTGTGTGAAACAGGCTCTGCTCAGGCAATTCTGTGTAATGATTTGCGTGTATAAGCAGAAACAGAATAATGTATAAAACTAAAAGTCTGCTGTCATGTTTCTTGATGGTCTCCTTGGGGAAAATATAGTGGAAAACCTTTCAACAGAAGAGATTTAGACAAAGCAAACCAGAGGCACATATAATGTTTTAATCTAAGGATGTTACTTCATTAAGTGATACCTGTGTGGGGGCAGGATTTTGGGATGACCCCTTAATCAGCCAATAATATAGCAGAGGTTCTCAGCTCCAATCCTGGGGAGCCTCTGTTATTGGCTGATTGAGGGGTCGTCCTATAAACCCACCCCTACACCAGCCCTCCATGGTCAAGTTCCCCACCCCTGATTTACCTACATAACTCAACACAGATCCGCCCTGATGTAGGACTCTCACAATCATGAACGTTTATAATAATTAATAATAATTGTGTAATAATTGCCGTTAACAATTGAATTGTCTTTTTCACTTCATTTTATAGCCTAATCATAGTTTAATAACACTATTAATGCACATACATACTATGATGATGAGCTATTAAACACTGGATCATAAACAAATAAATGTTATAAATAAAAACTGCATTTGTTTTCCTTTCAGGCTTTGTAATAAAACAAAAATGTTATGACATAATTTGAATAGAATATAACATAGAACATATGACTTTGATCCAATTCTGTTTAATCAGTTTTGTTACAATTTTTTTACACAGACAGACACACACGCATACACACACATATATTTTTAATTTGTTTGTTTGTCTGGTTCTTTATTATTTGTTTGTTTGTTTGTCTGCTTATTTATTTCTGCATTTTCATTTTGTTATACAGTACAAGACCTTTCTGGCTCTTGGATGATGTTATTGTAAATAAGAAACAATTTTTAATGCTTTCACTTGTAAGATAAACGTTAATGAATGAATGAAAAAACAAAGAAGTTAAATGCTTCTGCAATTCCAACAAACTAAGCTGGATAACTTGTAAAAATCAATGCATTCTGGTTTAAATGTAAGTAAACGAAGATAAAGTCTGTTTAAACTGGGGTACTTTAAATCCAAGTTATCTGGATAAGCCAGAGATCCGGCTTTGTGATACAGGCACCTAGAATTAATGATTCCACTGGTTGAAATAAAATCCATTTTCTTTGTCATTTTGAGTGTTTACTCACTCCAGTCACCTAGTTCCAATTTTTGGATCAACACGATTATCTAAGCAGTGTTAAACTTTTTAAACGTAATACGTTACAGATTACTAGTTAACCTGTAAAAATGTAATAAGTAATGTAACTCTTTTTACAGGAGCACATGAAGAAAGTGTCAGAGAGCTGGGAACAAGCTGATTACTTTATCAAAGTAATGACTTACATTTGATTACTTTTTGTTGCTTTTCTAACAAATGTTTCAGGCTGAAAAGTCCCACCAGACTTGATGACCTGTGTTTGGAACTCAAAAAGCGAACGGCGGGGCGAAAAGATGCAATGCAGCAAATGAATGTTATATTCTACAATAGGCTGTCATGATATCACATTTTCACTACATTGACAATAATGATATTTTTGCTATATTTATAAATTAAAAAAAAATAATTATAATAATGCTACTGTCATGATCCGCTCCGTACGATCCTCCTGTGTGCCACGTCCACCTCATTTCCTCGTGTGATGCCCTGATCGTGATCACCTGTGTCCTGTCAATTCCTGATCTACCCGTGTATATTAGTCCACGTCTTCCTGAGTTTTGCGTCGGTCATTGAGTGTTGTGCTTGCCGTCTGTCTCCGTGTGCCCAATTAAACCCTTTTCCGTCTACCCTGGGACTCATGCCTCCTTAACTGTTTGCCTGCCTCGCGAAACCCGACAGCTACCAGTCAAATTCATTTTTAAATTTATTGCGTGTTCTGTCATTTTTTTGGCAATTGAATTGAACTCAAAATACAAGTGTAGTGAGGTGGGGAGTCTGTAACTGTAATTGTATGAAACAATACGAAAGGAGCAATTACAATACTTACGGATGGTGGAAGGATAACCAGTGATAAAGCCCCCTTTTGTTGATTGACACTTCCTGCAGACTAGGGTGTCTAAGGCTACGTTGAAATTATCAGTCTCATCATCCAATTCTGATTTTTTGCTCGGATTGGATTTGCCTATCTTGAAGGTTCACAGTCATAATTACAAGTGACCTGTACTTGACTGTAATATGAATGCATCTCTCTTCCCAAAGAGTTCGCATGTGCACATGAAAGATACATTTTTTTGAGTCATCTGCATCACCAACAACAAAAAACATGCTGAGTGGCGATGACAGTGCATGGATATAGTCAAAAAAACCCCACATGAATTCCGCTCTGACTATTCACATTCATGTGAGTGCAAAGCTCATCGTCATTCCATTAACTGACACTCCTGACCGAGTGTCCTGACTCCTGAACGGCCTCTTTACATGATAGTGCACATACTTATCCATGTGGACCTGCTAAGGCACTGTATGCTGCTCTCTACACTGAAAATGGCGTCTTTCAGCAGCTTTGCGCCTCCGGAGGTTGTGTAGCGGCTTCCGTGTCCCTCGGACATAAACGGGCCCTCTGTGGCGATGGGCGAATGTCACACTGTGCTCTGCGTGTCTGTAAGGGAAACAGGGGCTTGAGTTGCAGCAGCATGTGAGGCTAATGAGATTAGAGCGTCACTTGACTCGCTCGTCCCGGCTGCACTCCCGGCTTTGCCGAGGCTGGCTGTCCACCACTGTCTCTCACTGGAACAGCAACCTCGGTGACCCCAGAGCTTAATTGCTCTCTCCGCATCAGCACAGTGGCGTGTTTTGGGCTACCTCGTAAGCAGTTTCAGAAGGCAGATATCAGACAGAATGAAAAGGAGATTCAGTGGTTGCCATGGGTTGCAATAGAGGACCGTTTCTTGCCTTAGGGTATAACTCTGCAATTATGTTTCTGAGCAGGAAATGTCCTCTGTTAACAAAGCTAGCAGTGAGTGTCTGTGATGATGCTTATTTGTTTAGCAAATTTTTTATCCACCACAGAAAATAGGAACTTTACATATTATTGAGTCATGATTACTTTTCCAATGTGCTTGCGGCCTGTGTAATTTCCCCCTGTGCATCGGCAGCCCTTGTCTTCTGCTTGTGCTTTCATCATTTCGTTTCTCTGCTCTGTATATGGCTGGTTTCTTCAGCCGGTTCCGCAGTCCATCCTGAAATCGGAACTGCGAAGCCGGTGGGATCGGAATGCCCCAGAAGCAATGACTCCCCATCCATCTAAACTGGTTTCCTTTGCCTCTCATGCCGTTCTATGTTTCCCATGCTGCCAGCATCCCTGGCAACTTCCCAGACCCCACGCACGTCATGCCAAGATTCACTGGCCATCTTTGCTGTTGTTTGCAGCCCAGTTTCTACCATGGAACCCTAATTGACATTGGCAGCTCTGCCCCAGTCCCCCCCCCCCATTTACTCGCTTCTGCACTCCCCATCCTCGAGGCCGGTGTCCGCCTGCAGAAAGTCCTCCAGGACTCGCACCAGGAGGCTGGAATGTTGGTGGCTGGAGGCAACAGAATGTTCTCATGCTCTTCCCCGATGCTGCAAACGTTCTGCACCACCACGCTTGGCTACCCTCTGAACTATGCATATAAATATATATATATATATATATATATATATAGTGTGTGTGTGTGTGTGCGTGTGTGTGTCTGTCTGTCATTAGCACTGGTTATATGACTTTCGGGCTCCACACAGCAAGCCTGTGGTTCTGCCATATCTGCTCTCTTGTTTGCGTCTGATAAAGGCTGAATTTAGCCGCTGACTCAGACGCCGTTGTATGCACCAAGTGCTGTCAAAGAGTAGCGGATGCTTGTGGTGCTCCGTATTCCTGCCCCATGGAGGAGCCAGAGATGTTTTGGCTTGGTGGAGCGTCGAGGAGAAGATAGAGTGCATGAAGAAGGTGTCAGAGAGCTGGGAACGAGCTGAAAAAGCAATAGAGGAAGGATGAGAATTGATGGTAATAGAAAGCTGTGGAGGATAAAGATTCAAGCAGCTTCTCAATAGATGAGACACTGCACTGTATAAATGAAAAATGGTTTAATGACAGTGTCTTCTTAATATAGCGATTCACATTATTTTATACCTGACTAGAGATAGTACCTTCCTATTTTTTATGCAGCCAACCTAAAAAATTTCTTTATAGCAGGACTGATTTTGAAATATATGTACAAGTTCATTCGGGAGATGAAAATAAATGAATAAAGGGCCTTTATTTTTAAGACGAGTAGGACTGACTCTGTCTCATGTGCTGCCAGAATAAAAGATGTTGGATGGGGTAAAATAAACTTGCATACTTCCACACAATTTCACATAAATATTAAAGTGCAATATTAAAGGTGGGCCTCCTTATTTGTAAACATCAAACAGGACAACCCAGGGCACGTAAAATCTGCAGAATGGCTTTTGTAAATCTGGTGCTTGCAAGGAAATTACTGAACGGGGCAGCAGACTGAACTCTAACCTTATCCTAGGTAAGTGGAATGTGAAATGGAAAGCCACATTGATTGGTAACTGAGGTATAGTTAGTATGGGTTACGGTATCTGTGTTTATATTTGTTCAGGGAAAAATTGAGCGATGGGACAAAGACCCACTCTTTACTGAATAACATGGTAAATGAATACTTGTAGCAAGCCTTCAGCTAACAAGTGGCACTGGGGTTTCATGGGGATTTTCCTGGAACTGTAGAGAATCAATATTGCAATTTTATGTTCACTCACCTGTACAAGTTCCCTATCCACCTCTTGAGAAAAGTTTGGATTGACTGGATGGATAGATGTATGTCTTGTTTTTGTAGCACTGAAATGATATTGTGCTGTTTAATACTCCTCTTTGAAACCTTTTGCTCTTCAGCGCACAGCTTTGTTAACGGCAGCGTCGACCTTCGGATGGGGCTGAGGCTTCGGTCGCGCGAACCGCTGGAGGAGGTCTGGCCACGTTTCCAAGCTGAAGACCGTCTGCTGGGAGTCGCGAGGAGCCTGGCCTTCGGTGGACCCTCTGAACCCGCGGCCGCACGGCCTGTTATGCCGGCTTTTCTTTCTTCGCTTCACGTTCCTTGGTATGATCTTCAAATAACTGGTACGGGGGCTTATTGAGAAAGAAAAGGTGTGATGCTTTAGAAATGAAGTCTCATTAAAGGGCCTGTTTCATTCCAGTACAAGTGACTGAGTAAAAGTCAAATCGAACATTCTGTGAGTAAATAAAAACAAACTCAAACAAAACAGAAACATAACTCAGGAACAGAGGGGTGTGACCCTGTGGGGTTAGGGCTTGCTTTCTTTTTGTGTTCCTGGAATGCTCCATCTGTTCACTTAATATTTACCTTTGAAGAGCTTGTTTTGGCTACTCCAGAGACCAGAGATGTGGCAAGTTTTCACTGACCTGAGATAAACCCTGCGCCGGACATGATAAGGAAATATGGCAAGCAACGAAGAAAACCAGCCTTCGAACAAACTTAAGCCGCATTTATATATCTGAATACTTAGTAAATCAGCTCATGATGAGGAAGCCTCGTTTAGCAGTACAAAATGTACTCTTCATAAAATTTGCCCCTGCATCCATTTTTATGGTCTGTTTATTAAGTATCTGCTCACAATCAAAGACCGAATTTTTATAGTTCTTTTAAATTGGTGTCTAAAAGGTAATAAAACCACAGTACAGTAGAACCTTGGAACTGGCTCTTAACTCGACCGCCTTGGACGTTGAAGGGGTCTGTTGACTTTTTTCGACTTGTGCCTCGACCGAAATCTTGGAACTCGAATGTTCCTGCTAAAACTTGTACTGTATGTGTCGAGACGCGTTCAAGAGTACCAGAGAAAAATCTAGCCGCAACTGGACCAAAACTTGGAACAGGACAAAACCAAACAGACCTGCTAAAATTTGTACAGATTGAGACGCGCATCTGATGGGCTGAAAGAAAAGCAAACTGACCTACTGGAATGCTTACTGTATGTCTTTGAATTGCCGTCAGTCTAGAGGTACCTTTCGAGCGAGTTCGATGTGTCAAAGCTGTGTTCCTGTGTTTGGTGTGAAGTTTTTGTGTTTTATTTAAGTACATTTAGTGATACAGTAATAATGGCCCCTAAGCTGTGATAGCAGCAAAGTGGAAAGTAGTGAAAGTAACTGTGGAACTTGAGAAACGTGAAAGTGGTGTGTGTGTCTGCTCTCTCTTTGAAGTGTGGGATTGTCATTTATTTCATGTTTATTGCTTTTGTTTGTCTGCTTTTTCAAGCATGTATTAGTTTTATATTGATTGTTAATGTTTTTTATCATTAGGTAGGTAGATACGTTTAAATAAGCAATCATTTGGCAGTCTGGAACAGATTAAATTCATTCACATTATATCTTACTGTATGGGGAAGTTTGACTTGGATCTCGAATCGCAGCTCGACTAGCCTTCTGGAATGAATTAAGTTCGCGTTCCAAGGTATCATTGTATTATCAACAAAAATGATGTGTTCATATTAAAAATTGACTGTAAAAGACTTTGATGTATTGTCCAGGATACAGACCAAACAGTAAATTTTTCTTTTTCAGTGTTTTATTGTTTAAATTTTAATTTGATTGATAGGATTATATGATCAAATCACTTGCTTATTCTAGAAAGACATTGGCATTAACATAAAACCGTATTCATTGTAGCAGATAGAAAACAGTTTATTTGGCTCCTGCGGCCGTTTTTGACAAATTGCAGTGTTTTTGACAGAAATCCAGAAACATTCAAATATGCCACTTTCCACTAAGGTAAAAACAAAATAGTCCCTAGAGACAAATGCTAAATTTCATGGAACGTGAATCTGAGCCAGAATAAATCATCTTGTTGTCTGTGCTCGTCATCTGTACCACCTGCCTCAGATTTTCCAAAGCGAAGAGTAACCCCATTTTTTTGCTGAGAAATGCATAGCAAATTAATCGTCAAGTGCCAAAAATAGTGATGTTTCACACTTAAGTGGACTTACAGTATTCCTAATTCCTTGTTGTTTCCTAGGAAACTCAATTCCGGCACATAGTGAATTGATGGTGCCAGGCATGACGGACCATCCCTGTTACGCTAAGAGCTCAATGGAGCGCTGATTAAATCAGGAAAGGAATTTCACTCTTCGTGAAACCATCACTAGCACTTTATACCAGGGGGTAATGTATACATCTCCAGTGTTTGACAATAATAGCATGTTAAGCTTTGTTTTAAATAATTAAAAGACAAAGGGTCATAGTTTGCACTATTATTTTCAATTCTTTCAGATTAGAGAGCACTTAAAATCCTGATCGATGTGAATTTCAAAAGATTCCAGGATTTCAGACAACAGGAAGTTAGTAAATATATTGTTTATATATGTATATAGTTAAAAATAATAATTATAGCAATAATAATAACAAATCCAAGCTCCAAAAAGGCTGCTTATGCATTGATGGTACGCTGCAGCCAGTCGCGGCATATTTCATCCATTTTCTGGGTATCATTATTGTCTCTCAACAATATGATGGAAGAAGATCCAGTGGCTTTGTGAGGAGATACAGAAGCACTACAGCAGAGGAAGGGACTCACATGACACCTTCCAGATCCTCAAAATTTCCTGTTTAAACCAGCGGCAGCCCACGGGCCTACATGCTGTGAGCATTTCTCCTGTCTTTGCGGATGTTTATTTCCTGTAAGATTTTACCCAGATGTCGGAGAAGCCGGGTATCTCATCCAAGTGTGAATATCACCACATGTCATTTATCTTGAAAGGCTCAGTGCCTATCTCCTCTGTATATATGACAAAATTGCGGGTGAAATTAACAGTGTGGATACACATATGCTTTGTAAATGTCCAAGTGAAATATCCAGTTGTGCAATTTCATTAAAAAAGTTGCTTTGAATAAACCACTAAAAAGGCAACTTAATGAGGATTTGTGTACTGGTCCCCAGTCACGGGCGGGATCTGACAGCGTTTTATGCTTCTTGTTATTTTGTTAATGATTCCATACTGTGTCTGCTCACATATTTTGTGCAATCGTACTGGTTGTAATTATACTTCCTGAAAATGATGAAATCTCATAAACATACTAGATTATTTCATTGTGTGCCATACGGTATAACTGCTGCTTCAGAATATAAATCAAACTGCAAAGTAAAAGGCTGTATGTTGCAATTACATTGTCGATCTCAGAAGGCATCATATGTCAGTAATTCACGTCTAATGAACAGCCAGTGCCCATTTAGCACCCACAGAAAATTTGCTGTTTCATGCGTTTCTGCTCCCTTGTTAACCCGTACCAGACAACCAATCAGAAGCTAGATGGCAGGTCAGATTTCTGCTTTTCTTGAGTTTTATCTGCAGAGATATTACTTCCGCGCACCTGTGACATCAATCTCTGCAATGAAAACTCTGTGTTAGACCTAGTGTGTTATATAGGGTTAAGCAGAGAAAAGCAGCCTGTTTTTGAGCGAGATGAAATTATGTCTTCCATGTATTCCAGCACAGAAATGGCAGGAATATCTGCCAAAAGGACTGGGAATAGATCAGCGGCCCCATGTGTCCGGGCAGATGTGCCCACGCTCTCATTCCTGTCAGTGTGGGCGCGGCATCTGGTGGCGAGTCGCTCCAGTTGACCCTGAGTATGGCACCATTGGGGCAGGGAAATGCTGCTGCCCGTGGGAATTTCCCTGTGCTCCTGCCAGTAGGAGGATCCACAGCTGAATCAGAGCAGATCCTCATAATCACGGCCAGTGAAGCTCTTAGCTTAAAAAAAACACTGGACATGAGACACGGACTAGCTCTGTGTACTCAGGGATCTCGGGACAGATGAAACACTTTTGTTACAAAGACACCAATGAGATGATGTTCTGTGCTCAGCTTCTTTAGTCATTTGGTTCTTTATTTGTGTTTGACACAAAACATTGTCTTTAAAAATGTCTTTAAGGGAACAGCCGGCTGTATCGTAGCATTTATGTTCATGTGATTTTATATTGATTTGTATCTTGTATTTAGCCATATTGGGAATGTACAGATAATTACATTATATTTAAAGTCAACAAAGTTACTTTAATATTGAACTAACAGCAAGTGGATAAAAAAGTGTCTTCAATGCTATTGCTTTCCTGCATATCACAGCTCAGAACTGTGAAAAATGACTCTGCTTGTGACTTCCTGCACGTTTCGGGTGATAAAATTCATCATAGGGGCCAAACTACTTAACTTACAGTCATTTCTGCTTTAAACACATATTCAGAATCCTGCAGGCTTGGTGGTAAAGCTGAAGACACCTCCGCATGTCTTTCTTTCCCTCACAGCACCTCCTGGCTGTGGCCATGAAGAGCAGGTTTTTACTTGCGCCAATATATTGGTTTTTCAGAGCTGGTCTCTTGTTTTGCTGTGCGTGCGGACATGTAATGTGAACAAACATCTAAAGCAGGCAACTTGCCTTCCACATTATCAAAAACACAACCTGCTGCAAAATCGAACCACTTATGTCACAGATGTAAGATTGCTGTTCTTGTGTGTCACAGACAGCACCATTATGTTGTCGGTTCACAAATAATAGGTTTGTAACCTAATGGGAGGATACTGTATTCATACGAACAGCGCAGTGCTGTACTTACTCCTCATTCATATGTTTTTACCTGAAATGTCTTTGGATACTAGAAATTTAAGAAGTCCTCTGGCTTTTTCACAAAAACAAAATTCTGTGCTCTACAAGCACCCAAAGCTGAAAAGTGCCAATGCTCATCTGCAGAGGTGACTGCACTGATGCTCCTCTTTAGTACCTATGACTCCTCCCGGCGCACATAAGCAGCAACACTCACGTACATGCAAGAATACTCTGAATGGCAGGAGACTAAACGGGATGTCAGGCTTTCATCACCCTGTGTGATCAAAGCCTGAAACCTCCTGATTTTCAGAGATAATACCATTAGGTCGCACCTGATAGCTGAATGAGATTAACACTTGCCTAAATTTTGTAACATTCACACTGAGATTTAGGTATAAAATTAAAACTTAATAAATACAAAAGCATGAGGAAAGAGTGGTTTAATTATTTTGTTAATATTTTCTAAATCTATATATGGTATTTCTCATATTTCCTACTTGAATGAATGTTAACAGGGTGACTGATAAGTATCTACGCTTGTCCAGTGTGTTCAAGAAATAGAACACTTATCAACCAGTGCTGGACTGGGATGAGAAATTGGCCCTGGGCTCTTGCCCAGACTGGCCTACCACATACAGTGGTAGACCCACAATAAATTCTGCTGGCCCACAAACCCTTTGACCAACCGGGAAAATGCCCAGTAAGCTGGATGTCCAGTCCAGGCCTGGTATCAGCCCAAATATGAGTGCAGTGTGTGAGACAGGTTTGAAGAGTCTGGAATAATAAGAGCCCGTACAGTGCCCAGTGAATGTTATCTGTAGATGTAGGAGAACATCAGCTAACTGCCTGCACAATCATGTGGGTATAATAGCTTTAGCCAGCAAAAGACTCATTAGGGTATTTCTTTAGGCTAAGACAGCGTTTCCCATTTGGTCCAGTCCTTGGGGACCTCAGGATGGTCCACGAATTTGCCCCCTTCCAGCTCCCAGGGAACTGCAAGGAAGCAACGACGCGAACCATCTGGTTTGAGAAACACTGGGCTAAGACACACACACACACACACACACACACACACACACACACACACACAGCATTGCTTATTTCTCAGTTCATGGGAATCCGTCTGTGTAAAATATAATTTTTCTTTGCAAACTCCAGCCTGCCTCTTCCCTGCTTGTCAGTGTTCATAGCCTTCTTTATGGAACTTTAAGGGGTTCTTGGAATCCTGGCAGTCCTAACTGTCCTAGCTTCACACCACTTAATGTTTCCCATTCTTTTCAAAGGTCACTTGGTGTCATCCTCCGATTTATAAGGCACTGCCGGATAAGTTGACGGTCATCTCTGGCATTAGAAAGTTGCTTCTGGACTCAACTTGGCTGATTTTTGGTCAATACCAGTATCTCCTGCTTCATTTTTTTTCTTGTGTACTGCTATCTTAGAAATTTTCCTCCTGAAATCTCCGCTTAGCCTTCTGCCAACAGAACCAGGATTAAACCTGGATTTTAGCATGCAAATTAAAAAAAAATCCTGAGTGTTCTAATTTTTTCTAGAGCTGTATGTGTGTGTGTGTGCGTGTGTGTGTGTGTGTGTGTGCGTGTATGTGTGCACAGTTTTTTTGCGATTTCCATGCTAAAACTAGTTGTTATCAACCACATAAAATGTATAGAACAATTCTGGGAGGCTGTTACAGTCTTCAGCAATTCTAAGAAGCTCTGTTCTTATCAGAATCTTCTTGACCTTAAAAAGTCAGCTCTTTCGAAACATGCTGTCTAAACCTTGCTGCATTGGCAAATAAAACTGCACACTCTATTGCACATCTATTGTCTATATATTTATATCCTGTTAGTTGATGTCCTGCTGGGTGTGGTTGGATGTGTAAGCATTCCAGTGCACCCACTGCACGTGCTAATAAAGCATGTTTAATTTTGACACTCATTATCAATAAGCACAGAGAATGATTTTGCTGATATCCTGAAATAGCAGCGGCAGTTATGAGTCTAATGATCTTTGCTTATATTTTGCTTTCTTGTCCTTGAAGAATAAACTTGTTGAAGAATAAACTTTGAAATGTATATAATTTTTTGGAACAAAAAATGCTTTTGAAAGAGAGTTAATGTCATGAACAAAAATACTGATATCACAGCAGAAAAAAAACACTTTTTTCTGATTACCGGTTGTCTTTGCCACAGGAACTTTTGTGATGAAATTGCAATAATAAGTATTGATCAAAAACTTGTGGAGACAAGCCCCTTTTCAACACCCACCACTCTGGCACATTATGAAGAATACGGAAAGAGAGAAAGAGAATGGATCTCTGCTTCAGTCCATATAAAAATGCTTGTAAAAGTGCAAGTGTCATGACATGCAAGATGAAGGAATTGAAGGCAGGTGTTTGGCCAACGAAGGGGGTTTTATTAAACCAAAATTCAACAGAACTAAACTGGGGCTGTAAAACAAACAGGAACATGAGGGGTCAAAAACAGAAGGACTGGCACAGGGAAGGGTGCAGGTAACAGGAAGGTAGACACCGATGAAGGGACTGGGGCTGACAGGATAAAAAGGTACTTTAGTACAAAGACTGACTAGGGGCAGCAGGGAACAGGCGTGGATCATCAGGGCCATGTTATGGGGAGGCAGGAGGGTCAGGCAGACATGCCGGGCAGGATGTTACAGCACGGTGTGAACCAGACAGGAAACTGTGCTACTCAGGCTCTGCGTTAAATAAAGGTGTTTTAAACTTACAGTAAAAGAGCCTCAGCTTCTTATTTTTTATCATGATGGAAACTGTTTCCTCTTGCCAGTGAGTAGCCCCATGCTGAGCAGTCTTACAGTGTTATTCTTACTTCTATCCTGTTGCTGACTCCTTGCTCATGTACACCTGTGTCAAGGAGGATTTGGCTTTAGAAACCTGCTCTGATCTCATTACGACCCCTGCCTGTTTTTCTGATTTTGATTTTTGTACTGTTTTGTGCCTCAGTAAACAGATATGGAACAGGACCAGCACATTGACCCAGATCAAGTTCATTCCACAAATGTCCTCAGCTCCTCAGAGAGTCAAAAAACATAGCTGAATAGAAGCTCCATTTACTGCACTGCCAGACTTTAAATAATGATGTAAAAATGAGTGAGTGGTATAGTACAAATATGAAATAATGGTGAATGTCAGTTTCTGAGCTTGGGGGTGGGGTAGTGTCAAGACATCTCTGGATTTGCATTCATTTGATGGATAGAAGAGTAAACAAGTTCAAATGTTCAAACAGCAGATCTTTGTGGGTCTATAAGTAGAGCAAAAAAAAATCCCCAGATAAAGTAGATGTAAACAGTGGAAACAGTTCAATCAGTCAGTTCAATAATTTTTGAATGGCTTGCAGTGTCAATAGACCGTAGAGCTTCCTATTAGTCAGGGTACATGCATAACAACATCAACAACAAAGAAATGGCTATATATTTCCATCCATATATCTATTCATATTGAATAACTGCTTATTGAATGCTGTGTGGCAGTCAGCCTGGACACTGTCATAGGAGGCACTGGGGACAAGGCAGAGAATGTCCTGAACACCCACCACTGGGCACATACATATACTAAGGGCAATGTAGAGATTTCTACTCCACTTAAGCCACGACTGTGGGTTGTAGCAGAGCAGCCAGTGAACTTACACAACAGGATAAAGGTGCAAAATGCAAACAGGAGGCTGGAATCACACCCATGCACTGGTGGTGTGAGTCCACAGCCATAGCCATTGCACTGCCCTTCTGTTCATTCATTACTGAAATTGAATTATTCATCTGAAGTTCCATCCATCCATTTTCCATAGAGCTTATCCAGTATGGTTTTAATGAGTCTGGAGACCATCCCAGGGGACGTTCTGGATGGGAAGGCAATCTGACGTAAGCATGCACTCACACACACAATCACAAACAATGCACAATTCATACATGCCAGACCAAACACGGAAACTGCACACTCACTGAGCCTGGGACAGCAGCTGAGCAGCTAGGCTGGGAGGTCACTCAGGTCAGGCTGCAGTGCTACACACTGAAGTTCCCCTCAAGTCAAACGGTGTCAAGTATGGTCAACGTCATTTATTTGCCGTAACATTGGCAGAGATTTCTGGCATTGGTCTATGCAAACTTCATGGACGTTCTTAAGGAAAAATGGTGTGCTTTTCACAATGATGGTGGCAAAAGCATAGAACAAATAACATGCCAAAAACTGATCAAACACCTCCATGGTGTAACTGTGAACTTTTGCTAGTCACTATTTATACCATACTTTTAAACAATGTATTTTAACATCACTTCTATACATTTGTATTCCGTAAATCACAATTGACTAAAAACTTTGCTTTGTTTTAAAAAATCAAATAGAATCTTATAATAAGTAATATACAGTATAAGCATACAGCTTAATGCAGTGAGATTTTATTTGCTGCATGTGTGAAATAAAACTGTATTTGTTGCTGAACCAAACTGCTAACTGTACCATCACGTGTTTGGCAGGCTAGCGAATTAACAAGCTGTTATGCTGTACATACATATTTTGAAGAAAGGTGTCTGTAACACGCATGAAATAAACAGTGAACACAGATTTTCTGGGTAATATTGACTGAAAGTCACTTGTTCCATCTACAAGGAATCTGTTTCAGGTAGAAGCAGTGGAGCGTATTATTTGAGGATATTTATTGTATCAGACTTAACCAACATTCATATATTTACTCTTATCACAGCTTAAACCCTTGACCATAATATATGATCGGAGGTGTTCAAGCTCATTTTAAAGGGATAAAAGTAAGTTACTTGCCCACATTCATACTTTAATTTAAAAATATTAAATGAAATACAAAATCTAGCATTTGTCTGTTTTTTTGTCTGTCTGTCTGTCTATCAATTGATTGTTTTTAGCAAATATGCTATCAGAAAGCGTTGCAAGTATATTAGGAAATATTGATTTTGGATGGTCCCACAAAGCATGTATTACCAAAGATCTGGGGTGGATCTGCTTGTTTGTTAGTTTGTTAAAAATCAAGACAAAACACATTTATACCATGACAAAGTCAAGATTGAATTGAGAAAAAGGGTCTTTATTATTTGAAATAATAAAGCAAAATGTAATGTACTGAGAAGATGGGTAGAAATCCTCTGGAAGTTTAATACCACTAAACAAAATTCAAGAAAACTGCAATTCTGGAGGATGTCTCAATGGTTCCCGCAGCTGATCTCCAGCAGCGTCCAATCCATCCATCTGACCCATGGTAAGGCCCTAATGAGCTTAGTCCAATCAGGGCTAGATGGGTTTCATTAACACAGGCATCTGGGACTGGTAATGAGTTGCCATGGGAACATGAGTGCTGACATAATCCCCATGCAAGTACTTTATCCTAGTGCTGATACTGTACACAACGGCTAGAAAGACATTTTAACAGCATTTTACTTGATTGTACTTGACTTGTGTGGCAAAATGGCAAACGTTTGTGTCAGTTGATGACACTGCTTAACAAATGCAGTCATAAGCTGGCTCATCGATAAATGATGATTGAATTTAGGAATGTCGAGGAAAAAATGCAGTATTGATTTTGTAAGCTCAGGTTCAAATTTTCCTTGGTGGCAACAGATACGTATATCATCATATATAGTCAAAAAGCAGACAGATCTTCCAGACAAATAGTTTGAGTGATGAACGGATCATGTAGGTCTGGGCTTGCAAGCAAAATGCGCAAGAACAACTAACAGTATAACAAAACAAACACAAGAAGATGTAGGCTTGCTTTTGAACTTGATAGTAAATTCTACAGTACAGCATTTACAGTGAGGTACTGGCAGCATAGTACCCTGCTTGATTAATACCTGTAACTATGTGAGTCTTGCTACAAACTTCATCACATTAAATAGAGCTTCTTAGGAGAATTTTTTTCTCAGGTCTTCTGGACAGTCCCACTGAAAATCTCATAGATGTTTCATTGAATGCACTATGAAAGGAAAGTCAATTAGCTAGAACAAAGTTTTAGGTGTAATTAATCACAGAAAAGTTGACTGTGCTTTTATTCAATTGAATTCATTGTGCAAAAATCTTAAAGTTTTAATTTTGTAAAAATGCAATTTCTGACGTTATATTATATGAAGTATGGTGAAGAGATTCCATATAGATGTATGATCAACATATTGTAATTGCATTCCATTTCAGATCAGCAGGTTACACATACAAAATGTAAAAGATGGGCTACCGCTTTCTTACAAATGCATTGCCCTCAGTTGGACTGGAATTTTGTATATCTGTTAGATTATAGTATGGCATGTCTATGAAATCAGATGTTTCTGCTTTTCCCACACATTTGCCATATCTGTATCTGAATAACTATCCATGTGAATAGCCAGTATCCACTGACTTGACATCGTATGGTAAATTTCTTAGCTGAAGAAAAAAAACTTATTCGGTGTAAAAACGGCTCTAAGAAGTTCTTGGCTAAGAAACTCTTGGCATAGTTACCACTTTGCAAGTATTTTGAGAGAATCACAACAAGGAATCAAGCTCTTGGAATATAAACAAATCATTGTGGACAATGTTGCCAGCATTGCTTATTTGGCACAGTAAGGAAAGGCTCCTTGAAAGCTATGAAAACAACTGAACTTGATATATAATGAAACCCCAAACATCTTCCTCACAACAAGACAGCCCTCCTGAAGACTCCCCACATCTATCTTGTGTTACACCTTGTAATGGAGCTACGTCTGGCTGCATTAACATCAGCCTTCTTGCTGTGTTTTCTCTATCGACAAAGTGCTCCAATGTTACCAGGTTTCTAGGGTTACTGGTGTGTAAATTCTATTGGCTCACAAATCTTTTATGTGACAAGAAGGTCAATAAAAAGTTACATATTAATTGTCTTAATGATTGTGAGGTGAGTGTAAACCATGTTGTGTTTTTTTGAGGAGTATCCTTACTAATGAATGAATTGGAGTAATCTTTCATTATTACAATGTCACATTTTGCTTTTGAAAGTGTCGCTTCTCTGAAACATAGCAAAACACATACACCAATGCGCAAAAGAGACCCAAACATACATCGTCACTGCTTTTTTTTTTAATATAAAACTTTACACAAATGCACCAAAGAACCTACATGCAGAGCTTCAGAACACAAGATGAGCTCACTGTTTTTCAATATGAAAACTGTACTGTTTTACACAGCCATCTCATTGAGATCACGAAACCATTTCATTAACGCAGTGGTAGTATTAAAGGCAAAGGACAAATGTTGTAAAGAAAAATAGACTTGCGTCTTGCGTTGGTAAAACCGTGTCTGATCAAAAGAATCTGACAGGCTTTTGGAACTGCGGATAGTACAAAATATATATATTTTACAAATTTTACGTACACATGTTATTCCTTGTGGGTAAAACTGTCAATGTTTTGGGATGCAAATTTCCGGGCTGACACATGACTAATTAAGCCTTTTCAAATGAGCTCATCAGACTAAACATAAAGCTAAGTCGCTCTTAATAAATGTATAACAGGGATTGCATTATTAAAACACAATATTGAATACTAAAATAAATTACAAAAACAGCCATTGTTACAATAAAAAGTGACAGGCACATTCCATTGAAAATAACAAAGTGCTCAAACTACACTCCTCTGTTTTTATAGTCCTACTAACTCCAACATCAAGTCACACTTGTCCTTTAGTGTAAATTGCCCTCAAGAATTTCAGTATATTGTCACTGCCCTAGAAAGACAGGGGGGGAAATACAACTTTTATGATAAAAAACCAAGGCATGTAAAAGAAATGTATGCGTGTATATTAATGGTAATAAATAATAATAATAATAACATTCATAATTAAAAGAAATATTTTCCTTTAGTACAACATTTGACCTTTCAATAGCTATGCAAATATAAAAGTAAATACAAAGACAGGGACCATAACCTGTTAAGGTTTCTGTACTGACAATTTACTAAAAATCTTATCAATTAAATAGTAATAATGTAATTACAATAGCAATGCAGTTCATTTCTTTTACCAATAAAACATTTCAAAATAGCACTTGTGCAGCCGTCAGCAATCTTACTTTTAAGATTGACATCTCAAATGATTTTAACTTCTGATCATTGGTTTGATGATTCACCATAAGGTACCAGCAGGATGCTTCATATGTCAAAAGAACTGGGACTAACAGCAGTCAATCGGGCTCATTCTTAGTTACGACGGCCGTTATGCTGTGATGGAAAAATCAATTTGTTATTTATCTGGATACAGCAGAATTTAATGGCTGAACACAGAGCCGAAGGCGACACCAAGGGCAGAGGAAATGCAGTGGGTCTCTGGGCTTAAGGCTCTGCTTCCACAGTCTATGCAGAGGGACGGGGAGCTGGACTCGCTTGGTTTGTTTCACTCTTTTAAAATAACTTGTG
>JAODKF010000116.1:29871017-29886645 GCA_026779585.1 Mormyrus proboscirostris | reverse complement strand
AGACACACAAGTGTGTATGCTGACAGAACTGCACAGCTTCACAGACACACACGTGTGTATGCTGACAGAACTGCACAGCTTCACAGACACACAAGTGTGTATGCTGACAGAACTGCACAACTTCACAGACACACAAGTGTGTATGCTGACAGAACTGCACCACCTCACAGACACACAAGTGTGTATGCTGACAGAACTGCACAACTTCACAGACACACACGTGTGTATGCTGTCAGAACTCTTTCACAATAAAAACGCAAACATTTGAGCATTCGAGAGAATGACAGCAAAGCCTTGTAAGGTGGGAATGACAGATAAATGTAATATAGCCCCATCCACCACCCATGCTCACCGGAAGCAGGCAGCCCGATGTAGCTGGACCCATGATTCCCCCCTCCACAGTTTCCAATAGTGCTGGCTTCTGGCTTTTTTTCAATGAAACAAAACTATATATCACAAAAGCATTCATAAGCATTTAAAAATGGAATTGGACAAACTAAAACCGTTAGTAGTGTGAGCAAATATGATACATTTATCAAGTATGCGTTGACCTACTTTGGTATGTAAATGCAATTAAGGCATTTCATCATTTTTCAAGGATTGTTGGGGTTAATAACTAAGTAACAGGTACACATGTGCTCCCTCGTGAAAATATGTATACAAATATCCTGGGACGGCTCCACAGTTGAACGGCACTTATGCCCCACGATGATAAGCAGGAAAACTGCATGCACACAAATTCAAACTCATAATTCCCTCTTTGCCTCATGTTTACAGTACGGATTACCCCTCTCGGTCATGCTCGCTGTCGAGTTTTCCAGAAGATTCTGCGGAAGCTAGTCACGCATCCACACTGATCCCCCTGAAGAGGGAGATGGGATCCACCAGTAAATCTTCGACAGCGCTGTGCTGGACGGAGTTTCAGTCACCATAACGATGAGCAGAAGGTAGACAATGCAAAGACCACGGCCAGAGATGAGGGGCTGCTATCCGGGCGCTGTGCTCCTGACCCACGGGCACTCATACCTATAACCACAGTCATTTCAAAATAAACAAATACACACAAATGAAATATTTTCTGGAAAAAAAAATATTGGCACAAATATTGTGAGCCACTAATATTGTGCTATTTTTTTCTATATTGTCAGTAAAAATGACCTTCGCGATTCCCAGAGCCACAAGCTATCGGACACATCCCACAATGCATCCTGCGTTTTTCATTCCCCTTGGAGTTGCTGTATTCTAAGGTGGGTTGCTCTGCATACAGATTTTCATAGAAGACCAGGGGTGTCATTTATCAAAGGGCACGTAAAAAAGTCCCTAAATGTGTGTCTAGATCCGCCAGTACGCACAGGCAAATGGGTATTTATCACCCGTCTGTATCAACAGCTGTACTAAGTGAAGGTTGATAAATCTCACACATTCTAAATGTGACTGTATGTGCATGACAAGCCGATTCTAAATAAATAAACGCCCACAATGATCCATTTATGGGCATATAGCTTCCACATAATACATGCTGAACCATGCAATGTTTTGCATAAATTATAACTGTAAAAAGACATATAGCATTATCTCCTTACTCCTCATTGAAATATATTTTTTCGTGTTATGCTTGTATTGTTATTTAGTAAGTGTATTTTGCTACTGAGGAATAAAGTTTTAAAAAAAAAAACTCACAGAGGAACGAAAACCAAACATTACCATGAATAATAGAGAAAAAAAGACTAAAAAATATTGTTTGGCAAGTTAGATATGGACAGCATATCATCATACAGCTGGCAGTGCTGCCCATTGTCCTTAACCTGTTACACTAAGTGATACACCCACTGACCTCATACTGCATCTACTGTCAGACATCTCTCTATCGCGTATTATGTACTGTCGATCTCGGACATAAATGTATTCGCACGTGCCTCAATCAGGTGTATCTCAATGTTAGACTGTATTTAGTAAAAGTGACACATTATGTCTTTGGCCATGGACCTGATATGACTTTCGAACGGTTCCTCATCATGGACATGACCTACCTGTACATACTTTGTGTGAACACAACTAGATGATTCTATTTGTTAATCTATCAAGTTTGATAATTAAGTGGAGTTTCCTGCATATCCTATGTGCCGAGCAGTTTGCTTCAGTTATGCCTCTCTGCCACTACGGGTTTGTTTGGAGTGTTCGTAAATATATTCACAGTTCTATGCACAAGAAAAAATTGATAGATGTCGTTCCGTGTGTAAAAATGTGCATATATGTGCATATAAAAATGGACGAAACTGTTCACATGCGCAGTTGATAAATGAGACTCCAAAATGCCCCAATGACTAATTCCTGGTAATTCATCCCTGTGAAAGGACTTACTCAGTCTGTGAATTCGGATGGGTTCCGTGGCACCACCTTCCCCTCCTTCGCTCAGAACCCTGACCTGGATGAGATAGTCATCATTGGCTGGCAGGGTCAGCTCGGCTGTAGTCTTGTTTGTCATGAAGGTCTTTACTTCACTGTGTCTGTGTCTTCGATATGACACCTGTCAGTAAGAAAAGGCCCCTTTCTTAGCCGTCATGCACCTGCAGTTGCTCCTCTCTTTACTGTGTTGGTTCCCTATAAGCTGGTTAAGGCCATCTGCTGACACTACGCCGCATGCATATACAACAGGAGAATATTATAGGGTAATTAGCCACTCCCCAATCTGGGAGTAGGAGGGAAACCTAAATCTGATGCTTACCTGGTATCCTGTGACTTCGGACTCTGTCTCCATAGCGACCACTGGGTCCCAGTGCAGGGTGAGCTGGGCGCCAATCAGCGTCCACTCCACGTTCATGGGGGGCTGTGCTGGGGCTGAGAGAGAGACAGAAAGAGAGAGAGACAGAGAGAGAGAGAGACAGAGAGAGGCAGAGAGACGGAGAGAGAGAGAGAGAGACAGACAGAGAGAGAGAGAGAGAGAAAGAGAGAGAGAGAGAGACAGAGAGAGAGAGTCAGAGGCAGAGAGAGAGAGAGACAGAGACAGAGAGAGAGAGTCAGAGGCAGAGAGAGAGAGAGGCAGGCATCCAAGGCCATGTCACTCCACCTCCTCCAAACCAAGCTTACTTTCTACATTAACATCTGATGTCCCACATCTCTGACCGGAAACTGTATTCCTAACACTTTTGAGGAATGTTTTTGCCTTTTCATTTGTAGAATTTGCGCAGTCAAGTTGGGATAACTTAGTGATGTGGTACAGATTAGCACTCACAGGATGGAGAGGTGTCTTATAGTGTAACGTTTCATTAGGAGTAATAGGTTCTTGGGACATTAGTCTTCTTTTCTTAAAAACAACTGAAGCAAAGAGTGAAAAGGCTGATGCAGACTTTCTGCTAAGGCAGACACTGTGGTTACTGCTCAATGATATACAGAAAAATATACATACAAAAAAGACAGGGCCCCAGAAACATGCTTGCGGACCCAAGCTTGGATGCATGTCTAGGATGCATGTCTTGGATGC
Organism: Mormyrus proboscirostris; assembly: GCA_026779585.1. NCBI lineage: Eukaryota > Metazoa > Chordata > Actinopteri > Osteoglossiformes > Mormyridae > Mormyrus > Mormyrus proboscirostris. The sequence goes on along the minus strand of JAODKF010000116.1, from coordinate 29,883,164 downwards.
ATGTCTTGGTTGCATGTCTTGGTTGCATGTCTTGTTTGCATGTCTTGGATGCATGTCTTGTTTGCATGTCTTAGATGCATGTCTTGGATGCATGTCTTGTTTGCATGTCTTGTTTGCATGTCTTGTTTGCATATCTTGTTTGCATGTCTTGTTTGCATGTCTTAGATGCATGTCTTGGTTGCATGTCTTGTTTGCATGTCTTGGATGCATGTCTTGTTTGCATGTCTTGGTTGCATGTCTTGTTTGCATGTCTTGGTTGCATGTCTTGGATGCATGTCTTGGATGCATGTCTTGGATGCATGTCTTGTTTGCATATCTTGTTTGCATGTCTTGGATGCATGTCGCTGTGCTTTACTAGGCCCTTCACACAGGAATATCCAAATTCATTCTGCTGCTACTGATGTATTCACCAAGACTGCATGACTTCCTTTAGTAGAACCGCATTATGACTTACATTTGGTTCCATGATTACATTTTTTGGTGCTTTTTCTCTTTTTTCTTATTCTCCTTATTACCTTTTTAAAACATTTTGCTCATTGGAACTGCACAGTGGAATTTGCACAGTGGAATGTTTTTATAAGAGGATCTCAGTGAAATACACAGTCAATATTTAAGGTGCACATTACTTTTCAAATTTGGGCTGTTACAGTGTACGAAAAATGATTTCAGATTTCTTATCACTTAGTTCGGTGCCTCGGCTCTTAGGATAGACGGTGTTAGGATGGGCTGCAGGGGAGACTCACACGCCTTCTTTGTAGTGGCGTTGACAGATGGCGAGGTCGGGCCCGTCCCGGCCGTGTTGAACGCACTCACTGTCAGGAAATATTGACTGTTCCCAGTTAGGGCACTGATGTTAACGGCGCTCTGGTTCCCGAACACCCTCACCTTCCCCACCGTATCGGGCTTGGTGTCATCTTCCCAGTAGGTCACCTGCTCAGCACATGACGGGGAGACCGTGCACAGAATCAGTCACCGCGGGATGGATAATTCTGTCATCCCTGTCCATACTTATTAATACTCTGTTTAAGAGAAAGTCTTCAACATCATTATATATACAGTACTTAGCAATCACAAGAGCAATTAAAAATGCGGCGTACAGAAACAAAGGCACTATTTAATCAGAGAAGTGACACATCAAAGACGCTGTAAGTGCTTTATGCAGAGACCATCTCCGATGGCACCACTGTTCGAGTGCCGTCGCCTCGCCGCTGCTATGGCAGCGCGCTGGTTTGGCACTGGCTTTGTGAAGAAATGATTGAATAGTGAACATACGGGGTGCTCTTTTCAGCCGTGAGATGGATGGGCATGTGTGTCACTCTGTGGCCTTTCAGGGCTGGATGGGACCCTCGGGGCAAGGCGGTATTCAGAGAGCGCCACGCTCCTTATGCGCCTGACAATCATTTCAGTGTGTGCAGGTGCAGGCTAAAGGAAACTCCTTACGCTCCATCAGGAATCAATCGGGGCCGCGGCCGGGTGCGGCCCTCGCCATTCAGCTTTGAAGGGAGCCGTGTGCACGGACCTCAGCCACGCTGGTGTAAAAATCAAATTCTTCATCATTCCAGTCATTTTCCCACAGTAAAATGCACAGAACTGATATCAAAAGGGACACGTCACAGAAGGGGGCACGGCAGTGTCTACGGTAGGAAAAAATAAGGGTAACGTGGAACTAAACTTGTAATGGCATTTGATAAATGCATCTAATCTCTATGACTATAAAGTACCTCATTCAGTGCTGAGCTTTTGGTCCTGAGACACATTTCTACCGGCAGGCTGTCATTTCTATTGTAATTTTAATTCATTTCGAGAATTATAAATGTGTGCTCTGGCTGCTGTGTGTGCGTGTGTGTGTGTGTGTGTGTGTATTCTTATGGAAGAACGTGTGACTGTTACTACCTGCCCACTATGTCCTAGAAGACCTGTAATCCTGAGCTTCCCCAGGAAAATAACAAATCATGTATCATGGCCTAATTCTGGATGGGACCTGGAGCCTAAGCGGCTGGAGGGGGCAGCTGCACCTGTCCGCCCGGGAATGGGGAAGGCGCCATGCCCCCCCCCGGCTCGCGAGATAAACTTCACGTCCGAACAGCTTGGGTACCTCGTATCCGAGGACTCTCTCGGGGGCAGAGGCAAGTGGCCGCCAGCTGACTTCAATCTGCGATGCGGAAACACTCCTGGCCAGAACCCCCCCGGGCATCACGCTGGGCTCTGAATGGGGGTGAGAGGGCCAGGGGGGGGCAACAGCTCTGCTGATTTATCCGGTGTCATTGTGGTCGCAAGCAGCAGCCCGGCCTCAGGCCCCCCCCACAAACGGTCACCCTCTCTGATGGGACCCAGGGCTGGCGTGCAACAATATTATCACGATGACACATTCAATTAAGGCTGCAGCACACTGAGCGCTACGCGGACACCCCCGGAGCTCTGTGTCCTCGGGGGGGGGAGGGGGGGGCTGACATCCTCACCGCGGGATGCAAAAATGCAGGTAAATACAGCTGCGTGCTCGTCATTTGCGGCCGCCACGGCCCGCCGGCTCACCTTCCTCTGCCGAGAAGACGGTGGTTATGGAACTGAAGGGCCCCTCCCCTCTCTTGTTGAAGGCTCCCACCTTCACGTCAAAGGGGAAGAACGGTGGGATGCTGTCATTCCTGTAGACGTAGCGGGCCACCTCTGGCGTGGATATGATGGCGCGCGTCCAGGTGACCCCGCCCAGGGGGCGGAACGCGATGATGTAACCGAAACCGTCCCCATTTTGCAGCTCTTCTGGCACAGGCTGGGAGCGAAACACAAAACTGTAGTGATATTAAAACACATACAAAACAAAGATGCAGAGAACCTCCCCTCCCCCTTCGTAGACCCTCAGTCCAGACCTTACAGTGCAGATCACGCAGAAATATGTGTCACACAAACCTTTTACATACTTAATACACATGTGCGCAGAACATTAACAGGGAACCCAAACATCCCAGATTAGACTGTAATTAAGGGTACTACCATCATCATGGGACTATTTGACTAAAATGTGATACATTTAAAATTTCAGTGAAGCGGCTCAAATTGCATTAAGTGAGGATCATCAGCGGCACCTACAGTATAAGCAGAACAAAAGACCCAGAACATGGTTCGGGTGGCTTTTGTCTCTCAGCCACGGATAAACAGTGATCCAGATTTGTCCTTTGCCTGAGGTTATATCTAATATTACAGTTCTGGCATTCTCCGTATGAAACCTTTATTTCTCCTTTTTAAAGTTTTGTTCCCCTTGAAAAAGGAACACTTAGATCAACAAAAAAAATGTGACATTGTTAAAGACACCAATGAGTGAAATATGCACGACACGTGTTCACGGCTAGTTGGAATGCACAGATAATGACACAGAAAGCTCTCTGGCAGGTTTCGCTTGTCAAGCTGCGTATAAGTTGAGGTGCTATTTCTGCAGGCTGAAGGGGATGTTAGTCCTCTCTACACCCAGCACTGGTCGTTTTGAATGCTGAACCGATGCGTCGGAAGCCACAAGGCGCAGAAGAGCAGGAGGAAGTGGGAGGAAACTGTCTGCCCTTATTCTAAACTGAAAAATGTCACCTGTCACCTTTCAGAGAAAGAGGCTTAAATGCAGAACTGTCAGCTGTGGAGTAATTGCATGGCTCTCTCTCGTTTGAATCTGCTTTTATTCCCATGGCCTGGCATGGCATGCGTGCGGGCGACGCAAGTATGAATCTCCTGCTGGAGGCTGGTGGCGAAGCTACAGTAACTATTGACGCCACGTCCTGCTTTTAATTGAAACACTCAATATCCTGACGCTAAATCGCGCTCAGGGGACGTTCTGGGGCCTAATGGGCTGAGGGGAGAGATGGGCCGTCTTTGGCCGTTTGACGCCGTTAAGCCGTGACATTATCCAAACACTAAGGGATGTGTGACGTGTAACCGATTGCTTACCTCCCATGTTATCACCAGCTCAGACTTGGTGCCGCCTCCACCTCCGATGTCTGTTGGGGCGGTGTCAGGGACTGCACGCCGTAACGAAGGTGGGAACAGATGTTAGATTGGCCTTGACCGGCACCGACTGCTTTCAGATCAAGCGGCTGTTTGTTTTTGCCTGACACTCATTTCAAAGCTTAGCAATCAAATTTATCTTGCACAAAAGACAACAGAAACCTATTACGGATTTTTATCAGAGCAAGCTCCTTATCCAGCTTTGTAATGAAATAAGTAATGAATTAAGAAACAGAAATACACAAAAAAACACATTATTTTTGGAAACAATGGAGGGTAACTTTGACTTACCGGCATCCTCAGTTCTGGTCTTGGCGGACGGGGGGCTTGGCTCTCCCAGCCCCACGGCGTTACTGGCCACCACACGAAACTCATACTCCACCCAGGCGTTGAGGCCCACTACGGTGGCTGTCAGGGTGTTGCCAACAATGACCTCTGGGACTGGAGATAAGGTCAGGTGACAGATCAGGTGACAGATCAGGTGACTTCCAGTGTCTTCCAGAACAACATGAGACAGGATTTTAAAATAAATAATTAAATAAAGTGAAGAAGATGTTTTACTGGCCAAATGCAACTAGTTAACTGGAATTCATACTCATTCAGCTGTAAGTCAGGTCCTGATTGGTACATGCTGTAAGTCAGTTGTATTAGAAGAACCAAGTACTGGACATCTGACATGCAGTGTTCTGGAACAATTTCTGGTCCAGAAGCTACAAATCCAAACCAGGATTTTGTTTCTAACACCCAGGCGATTCTCCTCTAACTGTGACTCTTTATGCTCAGCTGGTTTGTAGAAAAACAATCATTGTCCAGACCTGAAAATCCCAGCACTGCTTACAAGCTGATATTAAAGGCTATCTATGTATATACACTGGTTATACTGCTGCATGTTCTGCCCGTCATTGTCATGGGGATGTTAACATCCAGAGATATACCTGTGTCCAAGGCTTGCCATCCCAAAGTGAAGGCAGTCCTCCCTTGGATGACATAGCCTTTGATGGGGCTGTAGTTGTCCCTGCCTGACTTCCAGGAGAGCTGGGCTGTGCTGTCCGTAATCTCCTCCACTGTTACTGCACTTGGCGGCCCGGGGGGACCTAACTCAACCGGGCATTTAGCAAAGTTAGAGCTAGCCTCCGCCCCGCCTACACAGCCAGGGGTCTGTACTGCGAAGCTGGGTTACTGCCTTATCGGATTTAAGGTAGTCTGGGCAAAATGTAAGCGAACGAATATTAAGTCCATTTAAACTGTGGTACCTTAAATCCGTCAAGTTACCCCGATAAGCCAGTAACCCTGCTTCGTAGTACAGGCCACTGATCAAAATCCACTACCAAGAATTGTCATTTTTACAATGTTATGCTCTGTGCAGAGCTGACAAATATACAATGCTTTCACAGATGGAAGGGTGTGGACATCTCACAAGCATCTCGTTTGCATATAAGGTGCAGATTTCCAGACAACTAAAACTGCAGCTTAACTACTCTTTTCATTCCAGCTACTCCGTTATTTATTGCCAAAATTTACCAAAAAGTTTTATATTGCATTCTGTGGTAATTGCACCTCTTCCTTGACTTATATTAATGTGTACTATGCGTCAGAAATGTCCATTGATGACATTTAGAAAAAAAAAAACTGTATTTCCTCAGATTTAATGATATATTTTGAAGATCTGTAATTAAATATGGAATTCTGTCAAGCAAACGTAAGGTGACATCATCTTCAGTGAAGACTGAACTATATTTGCCGTCTTAGTTTTTTATACTGGACTTATACTTTTATACTTATTCACAAATTTGTAAGCCTATGTGCATAAAAAATCCAGGATGAATTGTCAAGAAAAAAACGCAATTTGATTGAAACTGAGATAACCCTCTTCTTCTAGTATATTGCCATGTGTTGGGTTGGTAACAAGGAAGCATGACCATTAAACCAAGAAGACGCACGTGATAAGCATTCCTAAGTGGACTTAGCACGAGTGTTTCACGTAGAGGATGGAGGTGGGTGTAGTATTGTTAAACAAAGATGGTTGGTCTGGGATAAAGCAGAAGCAGCCTGCATGTCGCACTGATGTAATGATGGGTAAGTGAGGCTTCTTATTGTGATACATTAATGTGCGGGATTATGCACGGGGGGGCACCTCATTCCAGCTTTAACTATCTAAGTCAAACTGTGACTCCCTGAATTTCTCAGAATTACAACAAGCTTCCGAGTCATGCCTGTGAATGCGTTACAGCTTCCCTTACCTTTCACTATGAGGACGGCGGCAGCTGACAGACTCTCCACATCCGTATCCACGATGCAGATGTACTTCCCAGCGTGACCAAGCTGGATATTCCGGATCATCAAATCCCCCGCAAAAACCTGTGAGGTTCCACAATTAAACACGTCTCAGAGCAGGAGAATGTGACTGCGTGTTTTTGTGTGCGTCTGAGTGTTGGTTTTCGTAAGATCGACATCTAACCACTCAGCTACTGAAGGAGCGCTAAAAATACTTTTCAGGAAGAGCATGCCAACAGCATTTTAAAACAGACAGTCGAAAAGATTCTGCAGGAAAAAACAATGTTAATAAATCTCTAGCTTGACTTCTGCAAATGGTCCACTTTAAAGGACAACAGAAAAAAAGCTCTTAATGAGTGCTTAATACGTAGATAACAACTATGAAAAGAAAAAGAATTAGCGGTGTGACAGTACAGCACGCCAGCTCCGACTTCTCCGCTTCCAGCATTTGAGGCTCTGCATTCTCCCATCTGCACCATCCTCATACTCCACCGTACCCCACTGCTATAACAACCCAAAGCAAATGAGACTCATGGGAGGAAAAACGGCACAAGAGGAACATGCCTCTAATTGTGCATGTTCTATAAATAAAAAAGAAAAAAGCTATCACTCTAAATATATCAAAAAATAAAGTCAACAAAATCAATATTAACCAGTAATCCATAGCCATGAAACCAAGACTTGGGAAATAGATTCATTTAATGAGCTCATCAGATAGGATGGATGTGATTAGTGCGCAGGTCAGTAAAGACGTTACTGTGCTGCTCAGGCTTCGGTAAACGCAGCCAGGACTCGGCGTAATCAGCCGGATATTTCGGCAAGCTAAGGGGGCCTCCGCCAGTTCGATGGGGAGAACCTGGGAAGTTCAAGCAGCTCGTTAACCCACGCTACTTCTCCACATGCCAGTTAGACTGTTAATGTGTCATTTCCTGTTTTCCAGCCAGGTTCAGAGCAAGCATGGCAGTGAGGGAAAAGTGGTCCGAAAGCGCTTAATAGCTGGTAGAGAAGCCTGACTTCTCAGAATCTTGAAAACACTGAGCCGTATCGGATTCAATTAATCATAAGACAAGGGCGCGCTTCCGACATGTTGTCACTGCTTCTAGGGAACCCCTAGACCTTTAACACGGGCGACAAAGCTTTGATAACCGTGCACAGCCCACGTGGTTCTCTGACCGTGGAGCACTAGCAGAAATATGCAGCTAGCTAATTCCTCTTTCTGCCAGCCGACGTGGCGTAATGCTGGTCTGGGTTAATTTATGATAATGCATTCTTTAGGCGTTGTAAGAAAACGACTGATTGTCTGTCCAACTGCAGAAGAATGTGGAACTGGATGTGAAAACTGGATGGTGCTGCCCTTGTGAAAAATCTCATTCATCGCACGCACAGTTTATTGAGATATGAAAGAATAAGTGAGTTTACAGTGCTGTGAAAAAGTCCCCCCCCCCCCGATTTCCTGGCAGAATTTCACAAAGAATGGCTATATGCCTTAAGACAAAATATAATATTAAATAAGATGGCCATGAGTATACACACAGTATAGTGTGAACATTTTCACTTTATTAAAGGAACAGTTACCTAATGCCAAGAGGTGGAAATTTCAGTTCCTGAAAGCAAAAATCCAGACCAAGGTTTTGTTTCAACCAATGAAACATCCAGCTCTGCCAACGCCCCAATCATCCATGAAAAATGTAACGACCCACCCTTAGATTCATTACTTGGTTTCAACACCGTTACCCACAATAATCCCTGCATACTTTCTATAACTTTATATATGTTTCTTAAATCGCTGTTGAGGCACATTAGGCCACACTAATTCAGACACATTGGTGAGTTTTCATGCGTGAACCGTTTGTTGTAGGTCTTGCCACAGTGTCTCAACTGGGTTCAGCCCATCAGAATCCTTTAATTTTGTTTCTTGTGAGCCATTTAGTTATAGACTGCTTCTGAGTTTTGGGTCATTGTCCTCTGCATAATCCAATTACACCTTGGCTTCGGGTTAACAGACAGATCACCAGGTCATGGTTACTTCAACAGTGACAGAGATGAAGTCACCCAAATCCTAAGGGAGCAAAGGATCCCTCACACTGTCTCACTCCCATGCTCATCTGCGCCTGCAGGTATGACATTCTTACTGTGGAACTCTGTATTTGCAATACAGCGGACATTGCGGGACCTGTGTTGTCCATTTTCGTCCTTCTGGTAATTATTTCAGAGCATTATTACAAAAGGGTTCGGGATCATCTAGCTTCTCTGAAATAGTGTTGATGTACTACCTTAATACTTCCCCAAGAAACTCATTTTTGCTCAGTCCCTGTCTAATCATGGAGTCATGAACTGACCTTAGCTGAAGGTAGACAGGCATGCAGCTCATTGGGGCTTTTTCTAGGATCTTTAGTGGATCATGAATAAGTCATTACCGAGCTCCTGGAGGAATTTTGGCAGGCTGGGTATTCCTGGGAAGATTTACTACTCTTCCAAATGTTCTCAATTTGGAGATAACTTGGAGATCCCACTGTCACGCAGTGTTGTCCCAGAGACACCTCTTAGAAAGGGCTCATGGACACTTTCCTCAATTGGCAAGTTTCAACCGCGTCATGTCATGGAATTTCCTTTGATCATTGCGGAATGTTCTTGCAGAAAAATTTCAGTAACAACACCACTCCTGCCTAGTAAGGACCAATATATGGTGAGATTTACATTCAACAGCGTGGCCTGAATTCGAGTCTAATTGTATTTAATCCGCTGAGTCATATGAATTAATCCATTAGACATGGCCATCATCATCCAATCAATTGTCTAGTATAGTAAGTAGGTAGGGTAGAAAACTTTAATAATCCCTCGGGAAGGTTCCTCCGGGAAAATTCAGTCATGTGGAAAGTCCACAGGCAGAAGCTTTATATTTTGATATATAAATACACATATATAAATCAAATCTGGAGCGTGGCAATGAGGGTTCGAAACCCTATCTAGGCACCCCATTTAAAATTCAAAATTTAAATATATTGAACAATTTAGTAAATTATCCTGAACCTACAGCTGCCAGACATACAGTGAGTGACTCGTGTCTCCTTTACTAGGTAGAACTTTTCAACAAAGAGTATCATGATTGTTCCTTATTTCTTTAATACAGACAGCGAACGATCATTTCACAGGTACACCTAACAGCCCTTGGCCAGATGCAGTTCTGTTATCAAAGGCTTGGGCAGGGGGGGCGGGGAGGCAGCCTTAACAACCATCAATGTCGATGCCGTTTTCTTTTAAAACAACATTTTTTTCTCTCCTGAGAAGACTTGCAACACTTACATGCCCACTTGGTAAACATTAAAGAAAGGTTGTCCTTGCTTGACTCACCCCTCCTACTCTCTCGAAGTGAGTCTTGTCCTGCTGGAAGTCGACCAGCTGGCCGTTAAACACCCAGGAGAAGGAGACGTCGAGGGCAGGGTCACTGGTCACCTGGCAGGGCAGCACGATGCTTTCACCCACGATAATCTCCATGTTTGTAGGCCCCTGGGTGATTCTTGTGGGCTCTACACAGAAGAGTAATGGCACCAAGAAGCTAGTTCATATCAGTGGGAAACTATCTGGGAATGCAGAATTCAGGCAGAATACAATGAGTGGGAGAATGTTAATTGCAGCCAGCATGGTCTCATATAAGGGGAAAACAGTGACTGCAGTGGAGTATAGGGGTCTGGTGGGTAAAAGGTCAGACTAATGAAGTCAAATTAGATTATGATGTGTACTGATGCTTGGTGATGAGAGCAGAAATATAAGAGGCAGAAACTGCAAAATATCAGCTTCAGGCACCCTTTCTCTTTACATATAGAGAACAAAAACCATGGCTATAATGTAAATGATTATCATTATCAGGGATTGGCACTGTGCACCATTATCATACATAAAACAGTTCTGGGGCACCGGTGAACAAAAGAGCTCAAAGTGGCTTTAGATCGCACAGGATTCAGCTACCATGCGACATGAGGTCAAGCAGTTTGAGTAGATAGCATCACATACTGCTAAGATAAACCTTTGGTTTGACTGAACAGATACTGTTAGTTGCAGAACTGCACTGCCGATCTCGATGGTTCTAAGAAGCTGCACAGGGAGGCTGGATGCCACTGAGATGTATTTTTCTTAATTACACTTTAATGAACCTATTTACTGCCGTTTCATGGTCTCACCTGTGATCAGGAGTCTCCCAGTGGTGCTCGCAGTCCCAAACTGGTTTCTGGCCATGCACGTATAACTTCCTCCATCTGCTTTGGTCACGTTGATTATTTTCAGCGTGCCACCAGGAAGCAATAAAATCCTGGAGAAAACTGTTATTTTACAATAAGGCTACTGTCTGGATGTTCTGAGAAGCTCAGCATAATCGGATGTAATTATGGCGTTTACACACATACAGTACACCCCAGTGGTTAAGCTGTTTCTTGCTCTCTAGTCATAAGTGTGAAAGAGATTTTCGTTCTCCCACTAGCTGAAAACTGTAGGCATGAATCATTTCAGTTCTGCGCCTTCCGTTACGGCTGTAATGGGAGGGGAAGGGAGAAGCTGAACCACATTGATTTTCAGTCCAAAAAACTAGTTAAGTAATTAGTCCTGTGAGGGTTTCAGCATCACGTCATGAGCACCACATACCTGACATACAAACTTCAGACAGAATGTGAACCGACAGCACAGTGAAACTGCAGAAAAGCCACAGGCCCCCCAGGAATGAATTTCAGAGAAACGGCCTCATACTCTTCTGTTCATGCATCCAGTTCCCAGCGTATTCATTAATATACAGATTTTCAACAAAGTCATATACAGAAATTGACAATGAATGAGTGTTTTATCTTCATATAATAACTGCCTAATAAACAAGCCGATATTTAGCTTTGGCCTTTGCAAGGAATTTAACATCAAAAAAACCCACTTATTTCTGCTGGGACATATGTCTGTTCAGCAAAAATCCACCATGTCTCCATCTTTCTTTGTATTTTTATAAATCCTTTAAAAAAATTACTGGGCAAACACCAGCACAGCTCTCAGAGCTACAGTGCTCATTAGCATATTAATCCAATCCACTGGCTCCATTAGCAGATGGGCAGTTCCCTCCACTCAACATAAAGCCTCCATTTGACCAAAAGTAATCAAGTTCTTTCTGCATTAAACGAAAGCACCTTGATCATGACTACATGTCCGGACTCTGGAATACGACAAAACTCTGAAAAGTTCCCCAAAAAAGAAAAACTCTTTCCCTCCAATAAAAAACAGCAACATTATTTATTTAAGTCACATGTTCAGAAGCAAACAAACAGATATGTTGTTTTCCCACTTAATTAAATCTGCTTAGAAAATCAGAAAAAACAAAAGCAAACAAACCAATACAAAAAAGAACCCTTCATACGAGAACGAATCTGAGATGTAGCATTAAAATAACTTTCTTTGGTGGTATGGACTGCTAACACAGGACTGTGCCGATTCCATTCCCAGAATGGAATGAAATCCTTCCTGGATGGTCTGTCCCTCTCTTTTTCATTCCACAGACTGATTATTTGCTACACATCCCTCTGTTCCACTCCCAATCGAAGCACTAAGCTAGATCATTCGAAATCTCCACAGCCTAATCTGTTCCAATTCACAGAAAATCCATCCCGAATATGCCAAATATATCAGGGTGACATAATTGCTAAAAAAAAGTTTTATCAGTTGTTGTCAGAGTCTGTTTCTTGGCACGGCCATTAACTAGGCAATGCGCAAAATTAATACTGACTGAGTGCTACTATTAATTTTGTAATTTCCAGAGGAATCCGTTTTGAACATGACATGGATTACGAGGCTGTGTGTGTGTGTGTGTGTGTGTGTGTGTGTGTGTGTGTGTGGGGGGGGGGGGGGGGCACGTGTCTTAGG
>JAODKF010000116.1:29833478-29847221 GCA_026779585.1 Mormyrus proboscirostris | reverse complement strand
CTGCTGCCCCCTAGAGGACGGGCTCCCCCTTTGGGTCTGGTTAGGGTTAGGGCTTCCTCTGCTGCCCCCTAGAGGACAGGCTCCCCCTTTGGGTCTGGTCCCTCCCAAGGTTTCTTCCTTCTTGGGAGTTTTTCCTTGCCACATTCGCCTATGGCTCACTGGCAGCTTTGGGTGGGGATGCTGTAAAGCGCTTTGAGACAATGTAATGTTGTGATAATGCGCTATACAAAAATTAATTTGTTGTTGTTGAGACAACGCGAGTAATTTGAAAAAAAGCAATGGATGATTTGGGAGTAGCTAGCTTGGGCTGTTCTGCGCACTTGATGTAGAATGAAGGGGCTGCTATCACAGCGAAGCGAAAGTCACACTGTTACCAGTGGGTGAAAATTGTGGGAAATTTTTAACATTCGCCACTTGCATATATTCTCTTGATACTTATTTAAATCGAACTGCAAATGATGCCGCAAAAATGATTGATACAAGATGTACAAACGAGGTGGAACAGTACGCCATGTATGTTTCTAATAGCCTAATTAAAAATTTTTGTAATGCTTTTTTAAATTTGTATTTACTAATTTAAAATTGATACATTTAGTATAAATATATTTATATTATATATTCATTATAGTAAAATATTAACGTAAAAAGAGCTCATAGGAATTTGTATCGCATCGGCAGTTGTGCACCGTAATAGTATCATATCACTAGTACTGTCATGGCTTGACCTGTATCGTTAAACTGAAAGGTCACAGAGGCTGACTGTGACTGCAGTTAGAACGACCTGCTCACAGGTTCACAGCAGCCTTCCAGCTTCTACCGAAGGGAATTCAAAGGAAAGGGCTCAGCTGATTTCCCCTCTGCCATTTATCAGTGTTACTGCAAGCTCTAAAACTGGCACCGTAGAGTGAAACCCCATATTCACCTTAACAGTTTAATATGCCCCATGTTAGACTGGCATCCTGTGCGGGGCGTCGCCTACCTAGTGCCCTGTCCTCACATAAACCCTGTACTGAATAACTGGTTACAGAAGATGGACGCATGGATGGAATAAGTCTTTTATGAAGATGAATGAGTTTCCCATTGAAAAATACAGATTGCCAAATTAAATAATTTACTATTTCATTGAAACAAAGCTCTATAGTGCGCATGTAACATACAGAAAAAAAGAGTTTGAGAGACTGCCAGAACTCAGCTGGCAGATTGTTCAGTCCATAATAGTAGCCTGTTCTTGGCTGCAAAACAAGTAAGTCCATTATTTATTTATTTTTCATGGAATTAATTACGAGCTACACAGTTTAATGTGTATAGACGTAAGGCTAGAATGTAAAATTTAGACTATATCACAGCAGCGACGCCCCTTTGGGATATCCACCCAATCAGGGCACCCAAGCTGTTTAATTATACCAGCGGATCTTACTGCTGGGATCTCCTAGAAGGGCGTGGTTGTTGTGATGTAGAAGGGGCTTCCTTGGACTGCTATATGACAATTACCTTCATCACTGCTGCCCAATATTTTCCAATTTAGTCTAATAAAAATCTTGGGCTAAATATTATGCACCTGTTTTCATGATCATCTGATACAAAAATGATGCACGATTTATTTTCCATTCAACCTTTCTAGAGGTGAACAGAAGCTTTTGTTAGGGTGATGGTTGCGAGTACAGTTGCAGCTGTATACAGATTTTACGATATTTCATCACATAAAAATTGATGGTCATCACGTGAAATACTTTACATATTATCGCTATTGAAAAAAATAATGCAACTGAATGGAGAACCTCACCTGCGTGTGCACATCTCAGTTCCTCCTTGGCTGCCTGTCAGATTCAACAACTGCCACTAATCGATCTGTATCACCTGGCTGATTTGTACCTTGTACATCTGCGCATGCAGCATTAGCTGTCTTTCACCACAGCGAAGGCAAAGAAAGTTGATATTTGTATATAGATTTGATATGTTTGCTCATTGGCATTTGTGTATATGTTGCTAATAAAGTAATGAAGCTTCAGTGTAAGTGTTTGTGTGGTTAAATTTATTGTAGGCTGCAAGTACTTTTTGAATTATGAAAGTGGGCCATCAAATGAAATGTGGGACTCCCTGGTTTATTGTAATAGCAAACTACAGTAGTAGATTTATTGCTCAGTGAAAACTTATAATAATGATTCTGCTGACTGAAAAAAATCTGCTTTCCTTGCTTGTCATTTTAAGACTTTGGCTTATATGGTTTATTAATCGATATTTCTATCAGCTGAATGTAGACGACACTGATGCAAGCAGCACCAAAAGTCCCTTGATGGGGAAATATGGTCTAATTCATGGACAAATATCAAGACATATGAAATATCAAGGTTTTCTCCTGTTCTGAACCGTGGAGACTAAAATTACATCCTCAGAGTTACACAGTACCACTAATTAATCAGATTTGCTAATTTAAGAACATTTTGCTGTGACAAATTATGTTCATGTCATAATAATAAATAAATAGATAGATAAAATGTATATATATATATACATTTTCCAAGTAATAATTTGATTTATATATGTTATTAATGGATTTGCTGCCATTAAGGTTAGATATTGATTCCTCTTTACGTTTGTTTGGCCAGTCACTTCTCAACTTCACTTCTCAACTGAAGTTGGTCCCAGATGATTCCACTTCACACTTGCTTCACTCCTGTGGCTGACCAGGATAGTGCAGGAATACGACATCCTATGATTGTCGGTGTTCCTTTTATTTGTGACCATCCATTCTATGCAAATATTCGTCACTGAAGATTGGATGGAATTTGGCCATATGGTGATACATACAATTTTAGTAATTATTGGCATCACTAAATTTTATGTATATAATGTACGAAATCTCCTGAAAAAAATGTATTGAAACAGCTTAGGTTTTGTATTGAAACAGATATGTTTGACATGCTCAGGATAAAACAATAAAAATCTTAAAAATGAATGGGAGGAAAAGCAGAAAATCATATACACTCCACTACCATGACACAATTATTGGCACCCTTTTGAGGAATTCAAATCGGTTTGACAAAAGAACATTTCTATTGCAGTGAAATTCGACTCGCTTGTGATAAAGTCCATTGCTCACGTGCCATAAACTGATGGCTTTAATGCTTACAAGGGCCACTTTTAGTCCCTGTTACTTTTTCTTAATGGTAAACACAAAACGACTATCTGAGAGCATCATAAATCCTATTATCACAAAGCACAAGAGCTTCAATGGGCACAAGGCCATCTCCGAAACCCCGGGCATCCCTGTTTCAGCAACCTGCAATGTTATTACGAAGTTTGCTGCTCATAAAAGCTTGAGGGAAGAAGAGCATTGATAAGAGGAGCCTTCGAAGTCCAGCGTAAGCTGTGTAGAAAACACAGCATAAAACATCCACATAGCTTAAGGCTGACCTGGTGACATATACAGTATTGGTTTCAACCCTTACTAGACTCCAAACGCACTAACCCAAGACGCTAGGGCTTTATGAGCAAAGGCTAAGCAGGAGACCGTAGCTGAAATAAAAGCATTAAAAGGCAAGACTGATCGATCTGGAGAAGCCACAATCCTTCTGGGAAAATACTCTATGGAGAGATGAAACCAAAGTAGAGCTCTGGCAATGCAGAGAAGCTTGTAAGGAATAGAACCGTGTACTTTATGGTGACTCTGGGGCTGCTTCACTGCCTCTAGTACTGGAGGTCTTGAACATATTAGAGGAATCATGAACTAAGATGGGATTACTGAGGCATTTAACAGTGAAATGTGTTAACCGCTGTCAGAAAAGTTTGGGTCAAAGATGTAATGTTCACCAGCAGTAGAATGCAAAGCACACATAGACAAGCATAAAAGAACGGCTGTGAAAGAGAAAAACAGACTTTTAAACTGGATGGCACTGAGTTCTGATCTCGATCCAACTGAAAATCTGCCATTGGGAAAATGAATCCTGCAAATATTCAAGAGCTGGAACAAATTGCAGTTGAAGAGTGGGAGAAAGTATCAGCCGACAAGTGCAGGAAGCTTACAGTCAGCTGCAAGATACGTTTAGCGGCTGTCATTGTGACCAAGGGATCTGCAACCAAATATTAGGGATGAGGGCTTCTACTGCTGCCAGGTCGTATTTTATCGCATTATAAACCATAAAAAGTTTGACGCTTTCTGAAGATATATACATACTAAAGGGTCCCAGTAATGCTGAACGGTATATATGTATATTCGTAAATTACATGTTGAGTGGTCTCAATATAATTAAATACACTTCTGAAGTCTTGGAACTTTATCATTTATTTTTAATACTGATGTGTAGTTATTGCTTTTTCCATTATCAAGTCATTTAATTTTAACAATAATAGGCAAATAATTCATGTTCATGTTCTTTTTTTTTGTATATCAGAAACCAGCGCATTTAAAAATCAAAATCACATCCCATGCCTGGTAGCTGTCTGACATTTAAAAAGGAATAGCACATTAGCATTTTGAGAAGCCAGGCTGTTCACAAAAGATAAATGTATTGCAATGCAATGCAAATATTCAAAAGTTTATTTACAGTCATTTGAAGACAAGATACAATTCGGCAGAAAGGGATTTTTTTTTTCTTTCCCCAGACCATTTTCAAATTCACTGAACATTTTAATTGAATTCCAAAAAAACAGGGGGAATGATAACAGTGACAGTGCGTACACAACCATCTGCCTCTTGGAACAAAGACTGCATTCTGCACATCACAGGAATTTAGCAAAGTGTCATCCTCTGTTTCTTTCTTATGCACTCCTAGTCAAACTAATTCTGATTATTGTTTTGAATTGTCTTTTTGCACACTGTACGTTTTCTTCTTACGTTAGATGACACAAAGTACTTAAAGTGAAGATTCTTCTCCATAATGAACGTTTTAAATTTCACTGGGTTTGGCCCTGACAGCCAATTACCATAATTATTGCAATTTCAGAAAATAAGCAACGGCATTCTTTTAGAAATTCAAGCGCCGTGGTGTATTCTGGCCACGCGTATTGATAAGTGGTGTAATGCAATTTCCCTCAACCGAATCTGAAATAAAGCCTTTTGCTGGTATGACTGAGAAGCGGTCATCAAAAAGGGCAGAAAAAAAAGTATTAAAGCTGCCAGTCATTTTATTGTTGCCATGCGTATATATATTCAAACCATCCTGTTCCCTGTATGAGAAACAGCATCTCCTGCTTAATCAACTTCTATGGCTCTTTTAAGAGCTTTCTCAAAGAAATCCACCTACACGGTGATGCATCAGACACAGCTTCCATTGTCATGCAACAGAAAAACAACTTTATTATTATTACATTATTACTGTACCACAGCACACAGTGAAAGTAGGTTACGTGACGGTTAGAAAACTAGAAAACGAGGCTAATCCAGCTCTCAGAAACAGAAGCCTTATGTACAGTTAAATACTGCACTGTTTTTAAATTAAACTGTGACAGTATAGATTGGCAGAAGCATAAAATGTTTGCGAATAATTTTGGATAAAGGGTGTTGCCTACTTTAGAATTGGAGCACGCATGCATTTTTGTCAAAGCGATCTGCTTTGCCATGGAACTGCAAGTCGGCATCCCTTATCCAGTAATTAATAGTCAACTCATGTACTGAGCATTGTTAATTGCCACATGTTGAAAGTTGCTAATGTGGGTCCCTAGAAAAATAACATTCCCTCTGGACTTAGAACCGAAGTTCAATTTTGTTGACTAACAAACTGGGTCTTTATCTGAGGAAACCACTCATTCTTTCCAGAAGACACACAGCATGTTACAGCAGTTGAAGACATAGGTCTGGTTCCCTACTGGCACCAGCCTGTTATACCTATTTAAAATAATTTAAAAAATGGTTTTGGCTCTATGCATGTCAATAAACTGCTTAGAATTACTGAACAGTGAAATAAATAAAGAAAAATCTGCGATTATACCACAATATTATTTGGGACAGCAAATACTGAAACACAGCCGTGCTTAGCAAATGGTTTACTTATAAATCACTTCTTTGTGGAATACATTTTCATAGTAGGGTAGGGAAATGTACAATGTTAATATCGGAATTCCAGTGCATATTTAGTGCACTGGAAGTTGCCACATCACAAGGACCACGATAGTCACCTGGAAAGAGATCAGGCTTGGACGGTATCTAATTTACAATCATACCGATCGGGCATTATACCACGGTATAAGGTATTTCTGAAAGCAATGCCATTTTACAATACATTTCCGGGATTTTTAAATCTTGGTCACCGTGCAGAGGGGTGGGGGGTGGTGTGTCCCCCACAACGAGATTCACCACACAGGGACCCTCAGCAGGTTTCCCTAAAACAATCTTTCTCCTCGCAGGACACAAAGCTCGGTATATATAGGTATATATATAGGTACATATAGGTATCCCCGCTTAAATTTTCACTTTATGCCTCTGAGACCTATATTACAACCTGTCTTCACTATCAAAAATGAATCCGAAGAAGAATTTTGCTTTTATGAAAGTGTTGGTTTTACTGCGAGTATAGAGGCAGCGCACATCTTGTGCAGCGAGAATGGCGCCACCAAGCTCCTTCCCCGGGAACTACACTCAACATCTCAGCATCAAGCTACGTGATTGGTTAACAAAACTACACAGTACACACATTATTTCTACTTCACATAGGATGTGTATTTTTCATGTCATTCCTGCTTTTTCCATATGTTAGTATTATTCTAGGTTTTATGTGTTATTTGGTATGACTTGAAAGCCTATTTTTTGGGTCCGGGAACACTCAAATTTTTTCCCATATTATTAATTAATGGTTCACTTTATGTCATTTTGACTTAAGAAAAATTTCTTAGGAACGCCCTACTCTCAGACTGAGTGGAAACCAGTATTACGTAAAATCAGTGAAAGTTTTCTGCTGCTTTTGCATAAACTCTGCCTGCGCTCTCATTTTTATCCCTGTTGTCAGATTCACTTATTGACAGTGTGGCAGGTCTGTGAGAAATTTGACAAATATGAGTGAGGAGATGAAACGTAAATAAGAACTGGCCATTAAG
Source organism: Mormyrus proboscirostris (assembly GCA_026779585.1). Classification (NCBI taxonomy): domain Eukaryota; kingdom Metazoa; phylum Chordata; class Actinopteri; order Osteoglossiformes; family Mormyridae; genus Mormyrus; species Mormyrus proboscirostris. Next base: position 29,840,192 of record JAODKF010000116.1, on the reverse strand, counting down.
GGACATTCATCCTCCGCTGTATGGAAATATTTTGAATTGAGCAAAAGCAAGTAAATTGTTGGCACAACTGGCATATCTCCGAATAGATTCTGTAGGTAGATGGTAACAAGATTTGTTTGCCTATAGTTTATCAATATAAATTTATAAATATCGTAATATTTATTGCAAAAAAATTACAGCAATATTTGAAATTTCTGCAATACCTTGTAGCCTTACATCATAGTTGCCAGTTGTTTTAAAAGAGATGTGTCTATACTTCAATGCAGTTTTACTCTATAATAATGCAATTTTTCATAGGAATCGTAAATCACTGGGAATCAAATGAAATGTACAAAGGCTATGAAGTGTAACATTCAGAAAAGCAAACATTGCTTAGAATTAATACTATCACTATAATCCAAAGCCATTAGCTTTTTATTCATCAGTGAATAACAATAATTCATGGAATATTCATTTTATTCTGTGTCCCCACATATAAACTGCTATCAAACCACATAAGTAAACCTGAACTCCATCTGTAAGCTTATGATTTAATTTCTTCTATATTAATTTTCACGTTTATGTGAAACACTGGAGAAATACTTCAGACTTTATGGTTATAAATGTCTCATTTTTTTGCTCTTTTTGCTTACTATTTTTGGCACTAATATAACTGTGGTTCTGCCAGAACCTTTGGTTCTGATTGGTAACAGTACATCTACAGTATAAGACATAATATTCTAGGTCACAGCCACATGTGCGACAAAAAAAGCATAATTGCAGATAATCATTTGTGAATACAGTATGCACAAAACTTTTTTACCTGCCAGACAGCCCATGATTGATTGCAGAAGTAGTTGTTTCCATAGTAACATCATCTTCGGTTGCCAGGGGTAAACAAGACTTTCATTCAGTGGCTTGAAAATGGAACGTCTTTTCTCATAAATACAAGATCTTCAGTCTGTTAAAAAAAAGACAACGTTAAGAATAATATGCTGCATTTTGTAAATTATAGCTGTTCTTTGATAAGGTTCTTTCAGGTACTACGCAAAACATCAGAGAAAAGCCTCACATGCATGCAAGTTACCAGCTAAATACCAACATTACTTCTTGTAATTTCATTTGCCATTACGTGTCTTGACACCTCCAGATCAACACCCGGGGAAGTTTTTCCCACTTTTGTACACTGCTGTTCCAGATACCTTCAACCAACATATTGACAATAATGGTATGCAGGTGAAAAAACAAATCTGAGACATATAGATAGTTTGTTTGACAACTCCACTCAGTTCTGTGGCTGCCCTGCCCACTGAAAACAACCAGGCAGGCCCGTCGCGACAAGGCAGGCAAACCAAGCAATTGCTTGGGGCCCCGAGCTGGCCTGGGGCCCCAAGACAACGACTGGTTAAGAATAAAATGCAGCGACAAACTGTGTGAGCGCCCTCCATGTCCATTTTGCTTGGGGCCCCCAAATTCCTTCAAACGGCCCTGCAACCAGGCAGCCATTCAATCAGTCAAAGTCCCAAGGAAGCACACATGAGAAGAGGCGCCATTTTTAGCAGGATTGCCAACAGCATTTATTACTTCGCTTGCCGTGAACTTAGCATATTGAAGACAACTTGCATGTCAACATCTGCAGGGCCGTCAAAAGGTTTTTTTTTTTCGAAAGCCCAGGACAAAGCCGCATTGTCTCTGGCCATCGGGGGGGCGTAGGCAAGTGCAGAGGTAACGCGGTTAAGCGGGGAGGGTGACACCACAAGAGCAGCTTCGCTTCTGCGGAGAGCGCACTGAATTATACATGCCACATCAATCCAAGGAGCTGGAACAAAGTGCAGCATGAGGGTATTGACCTCAAAAGCTAATATGCCTTCCACCTGATTAAAAGGGCCATTCTGCTAACCTGAATGCACCTGGCAGGAGGCTTTCAAAGCTTCTCTTCTTTTATTTATTAATCTTTTTTTTTCTGTAAGGAAAACAGCAAAGCTCTTTACATGAGAACATGGCATGTGACTAAATAAAAAGAATGTCATGCGAATCACTCACATCAATCAAAGGTTAATTATTGACTCTTGAGTACTGAAGTGCCAAGATTGTGCTCTTTCCCAATTCATTGTCTCAGCATTGTGTTCCATTTTGAATAAATTACTTAAGCGTCGCATTAGGGCAAGGTGAAGAACTGTAGCTCATTGTCATGATTTCAGATAATTTATTAATGGAATCACACAAATGGATGTTAAATACAAAACATTTGATGCCAGAAACCTGGGGTTTCCTTGACAGGGTAAGCTGGACATGCGATAGAAAAGGCTGCAGCATGGTCACCCTCAGCATGCAAGTATTGCAAGAAGTATAATTAATTCATCAAGCAAGGAAAGGGGGTTATGCCTTCAAAGATTTTGGCAAAAAAGCAAAATACGGAACATGGACTACTTCATTTACATTGTGAACCTAATCCACAGAAAGCCTTTTATTTTGATAAAAGCATAGTGTTAGCTTGCAGTACTTATATCTGGTCATTCTCACAAACCAGAATCCTTCGACATAAACAAAATGTTACAGTGTTTGAATTTTGTGCAGAGCCTTATTGGGTACATTAAAATTATGTTTAGGTATGTTATAGCTCTGATTTAATGATCCCACCATTTTCCTCAAATAGGTAGTACTCACGTTTTAAAATCAAATAACACAAAACTAGATAAAATGTTTTACGTCTTACAGCTTTATTGCAAGTAACCCACAATTGACAGTGAATTAGTATAATAAGATGTATGTTCCTTTCTTAAATTGTTTTACTACGCAACTGATTAACCACCCCAGAGGCAAAAACAGACAATAACAGACAACAATATGATGTGTCTGTCATCAAACTAATTTTAAAAATTAGAGTAAATTGATGTGTTATGCTGATGGCTTCGTGAGAATGACCCATATTGCTAAGAATGAATCCTTAACCTTCACTTCCTCCCCCTTTTCATTCATGACAATTCTGTAAGCCAGCAAATTCGGCTAAACCAATAGGTTACAATGGTGTAAATGGTAGTATGTCAGTTAGTAGGAAGAACACACTACTGTGAGGACACACTACTGTGAGGACACACGACTTTTTTTTTTACTCAGTAGAAAAAAACATAGATTCTTGTTATTGGGAATGATGGACAGAGGAAGGATATGCTGGTGTACTTAGAATCAATGTCTCTGAAGACCAAACAACATGTTAGAAACTCGGAAGCCGATATTAGTTTAGCAGCCATATCAGCGATGTCTGCAAAACAGCAGACTGCCACCCTCATAATACCGCCACAGTCTGGGGTATGTTATCATATGTCGCATATCTAAGAAATCCATTTCAAACCTGCAGCGGCTGCAGGATGCCGCTGTTAGGACGCTAACACGCATCAGACACGGGGATGACATCACACCTGCTCTTAAATTCCTGCACTGTCTTCTTATCTGTAGATATATGACTGTAAATGACGTCCCAGGCAGATCTGTCAGATCATCCGAGAGACATTAACTGATTATTCCTAAAACGCCGCTGAGGAAGGAGGGGGCAGCTTTTAGTCACTATGGTCCCAAACTCTGGAACTCTCTCCAAGAGAACTTGAGAGCTTCTGAATCTCTTAGTGCTTTCAAAACAAGGCTGAAAACGCATCTTTTCACCACTGCATATTATAATCTACCATGATTAGATATTTTATTATTTTGTGTATGTATTATAATTTTATTATAATGGTTACCCATTAGGCGCATGTCCTGGTCAAAGTTCCATTGGGGTGAATGTAGTGCATGTAGGCCTATGAAGAGAATGTGTGAGTAGGAAAATATGGGACAAGTGGCATCCCGTATTGATTCAATACAGCACCCAGAAACATGCGATGCATTCAGGGGCGCAAGAACACGCGCTGCAGCGCTGCAGCTTAAGATTGTGAGGACACACTACTGCTTTTGAAAAGTAGTTGAAAAATTTTGATTTTTTTTTTACAAATTTTAACTGAAAGAAATATTTTTTAATCAGCCGGTCATTAAACCTGTGTGTGTTGAGGAGGCAGCCTGATGATAATACACTTATGTATAATTACACATTTCTATATGCTGTTGTGTTATACAATTCTTATATAATTACATGAGTTATTCAAATGTGTTTTGGATTGTAACATTCCCTTCTTAATGTATAATAAATGTAAAAAGTTTCGTGTTACATATTGAGCTTTCTGAAAACTGTAATATTGCAGTTGGCCATGTAGTGGCATGTAACTTACACGTAATGCAGCCCTCCAGAGTGCATAGTGCAAAAACGTAATTAAAAGTGCTTAAAAATGTAATTAAAAGTCTGTGGCAGAATGCACACAAGGGTCATTTACATGCAACAGCCCCATATTTTGTTTTTCTGTGCCGAAAATGCTTATCTGGTATAACCCCAAACTTGAGTTGACGGGAGAATATGCTTTAGCGGAAAAAGCACGCAGCTACGTGCTTTTTTGACTTCATCTGCATCAGCTGCATCAGAAAATAGACCTCTACGAGAAAAAAAGAGTCATACATTCCAGAAAGTTATCAAAGAAAATGAAGACCAAATCAGCTGTGTTCATTACGGATACACCACGCTTATCTGCCAGCAAAAAAAAACACAACAGAGTCAAGTACATCCAGTACTGTAGAATAATATGGTCCTAACTTTAAACAAGGGCGTCTTTACATTTACATTTCACATTGTAAAACCTTTTTTATTATAGGTGTTAGACACATACGTACTCGCCCTAGTCCACAGAAATGTCACGTTGCCATCAGAGACTAATGGAATGAATTTGGGGCATAGAGCCATGCTGTCCAGATTCAGCAAACTCCACCAACCAAGTTAACCCCCCTTTGAAGGAAATCCCTTTGGGTGGAATCTAGGAGGGGGAGCGGAGATTCTCTGACACTAACTCTCCGCTGCACTTTTCCGAGTGGCTCCTCGGAGGGCAGGTAGCATCAGCTTTTTCAGGGCCCGGGCAGGGGCCCGCTGGTCGGTCCAGGCTGGTGCAGAGCTAGCTGGCCTCCTCCAAGCCGCATTCCCTGCATCCCCTTCCCCTGCTCCCTCCACAGCACTTTGGGCCTGCGGGACTGGGACCTCACACATACCCGTTGCAGGGATCAGTGCCTAATCTCCAGGCCAGCTGGCTTAGGATCCCGCTCCTGGAGGGAGCAATTATTTGCCAGCTGCTATAATTGCAGATACACAGGGTCTCAGGGAGGATTTCCCTCGGCCTTTAAAGTTTTAGGGTGTCTCTGCTGCTGTGAGTCAGGCACAATTGGATTTGCATGCTCTGGCTTTTCCTCTGAGAAACAATGAAAATCATGTGAAGCCAGGAGTCCGGAGTTGCCAGGCCCACACTGCACACCATCGCCATGCCTGCTGTGCCTTCATTCAGCCACCATGCCAGCTCCACTGATTAAAAAGAGCTGTTTGCTGACATACCTACATTTAAAGCAATCCAATATAATCATGAGCCAGGGACGATGTCAAAGTGCCCATTGTAGTTCATGGGGCATAAAACGGCTTTTGATAAGCAGTGTTCAGATAATACACTGATGCTGAGCCTATCATGTTTCATGATACTTCTACATCATACTGTTGACCGGCGACTACAATAATCGTATTCAATTAACAATTAATAATTGTATTTTTCGGATCTCTACCAATTTTTGCCAACGCATTTCATAGGTGGGCATATGGACTTGAGGCAAATCACACCAAAACAGAAGCACAGCTTAATGGCGGCAAACGCAAGAGTGACTGCAGAAGATGTCTGACACTGTGAACAGGATAACTCCATCTGATCTTTTTAACTGTATTTTCTGGTTAATCTTTAAGGGATCTTATTATCACTTCACCAACCATTATATGGATGAAAATCTGCACCTGAAACACCTGCGACAAATTGCCCCAAAGCTGAAATGCCACCGCGAGCTGGCAGCAGAGGGCAGCTACAGAGGACACTGTCTACATGGTATCATGTGAACACAGTAAGTCTAAACTTTTTTCACTCGCGAGTAACACTGTACAGGTCCATGGTTCTCAAACTGCGGGGCACAAGATGAATTTCTGAATGTTCTACCATAAAGGTTACTTAATTAACTTGTTAACAGCCCCCCCCCCCCACTCTGCTAGCTGTTCGTTAGCTATTCTGAGGAAAATTTTATTGTTTTACTAGTCCAAGTCAGAGGTGGCACATGAAAGAACAGGTGCAGATCTGAGGCTTGTATCACAAAGCAGGATTTCTTGCCAGATAACTTGTTGGATTTAAGGTAGACTGCGCTAAATGTAAGTGAAAAAGATAAAGTCCATTTAAACTGGGGTACCTTAAATCAGGCAAGTTATCTGGCTAACCAACAAATCTTGCATTGTGACACAGGCCCCTGGTGAACTTGATTACATTGAGACAAGGCACTCAAAGGTGGCCTTTTAATAATCATTTAGAGTTACGGTAATATTTTTGGTATTGCATGGTATTTTCGTTCAGTGAAATCTATTGTGGGTAAAGACCCCCACCTGCTCACTGAATTCTATTATGAGGGATCTCCCTCACCTGCACCAAGATAGCAGAATTGTGTTGCTTCTGAAAATGCCATCTAAATACCGCGATATAATATACTGATAATATAACAGTATGAAAAATTAGCCCAACGAATAGCCCGAGCGTACTGTATGGGGCGCTAGAGATTGCAAAGGTTAGGGGTGTGGTAGGAGGGGGG
>JAODKF010000116.1:29814802-29833459 GCA_026779585.1 Mormyrus proboscirostris | reverse complement strand
GACAGGGCCACCCAGGGAACACATTGTTGTTGTGCCAGCGGCGACTAGTTTAAACAAAAATCATGATGAGTAATATAATGTTAATTACGAGAGCCAGTCAACTGTTGCAATGCAAATATACCAACAAAAAAATAGGTAGAAAACATCAGTGAAGTGCAAATGCAGATTCATTCACACTGAACCTCGGCAAACTTACAGAGAATGTTGTCCAGCACTCAGGCCTTGTTAAGTTGAGCTGAATTCCGCCAAGCAATATTCAGCTCATAATCATCAGCTCACACTGTGTATTAAAAATGCATGTCGCTAACACAAGTATGACGCTATTGATAATAACGCAGGTTTGGACATCAGTAGCAGCCCTCCCTAATAAAGCCATAGAATGCAATTATCCAGTGGGAAATTATAATGGCTATGGGCATCAACGGAACTTTTTTGGGGCCTGGGGTTCAACGGGTTTGCGTGCCCCCCCCCCCCCCCAGGCCAACAGAGGGGCAGAATGGAAACAAAGCAAGTTGGCTTTGTAAAGGAGGGGCTGCGGAGAAAGAGAAGACCCAAGAAACAGCAGCAGAAAGCACTAAGATGGTTAACACTGTACGAAATAACAGTGATGGTGGGAAAACTGCAATAGGGCGATATTATAATGCAGCACTTTGTTCTGGCAGTATGTGATAAAAACAACAGATGCTTTAAAAGTTGGTGTCATTGTGCATTGACAGTACTGCCACCTAGTCTAATTCAATATGAGATCAAGGCAGAGCTGAAATCTTTCTCCCTGACCTACAAAACAATGCAGGCACACAAAGCAGGGCTCATGGTCTCTAGCGAACACAGGGATGTAAATAGGTCCTGTGGACACCTCTGAAGTCTACTGCACTACTAAACAGAATACATACCCCAATGTTGTGTGAAGAGAAAATTAGACCAACAGGGAATAACACAATCAATGATGTCATCAACAGTATGTTGATTTAATGACAATTCATGTGGTTCCTACAAAAACCTGCACCTCTTTGTAATTTCTTACTGTCTCAAAGTTCAACAAAATGTCTTCCTGCGACCTACACAGACAGAATACATGAGGGCGCACAGTTGGATGTCTGGTGAAATGATCAAAGTTGTTTCTCTTATTTGGTTCCACAACAACAACAGTCACATTTTGACCTGAGGAAATTCCCATGTTGTATTTTAAATCTTCCATCCATTTTCTATACCTGCTTGTCCTACACAGGATCACAGGGGTCCTGCAGCCTATCCTGGATGTTATCTGCACAAGGCAGAGAATGACCAAGGATAGGGCACCGACCCATCGCAGGCACACGCACCACTCACACCTACGGGCATCTCCAGTTAACCTAACCATGTTTTTCTGTTCCGAAACCAGTGAACCTGCAGGCATGTACTGTATGTAGAGCCAAGCTAGAGACACAAACCCTGGTCTCAGAGGTGTGAGGCAACAGAGTTAATCACTGTCCTGCCATACCGCCTCTTTTAAACTGACTAAAAATAAATCTTAGATTTAAAGGAATTCCATCGACTTTCTTGCCATAATGTAGACCTAATTTCTTCAACATTCTGCCATTACAAATTTATTCTAAGAGAGCAAGAAAAACAACTGACTGCCTGAATTTCTTGTTCAAATTAAGAAATGTATAAATGTACAATGCAGTTTTGAGTGAATAAAATGCAGGTATTTTTGCTAAGCAAGGAAACAATATTCTATAAGTACTCCTGTTTGATACAGAATATCTCACATATCACATGCATCATTTTGTTTGCCTTTGACTGTCTATATATCTTAATCATCTTCATAATGCGGAATGAACGCACTTGGCTGATGAGTAGACCTCTTTTCATGTGTGCTAAGTTCAAAGTGAGACCGGAGCTCAAAGCACAGCGGAGACTGAGTGGTTGTTCACAGAGACTCTACCTTACAGTTGTCACATGTGCTTTAATGAGAGAGGAGGTTGAACAGAGATTAGTACGTTCTACAGAAACGTCTGATCAGGAGTAATTCAGACATGTGAAATCATTTGGGTCCACTTTTAAAAAGCACTTAAATGTGTATTTTTTCTCTCTCTAGCTTTTGCCTTTTCCTTTGCTTCTTAAGGAGTCACTAGTTCATGATCACCACAGTCACAGAGCAAGACTAACAGGGTACTGATAAATTAGCATACGCATACAGCCATCCAAGCGGTCATGGGAGTTTTACTAGAGAAGGCTGGACCAAGACATATGATTGGTTAGTCCTGCCTGCTGTAGTTGCTTGGACCCTCCTCCTCTACAATCTGATTGCTTAACTATCTGAACCAGTCATTTTTCTTTCTGCCCTCTGAACATTCTTATGTAAGTTAAATTCCCATGAGCCATAGAAGCTATACTTCATACTCATCCTCACTGAAGACTGAGTTGTTTACGCAGTAAACAATCAACTCCTAAAACCGTAACGATAGAATAAACTCAGTGTTTATTGACTCATTAAATCAGAAGGCATGATAAGCGTTATTTAAACTTTTTTTAAAATAAAAAAGAAAAGGATTCGGATTAGCAGAGTTCAGCAAAAAAAATGGCCACCTGATAAAAATGGAAATAGTTTTTAATTTTGCAGAGTCCTTACTGAGAATGGCAGTTACAGCAAGCCCAATTTGAGGTGTGTGTTTCGTGCAAATCATCCATGCGTCCGCAGTGGCAGCTGAGAGAAAACGCAGTATGCTGCTGCTATGGCCTGAAGCGTGTAATTCATACATAAACAAGTAGAATTGTGAAAAAAATATATGGTTGAAAATGTTGTTTAAATGGTTCTTGCACTAGGTGGGTAAAATAGGTCAGAAAAGAGCATCTCAGAGTATTTCAGTAAAATTGAATAAGAAGTAAACTATTTATGAAATAAGTGACTTTCTATGGTTTTTCAACTACTGATATGCACCAAATCCTTGTGCATAACAGTATTAGTTTGCACAGGATTAAGGAAGATGCTCATTTAGTGTCTAAATGAGCACATTTAGCGGACATTTTTCAGTGGTTCACACTGGTTCAGTTTCATAGACCTGAAAATTTGCTGAGGTCATTTATCTTAAAGACAGATCCTTCCGGAAATTGCCTATGATCACCCATTATTTAGCTTCTCATAATTAATGGATGCACCAGTGCTGGAAAAATATGAAAGATGAAATAGAAGCATGAAAAACAATAATGTAAGACAAAAATTAAGAACAGGAAGTTGGCCATTGTGGTTTCCAAGTACCTGACTCTGAGATTTGACACAAGGTATGACGCCTCCATTACTGTGTCCGTATAAAAATGATTGGAGTTTGCCCAAAAGCCCGAAAGAGAATAATGATTTATTACAAATAAAGCATCACTCCCCCTGACAGACAGCCAATACTCTAAGTATGTGTTTCTGAGAAGAGATTCCAGCAATTGCCTTTAACAATGAAAGTTACTGTAACAGCAGATGAAAATAACAGGATATATGTAAGGTGCCCTGAGCAGGAGTTTCCACAAAAACGTAGATAATCCTCTGATGGCTTGCCAACTGACGAACTTGAGTAAAAAAAGGATACCAGCTCTATAGTGTAGAGCAGACTGACCTGAGGACTCCCTGTAAACATCTGATGAAAAATGGTCTCCTGAAATCAGTTTTCAAGGCATCCAGGTGAATGTCAGAAATACAGGAGAACCCACGGGAGGAGAGGAAGGACAGACAATGGAGCCCATCGCAGCACATTCTCCTCCTTCACATCCCATGACTGGTCCCAGATGGGCCTCCTTTCGGAAAGATGCTTTCGATTCCAGCGCTACCTTTCAGCTAGAGATCATTTCCCAGCCAGGCAGATAATGGTGAGGAGCAAAAGATATCACACATCTGCCTCCCCAACACCCAAAGGCACGACTGCTTGACGCTATTCCCTTTTTGCAGCATTGTGTCTCTTCCTGGCAGAAACGTATTGCTTGTAACATATAATAATAGACTAGCCAGTGATGTCATGCACAAATAAACATTAATGGTTTATTATTATTATTAAGGAAACAACTGCACGCTGCCTGCTGAGTAGCACATACTGACCACACTGTTTTATCGTGTCAGTCTCTTTGTACTTTATACCCAAGGCCTACTAATACCCGATTACACTCATTAGCATGCAGTAATACCAGCCAGCCCAAATGGATACCTTGTAGATTTGTGGATGATTTATCTAAATTGCAGAGGGCTGTTTTTGTGACTGGGGGCAAAAGGCACAGGGGGTATTGCCGTGCCACTTTTTATCCACCTAAGAAGACTGAATTAGTCTCTTTGCATCTGCGGCTCTGGTTACTATATCGTTGCCTGTACCTGAGATTGGCATCGCATGCGGAAACACACTGGCCAGCATTTCTTTCACCATCTGAGTCCTGTTTAGTAAAATATAAAAATGCTGGGTGGACTCGCTAGTGAAAGTGACCTTGAATACAAAAAAGGTAGCAGACCTCTGTTGGGTCTTAAATGAGTATATCTGCATTTGAATCTAACTATAAAGAACAAATGAAAAGTTCTGTTTTTTCTCTCTTTAAATTTTAATCCAATACAACTCTGAAGTGTATCATCGCACATTTCCATTGCAGCCTTTATAGCCTCGCTGCCTGCAAACTATCCAATTATGTCCAACACTGCCTGTTACAATTATATTTCCTGCCAACGTCCTGTTTCATCCGTTTGCCTATATATTTATTTCTTTTCATTCTCGAGTATTTATCAAGGCTTTCGCCTAAAGGAAAAATGTAGGAATTGAAAAGTACTATAAATATGCGTAGCGCGAGAATGTCAAATGAATCAATTTAATTTTTAAAGTATGCAAATGTTAGCCTAAATTGACCTAATCTTTAACTCACATTTGGCCAGGAAAAAAATATGTTCGTTATTCCTGCTGTACACTCCTCAAAACTCAAACAATAAGCCTAAGCTCAAAAGTTTAAAACGCTTAGTAAAATTGGGTCACCTATACCATAAAACAAATGCTGCTCCGAACCAATACACACGCGGATTAAATGGTATATTCAGGCACAAATAATGGTAAAGATAAATTACATTTGTTTTAGAATACAATCAATGCAAATAGATAAAGAAACGAATAAAATGATTATTTAGATAGATAGATAGATAGATAGATAACGCTGCATACCTATTTGCACTGTAGCTAGATAACCCATGAACGAAGGACCTGGACGTACTTTTAGAGGACCACATACGTGGTTTAATGAACAGTTGCCTATTACCCGCCGAAGCACATTTCCATGACAATCTTTTAATAATTAATTTATGGTAGCTTGCTTTGTGTCCGTACCTGCAATAGGAAGTTACCTGACTGCGCAAAGTAATTCTGCCTTGCACGTTGCATCTGTAGGGGTGCACAATTAAAGTCCCATTCAATTTGTCAGTTTTCGGAAAATGCCCCCACCCCCCTTCAAATATAAAGGTGTGAAACATAGCTTACACATGGAAGAGAAGTGCCGCCGTGACTAGGTTGACTAATTAAACTAACAGTAAGTCACACGCTGCCCTCGCCAGTTTTATAAGGAGAGAAGAAGGGGACTGCATTGGAAGGTGACCTAAAAGAAAAATAAAACATGAAAAAAAATATAAAGCATACAAAGTCGGTCGTGCACGGATGTCTGATAAAAGAGAATAATCTTAGGGGAAAAAAAATCACTGCAACCTCAATGGGAGTGAAGGCTGCTCATTGAAGGGAAGCAGGTCTCTCTTAGGTTCAAGTCAGGCTTTTAAATCTCCCGATTTTTCTAGCTGTCCTGTTATAAAGCACAATTGTCTTTTCTTCAGGTAATTCCCCAAATTGATATAGCACGAATCTAGAAAGGATTTATTTTATCCCGCGCCTCGTTTTATGTATTAGCGATACTAATGCTCTGCTATATTCACGCCATGGTTTCTACCCAACTTTACAATGCCCCTCATTCTACAGTTTTAATAATAATTATTAATAATATTAATAATAACAAGAAACAAATTCTAAACCCAATTATATCATATTTCAATTAATAGTACAAACAATAAATTATTCCGTCCAGCAAGACCTGAAATAATGAATGAAAAAAAAAACGTTTTTAGGAAACCCAGTACTTCTGAAGATAAATCGGTGTTTACTTTACCTAAAAGCAACCATACATTGCAGGAAAAAAACAGTGTTTCGCTTACCAAACTGTGTTGCTTCTCAGGAGATTTAAGCACCAGAAACCTTATGTCATTGATTCCACGGTCTGCCTGGATGGTGCAATAACTGTTGTAACCTGCCGTGCAGAAGACTGACTATAAAACCATTTTCGTGTCTCTCCTCAGCCAGGTTTCCACGCTGAGCCTGTGACAAAGAAGCCGAGGGCAAGCGCGGGGAATACGGCAGCGTCCATAGATCGTTAGTAAGTGCGCCGGTATCCCGGAGTCAGTGTCGTGGATGCATCTCCCTGGGTTCAGCTCCTCCGTTATTCCACAGCAGCGCCCACGCAAATCTGCCCACGAGTGACGGCGGCCGGCGTCCGAGCCGCACGCGATCGCCTCTCCGCAGCCACGCGCCGGCGATGTCACTGCCGGCTGGAGCCAGAGGGAGACTCACACCGGATTGCTACCTCGCTCAGTCCAGGCGGGCTGCAAGACTAATTTGCGCGCAGAAGGGGAGCTTCCTTATATTTAACTGCACCATCGATCACATGCGCAACTTTAAAGTTACGTTTAACGAAACTACATATGATTTAATAAATAAACAAACTGGCGCATGGGACACCAGTTATCCATACTGATGTAATTACTGCGATTCTCTTAACATGTGCCGTCTTGAGATCGGGTGTCGTTGCAATTTTTTACCCGTATTACAATATACATTACCACCGCCTGTACTTGCATAAACAAAACATACCTTTAAGTGCCGAGTGTCAAAAAAGCAGTTTACACAGTTTAGCTGTGAAAATATTCCCCGACGCAATCAAACTCGCTGTCCAGTGATTTTTAAAACATAAAGCCACAACGTGACAAAAACAGCAAATGCGTGTTAGGTGGCATGCAGAGAGGTTGCTTGTCAGCAGCAGAAACTGCCTGTGTGAGTCGTTTGGCATGTGAAGGTGTATACCCCTGATGCTCGCCACTCCTTGTTTGCCGCTTCCCTCCGCCAAAGAATGGCTAGATAGTCAAACACATGTGTTTTCCCCCCTGATGTCTAGATTATATTTGAGATAGGTAAATATGGTACAACAGTTCAGGGATTTTACATGAAATATATCATTTTCATCAGCCCAAAAGAGAAAAACAAGGCATATAAATAGCTATGTGCCTTCAAATAACCAAATAGTATATAATATGCATAACTATGCACGACTATTCGTGACCAGCCCGGTTTAACCGCCATTATGTTTTCAATAACCCATCCGTAATCTATAACCGAATATCCAGTGCAGAATCTTGGTGAGCATACAGTGCACGACCCCTGATGGGATGAAATATTCTTCTTCTTCTTCTTCTTCTTCTTCTTCTTCTTATTATTATTATTATTATTATTATTATTATTGCTGTTGTGGCTGTTGTTTTTGTTGTTTTGTTCTTGTTATTCTTGTTTTGTTCTTGTTTTGTTACTTTGTCTTGGTTAAGAACAGTAACTTTAAAATGTAATAATCAATTATAGCAAGAGATTTTCGTTCAGAAGCCCATGACATGAAAACATGTCTGTACCCAGTCAGAACAATGTGGCAATCACGTTTCTTTGGGATTCCTTCAGATGGCACTATAATCTCACATAAAATCCAAAGGCACCTGTCAACATCTCGGCAACACTGAGTTTTGTGTCAATAAAGAGCTGAACATGCTTGATTTATTATTAATTGGCATTTAACGCTACTGGTTATACTAAATGGGATTCGCAGTTTTTTTTATTTTAAAAATGTTCCTCTATTCTTTCTTTCTTCTTTCCGTTTTGTTTTAGTAATTATCCAACACTGGATTACTTTTGCAGTAAATAGGTTGGTGATTTGTTTAATCAATTCATTTTAGAATTTAGAAATTCAAAACCTTTGTTCTTTCCTTTTAGAACTTAATTTGAATGTTATAAACCACATAAGTCTGTGTTGTAACTTGTATAACTTGTGGTTTTTTTGTTATTGTTTAAATCTCCATAGAAACAGGAGAAAGTTCACAGAATGAAAAATATCCATCACAAAATCCTGCTGGCAGTGTTGCAAGGTGCAGAACCTCTCACCCAATATCAGCAGCACTTCCAAAAAGGATGTTCCCCAAAGTTTGGTTCTTGGGCAATCAATCAGGGTGGAGTGTGCGCCTCAGTGGGTTAGAATACTGTGCCTATATGATCAGAAGTTTCATGGGGTCATTAGTGTGATTTCACTATTGGGCCCCTAAGGAGAGCCCCTAAGGAGAGCCCCTAAGGAGGGCCCCTAAGGAGGGCCCCGGGGACTGGCTGACCCTGCTTTCTCTATTGTACGTTGCTTTGGATACAAGCATCTGCTAAATAAATAAAATGTAATGTAAAGATGTGACATGCAAAGCCGATAGTAGATTTTACAAGATTAGACTTCTGAGGCACAGAAGTTACAGCAAAATCTCAAAGAGGTTTAATTTGTCAAAGCTGATTTTTACTTATGCTTCCATACTATACTGTATCCATACTATGCTGTATCCGCCTAGTGTTCATTCCACCTTGAAGGTGGATATATTTTCTCTTTATAAGAAGCCTTTTTTTTTTAATACTTTTGCTGTATCCTTAATTTCCCAAAACATGCCTCTAATAGCTCTATTGCTGAAGCGGCTCCATTTGTTTGCCTTTCTTATTAGCTAATCGAGTCTGACTGCAAGAATTGATAGGGCCGGCTCTGGAGTTGCTTAGCAACCAGGCCACTGCAGATGACCATAGCTGTTTTTTAGTCAGCTATGGAGAGTGGGTGAGAATTTTTATGGCATTAAACCTGTGTTTTGCGTTTCCTGGCAAGGTATTTGCTGATTAAGTTTAGTGCATTTAGCTTTCCGCGGTATTTCATTTTGGATAATTTGGTTACTTTTATAGCTTTTTATCATGATTAAGTTCTGGTGTATGAATTGGTAAACTATAGCTTCACAGGATACTTCTACTCCAGAGACATTATGCTACAAGTATCATCAGATAAACTTCTACTTGTGAGTTAAATGCTTTGCCTTGGACTGAGTCTGTAGGATGTTAGCATAGAGAAGGGCAAGCCTGCATTCTGTCAAGTGCCTTGGGGCGACTGTGTTGTGAAAGGAGCTATATAAAACAAATTGAGTTGAATCCGTTAAACCAGTTGTCAGATTATTAACTTCTCAATAGGATACAGTTCTCCAGTATATTATATCTGAAGAAACCTGTATTGTAGGCATTTAGGTTTTGTCAACAAAGTGCAAATTCTGAAGAAAGAAAAGGTTAATATACAAATAGCAAAATGTAATAATGTAAAACGGGGAATGCTAGAGATAATGTGAATATTTACCATGACGAGATCTACAGTCACGCCAAGGCCGATCAAAGGTTACCTTTGGCATGTTGGATTTTGTTCTTCTCCTATGGTGGAGATACAGTATGAGCAGAAGAAAGCCAACAGTGTAAGACAAAGTGATGTTAAACATGCAAGTTTAGCACAGACTCTGTACTCGCAAGTTTTCATATTGTTCCAAGGGCCCACACACAAGTTTTCAGGAGTTTCTCTGTGCTGTACACAGAATTTTGGAAGCTGTACTGACTGATAAACTGGGATAAAGCATAAAAGTAATCAGAGGAAGGCAACTGAGAAAGTAACAGTATTCAAACGTTGATGTTGGCATTGAGTTGACTAGAGGTCACCACCTTCATCATGTAAATGAACATGAAACATATGCATGCAAAGTGAGTGCTGGGTAAGATCACTGCAGATTGTTCAAAAAACACTTCATCTAATTAAAGAAGACACACTAAATATGTCAGTTGTAACATTATGCATGGATGGGTGATTGTAAGGAAGGTGGAAGGATATGATTGAAGAAGTGGAGGTGATTTGCAGCACACATTTATCTATTATTTATTTATTTATTTATTTTGGCGGGTGGTGGGGTATTAGCACTATACAAGTAGCAGTAACTATTTACATATTGAAAAGAGGAATCTGAATGATATAGACACCTAGAAATCTTCAATAATTCAGTCGCCGAGTTGCTCTTTCATTGTCATTAGCGCAGCTTTTTTCTTGCTTGAAAAGCCTTTTCAGTCTGAATCTGGCTTAATGACGACAAGAGGAGGCTTTTCCAGGGGCGTCCTGACGGTTCAGCCCGTAATGACCCTCATCCCAGGAGCCCACTGAGCCCGAAAGCTCACATAGCAGCCTACAAGGTGAGTTGTGTAATCTGCTGATGATGAGGCTCGGGATCACGAAGCTGTAATGGCATCCCTCCACTGGAGGGAGTGAGCTTAACCTGGGCGACCACAGCTCGAAGCTCCCCCTCCATACAGTACATGCAGGTTCAGCTGCCTGCAAGACTCCCAATGCCTGAGCTACAATGTGTCACGGTGTTAAGGGATGCTTTGATGTGTCACGGTGTTAAGGGATGAATGTGTCACGGTGTTAAGGGATGCTTTGATGTGTCACGGTGTTAATGGATGCTTCGAACGGCTGCGCTGTGCACTGTGGAATTGTGCATGCGCTGTCTGTTGTCTCAGCATGCGGGGGAATGTACTGTCAACAAGTGTGAGGCACCACTGGAGAAAACTAATTAGAGAAAAAATGGTGGCAGGAAAGGATCTGGCAAATAACCAATTAAACAATAAAATACTGGATTTATGATTTTATATACAGTGTATAGTACATCCATTGATACCATTAGAATTATGAAATATTTATAATAATGACATATCGTTTTTTATGGATACTGATTTAATACATATATACATTTTTGTGCACAGGAGGTCTAAGCTGGATTTACGGTTATGTTGATTCAAGTTTTAGTTGTTCACCAATTATGTTTTATAACATTGGCCTGCAATGAAATTTAACTTGTCAAAGTTTCCAGGGAAGTTTGTGGATGTTTATAAAGTAAAACTTTAAGCTGGTGCATTCCTGAGCTTGGCACGGGTCTTCAAGTAGTATTTACTGCAGCAGAAATGAATGATGGTCTGGAGATTTTTAACAAGCACAGTAGCTCTCACTCAAAATGAGTGGTTAGACTCAACACAACGTGGTAATCAAAGCAGATGCAAGAAGGGTAAGAATCGTGGCATTACCAGATGTTCACATTGTTTTTGTTTTGTTTATTTATAATCCAGGTACAGTAGATATCACATGTTATTTCCATGAGTTCTTTTAAGAGTTAGACGTAACTGGATCCCAATCTTTTTAGCAAGAACTGCTGTGTGGGCCACTATGGCTTCCAAATTTCATGTCAAATGAGGCTTTTTGCAACCCTGTGGAATGGTGTATTTTCCATTATTGTGATTCAATCTCCGTAAAGAGCAATATGACTTTTATGAAGATGGGTATATTATGAGGTATAGGCAAGTGCAACACAATGTACTGAACATCTACTGATATTAAATGTCTCACGTTTTCAGCTTTACAATGAGGGCCAACAACCATTTTCTGGTCCTGCTGCAGCGTGTACAGTATAACATATGTTAGCTTGTACAACGCTTCCTTTTTTCCTTAAAATTATGGACAGATGTTATCTGAGTCGTGAGCCTGGATGAAGAAAAGTGAATGGTGGAGTCGTTTAATATAGAGTCATGCGCGGAAAAACAATGTCACTTTTCGGATTTGCTATGTTTTTACAGACGTATGCATGTAAAGCTAAAAGTAAAAATAATGCTCTTGTGTTGTGATTTTAGGCACCAGCTAAAACTCTTCTGCAAAAGCATGTTTTTGGCAATGTCAGCAGTCAGTTCTTTTCTGGGAAGCATCACTGCTTTCAGCGACTTTCACGTCAATGATGGAGAACAACAACAAAGACTGTTTGAGCTGGAAGAAAACACGCAGTTACTCACTATTTGGATATCTATCACCTGGCATACCTTTGCCAGCCACACTGCGTGCCATCAGGAATGTCGAGGACTTTGATGTCCCGGTACAGCTCTGGAAGCAACTGAAAAAATTGTTAGGGAACACTGTTGCCTGAGGCCCGGTGTCTTTCAGGTCTAACTGCCTTTCGCTTTTAGATGGGTTTTCACCAGCAACCTGCTATTTCAATGAAAACTTAGATCAAACATATCCTTGTTCTGACCTCAGCTGAAGAACAAATCTCCAATCTCGCTCAGTCCATTTTTTGTTATGTTTGAGATGAGACTGTCAATGACTTAACACCCGGCTTCTTCATCATATGTTACAGTATTGGGAACCAAATTCATATGCTGTGGACTGGCTGAGTTTTGTAAATTTCATTTCACTTTCAGTCGAGGTCTGAGGAACAGCAAACGCCTGGACATCAGAGGGACCGTCCACCTTCACAGTTCATTTCCAATGTATGAACTGTTTTGGAAAATTTTCTGAAATGCAACCCACATGCACCGAACTCAAGATTGAGCACTGAGAGCTGATATGATACAAGTTCCAGAAGCAGGTCTCTCCCTGGGAGCCCAGCCAGTGGAGATGATGTTTCTCATAAATCACACAGTGGTAGAGAATCTGAAGTCTATTCAGTCCTCCTCCAGAACACATGCTGAGAGCACTGTGGCAGGATTCTACTGTATGATCCTACATCTTGGCCCCTGAACATCTGTTACCGCTGGAATCATTTCACATTGAATCCTGATTCTGTGTTGCACAGCGTGAACAGCACGTGTGTCCTACTTCAGCCACCTACATGAATACACCAAGGGAAAATGTTGTGAGACCATTGTTTTATTTTTTTTGTTCTGTTTCTCATACATAAATCAGTAACATCGACATCAGCCTATTGTTTTGCAGTTTTTTTTTTTGCTTATTAAAACTTAAATCTCACAAAGCTCAGCAGCCTCCTCTCATTTGTAAATTTCTTATGTTCTTGTAATATAAAAAACAACCTATGTGTAGTCTTAGTGTTCTGTTTAAAGCAGCAAAACAATGAAGTACATCTTCAAAAATATAGTGCTATAACATCCAAACTATTTTTAAATTTTTAAATTGTTTTTGGACTTTTTCAAACATAAGAATCAGAAAAAATGTTTACTGTTCCCTGAGAGAAATCGCTTTTGCTACTACACAGGTAGTCAGAGACACCTTTGGACCCCACAAACGCTGTATGTGATAAGATGAAAAAAGTAATATATGAAAAACAAAAATTAGATAAAATTAAATAAATATAAAATATAACAGATAGAATAGATGTTATGTAAAGTACAATAGAAAATTCTTAGGAGAAAAGATACAATCTGTTTTCTATAAGCTACTATATATAGTTGCATTCACTATTGAATATTAAGGGTCATGCAGTATCTTCAGATAATGACAATGTTCCATCCATCCATCCATCCATCCATCCATCCATCCCCTAACTGCCTATCCTGATGAAGGTCGTGGGAACTATGGCAATGTTTTCATATCTAAAACAAACAACAAATGATTCTTGAACACGTGTAGCCACCTAAGATGATCGCTGTCATTATATAAATTATCAATTTCAGATTCATGTTAAAGAGCACATTCAGGATGTGAAAATGCAATGGGGGTGGGCAGGGGGGGTTGATTAATGAGTTTGCTGAGTGTTACATAGCTGGTCAATAATAAAAGACGGGAAAGAGAGTGTTGACTGCATCTCCTCGGTTACCAATGCTGTTGTCTTCAGCCCAGCTACAGCATCATTAATCATGTTTCCTTCATGCTTCTTGTGGCATTCATTTAATTACCCCAGTGGCTTATTAATGTCCTGTGACAGAGAGCTAATGGCACAGAGGTGCCCCAAGGAGTATTCTGTCCAAGCTGTCAGATCAGCCAGGTTAATAGTTTTATTATCATGTGAAACCATGTACTTCCCCCCTTCCACACTGCGGTGTGAAGTAATGGCGTTTTTCACTGGATCTGTGGCTGTAGACATGTTGCACAGTTGCCAGTGACATCGTGGAAATGTTGGGACTATTGCGGTCGAAGTATGTGGTGTTCACTACTGCACTGCAGCTCTGAATACATGCATATAAATCATCATGAAGGTTTATTCTTAGCATATAGTCAGAAAAGCTGTGAGGTTCCAGTGTTTTGCAGTTTTGCATGGCAGGCGTCCCACTAGACACTGCACTGCATCATGCTTCATTTTTACAAAGCCCAGTGTTACATTTATGAATGGGTGTTACATCTGTGTAGCGCTTTCAAAAATGCTAGGGAGCCACTTCCACCACCAGCACTGTGGAGCCCCACCAGGATGGCCACCTTTCTGCACTAATACACTCACCACACAGTGGCTGGAGTGGCAGGAGAGAATTCACCTAGATATAGATGAGGCCAGATTTGATATGGCGAATCCGAGACGCTTCTCGCTCATGCCCTCTCCTTCCTGGGACATGCCCCAGGCTCACCACCACTCTGTCCTTGATAAGCAGTTATGGAAAATCGATGAAAGAGATGAATGGATTACATTACATGCATGCCCTGCATTGCACTGGCGTTCTGTCAGAGTGTCGCCTACCTTGGTGCCTGTTCTTCCTGAGACGGGCTCCAGGCTCACCACAACCCCGTATTGGGTAAGCTCTTATGAAATGGGTGGATGGATTACACTACATTT
The DNA here is from genome assembly GCA_026779585.1 of Mormyrus proboscirostris. Taxonomy (NCBI): domain Eukaryota; kingdom Metazoa; phylum Chordata; class Actinopteri; order Osteoglossiformes; family Mormyridae; genus Mormyrus; species Mormyrus proboscirostris. The sequence continues at coordinate 29,818,752 of JAODKF010000116.1, read as the reverse complement.
AGCTGAAACTTCTATCTAAAGTAGAGAATGTGTGTTTTGGTAAACGGATGATCTGTATGTGTTTCCACTAACACTAAGGATCTGCAGAAGAATATGATTCTACTGACTGCTACTTTTCAGGTGGTAGAATGAAGCACTTTCCCAGTGTCATCAGGGTAAACATTAATCTGTCAGCATGGATTTCAATTGTTGAATGAAGTGGGAAAGTGAGTTAGCAGTACTGCCACCCAAGTGGTCACCACTCAAGCCACCTGGGGGGCTGAAACTGAAGGTGTTGCGGTTTGCAGCCTTTTAATTAGGGACGTGTTAGATTTCTTCATAGTCCAACAACCTCTTGATCCTAATACCTGCCAGTCAGTATTAGGGTTTTGAACTCGATATGGTACCAAAATTCTAACCAGTGGCATGATGTACAGTAGCTTTAAGTTTGAAGTCTGCCTAGAGCTGCAGTTGATTATACACTATTTTGAGGTGGGGGGTTTTATTTTGGCTGATCAATGGAAGAATAATGTAGGATAAGATAATCAAGATTTTGCATAGGTTTTCATCAATGGTGATTCCAAATGTATAGGCAGCTTTTAATGGCAAAACAGTTGCATCATGCAATGTTTATTCGTGGGGAGAGACACAGAGGAAGACGAGTAGTATCTATGTCGTGGAATCTCACGTTTCCAGTAGCTGTTGGTCATCTCAGTGAAGAGATCAGCAAGAAAGGAGCTAGCCATTGTGTCAATGTAGCAAAAAGAAATAGAATTCATTGTTATTGGCACAGCAGTGATATGAAACCTGAGACAGGATATTTTGAAGCATAACAGTGGTTGTAGTACAGTATGAATAATTCTTCTCATGGTTGTAGATTGGATATGGTAAATAAAAAGCTCCAGCTACGTTATGGCACAGGTACAAACCACAACAGGGCAGAATGCAGACTGATACACAGACCACCTCTTTCAGCCAGCAGTGTCCTCGTATTAAGGAAAGCACATACCCAATTAGGCTTATGAGTTAAATCCCTGAGGCAAAGGGTCCCCACAGTGTGGCACACCGGTGTATTGCAAGACATTCAGGCATATGGTCACATGGTTAAACATTAGGGGTGATTTAGAGTTACTATTTTAATTTAACCAGCATGCATTTTGACTGCTAGAACAACCTACTGTAGTGAGCCTGGTAGAAACAAAAATATACATATATATTCCTAACAGTGACAAGGGCACAATTTAAAGCAGAGAATAACTTGCTGCCCAAATGAACAGAAACTATAGTTTTCTTATTCTCTTCCATGCACACATACATATACATTTTTCCTTTGAATTTATGAATATCTTTGCCCTTTGTTCTAATGTCTGAAAAGCCATCATTTGTTTAGCTGAGAGCCTCAGTTCAGAAACAACAGTTTAGAAAAACATATTCTGATGACTTTGAAAGACACACAGTGAACAGCCCCATCTCTTCCAAGAAGAAATAATGAGTAGTAAATAACTGATATATTACTCTGCAAACCTAGAATTGCTGTCGTACCTTTTTCAAAAGTTTTTCTCTTCATAGATGTTCAGCAAGGTCATTTCAGATTAAAGCCAGTTTGATGTATCAAACTTTTTTACCTTTTATTATTTTGTCCACAAAATATAATTAGGGACAACATTTTTAAAGAAATGGATTGATTGATTGATTGATTGATTGATTTTCCCCAGATGATAATTGTGTTTTATAACAGATCCTATCAGGATAGTGAATTACAAAATGTCCGAGAGTGAGGTTGGAGGGGCAAAGGTACCTCAATAGATTCGGGGGGGGCCCAGCACTTTATAGGGACCTTGGAATATGTAAAATTGACTGGGGTGGGGGGGCATAATCCGTAAACATGCACTTTGTACATCAAGTGACGGCCGTTACACATATGACACATACTGCAAATGTGTGAAGTGAAATCTATAAATGATGTCAGACCTCTTTCAACATCTTGCTGTTCACCAGAAATGCAATCTGCTGAATTCTGGGTGACATCTGAAGGTCACTGAAAGGAATCAGATCTCTTATAAATACTAAAATGTAATGTAAATATGACATTACATAATGAAATATAAATATGACATTACATAATGTAATATAATCATGACCCTGACCAGGATAAGTAGTTGGAAAATGGATGCATGTAAAATATAAAATTAATCATGTTAAATTTATATTATTAAAATGGTACTTGTAATTTAATTAGTTTAATTTGTTTCGACTTTTCCCCAAACTTTTATGTGATCTTATAAATGTGCATAATTTGTGCATAATACAAAGAACACTGTCCGTGCAGTGTATTTCATGATGAGTATATTTTGCTTGGTTTTTAGGTTGTAGGCCTGGCCTCCAATGGCTCCAGAAGCGTCTGAGTGATTGACACATAAACATCACTACGAGGGGAAAAATGTGAAATTTATTACAGTGTGAACTTGGGGCAGGACATCATATAATATTATGTGACATGAGCGTTAGAGGTAGTAATGGCGACTTAATTTGGGTTCAGAAATGGTGACGGGTTAATTCAACACAAAAAAGAGGCCACTGTCCTGCCTTCAGGACAACACAGGAAAAGAAAACAGATGTTGGGTCTTTTAATGGACACCACTGGGGTACAGGATTGGACATCATCACCTGGGTGTGTATTCTGTGACAGGAACACAGATCTCAGTCGACTGGGGTGGGAAATGACATGCACTCAGCAGGCTTCAGCCCAGCCTTGGATATTCACAGCCCTCACCCAATTTAATGGACTGATTCTCACAGCGTTGTGTTATATGCTACTCTTTTTTTTTCATTAGCAAAGTTGCTGTGCTATTAGTACCATTAATTCATGGGCAGGGCACCACAAAACTGATTGTTCTGAACATGGGCAAGCAGCTGAATCAAAAATTTATATATGCTTAATTTTTCTGTTGGGAAAACTACTTTTCCTGAAGTCCTAAAATGTATATTGAACTTGCTTATGGGAGTTTTACTTACACAAAAACATTCTGAGGGCAGAAGGGAAAATGATTGGCTCAGAGAGATAACCAATCAGATTGTAGAGGAGATGGGTCCAAGCAACTAGAGGAGGCGGGACCAAGACATCTGACATCCACTTCCTCTACTATCTGAGCAATGAGCAATGGCTTCATACCGAAGTATCAGTTGTTTGAATTCTTGTATTGTTTATAAATGGCCCTTTGAGGTGAGGGGTGGCATTTTTGCTTTCTCCAAACGGCTGTCAGCTCATTGATCAGGTCCTAAATGGACCAGGGAAGGCCAGAGTGGTATTCAATTGTTTAATGAATCAATGAGGTCAATAGTTATGGTGACCAGAAGCAATTCATTCAGTGCAAACAGACAACAACGTTTAGGAGTTTCTTCTCTCCTTTTGTCCCCTCACTCTGGAGCGCCTTCAGAAGACCTCATTGTCGGAAGACCTCATTAAAGTGCCTGTGGAACAGGTGGCTGCCACCTGTGTAACACAGCATGGCAACAGGCCGTGGTGAGCGACACGCATGATACGCTGACAGACCCTCTGCCGGCAATGTAGCTACAGCAGGAAGCTGTGCAGAGACTGAGCCCTGAGCCTGTTTCTGGTGGCAGGCTTGCCCGTGAGGACACACGAGGTCCATCCATAATCACGCCCGTGTGTTCGTCAAGGAATCTCATTTCTGCAGTTAGACCAAAATTATATTTTCTCTGACTTTATTTATTCTGAATTGTGTTTTCTATATTCAAATCAGGAACAATGGGATGTCTAGTTTTCTCTAGGTTTTGTATCGCGACAAAAATATTACAATGTTCAAATGTTTTTTTTTTTCATCCCATGGTTTTATGATGTTGTTTGGTTACTGTAGTCCCAACCAGGGTCACGCTAAGCAAAGCGTAAATCTTCCTAAATCCTCCCTTGATTACCGCCCCCCCACCCCCCACCCCCAAAAGAAGTCAGC
>JAODKF010000116.1:29754613-29769261 GCA_026779585.1 Mormyrus proboscirostris | reverse complement strand
ATCTGTATTTTTCCCCAAATTTAGCTGGTGCGGCTTATATTCAGGTGCGCCTTATAGTCCGGAAATTACGGTAGCTTCTCTATTTCATAAATACTTCAAAATGTTAATTTTATTAAATGTGATATCAGTTATGAATGTAATCACACACGGTCTTTTATGTGAAGTAATAAATGTGTAATTTCCATAAACTTTTGTGCTCAGACAACAACAAAATAGCGTGTTCGTGGAGGCAGCCATGTTTGTTCTGAGATGTATATCTGGATCAGGAAATTTGTCGGGTCTCTCATCTCGGAATTCGTCGGGGTAAACGAGAGCACGAACTTGCGATCCGGGTGCGCTAACCCGCTCGGGTGAGCGGTTCTGAACCAGCTACATTGATTCCGGCTGTAGAGGGAGCTAATTCACTCATGGCTGTGTGTGATCCGGGTGCCTATAAAGTTATAGCAGCTATACTTGCTACTATAGCTGTATTGATGTTGTAATGAGTTTGAAATGATTATAAGAGGTATGCACATGATGGGGTTTATAGTTTAGTCATGGGGTAGTTACAAATACTTTATACATGTGTTAAAAAGGGGAACTTTAAACGAACATGAAATCACCTGAAAGCGAGGAGAGTTGACTTTTGGCTATATATACTAATAGAATTGGAACCTTGAGGTCATTATTTTGTTGTTGAAAACGCTAAAAATAGAATGGTTATTGCACTTCCTGCTACTGAAAGCCATTGAGAAGTATGTTTTCAATGTTTGGATTTTTTTTCTTTATAATTGTTATATATCCCTAATGCCATTATTGGTCTTTGAACATATTTGAGAATTTCAAGTGGAACATTTAACAGCGAACAATAGCAAATAAAAATATTACAAATTTATATCCATTTAAATATTCAGAGAGAGGGAGCCTGGTGGCATTATAGCCTATGCACTTTTTCCTTTGAAATTGTCTCATTTGCTGGAAGGACGAAGGCAAGCAGACGAGAATCCAAACGTAAAGGGGTTTATTTAGACGAACAGGGCAGACGAACATCAATGATGGATCTGGGGAAACTAACTCAGACCCGGACTAAATACACAGGACAGGCTGAACATAACTGGCAACACAATCGGGAATTAACACGAGGTGATGAGGGGCGCGTGGCACACGGGATCGAACGAGCGGGTCATGACAGAAATTATTTTATTTTTGAACTAATGACACTACTGATTTTACAGTACTCAGTTTCTGGGTAAATAAACACATGGTTGTGTTTCAAATAAGAGTGAAATCTACTGTATGTCTTTATGTACTGCACAGTCAGACCTTAACACCATTTCCTTATCATTGGTTTCATTTCATCTTGGTGAACAAAATGACTTTCAGAAAAACGAAGGGAAACTTTAAAGATTATACTTTGCACTTTTAATTTTAGTCATTATACAATGTTACTCTTCATTTCGTTCTCAGTGGTGCAGATTTTGTTCTCATTACACCAGATTATGCATCTTTGAACAACTGGCATTGGATAAAAATAGTTTCCAAAAGCAGCTCTGCCATGAATTTCAGGGTTATGAATCTCACAAAGTATAATTTTTTTTGAGATTTGCTCACAGAGGTGCCGAATTTTGAGGTTGAACTTTTGTGGTGTTTATCAGCCATCCTGTTAAGTGTCCGTCGAGGCCTGCAGGCGAGTTTCAGCTTGCTAGCGCATTCCTCTATGCCTATGTGGTTCTCCCAATTATTACATGCTGTCACAGATTTGAAATGTTTTGTGGCTGATGCAACTGTAATTCATGCACCAATGTCTTTGTAACTTTGCTCCAGGTCTCTTATAACTGACACACTGACAATTGGTATTGAGCCTAATCTGACTACCAGTATGTATATACTCACTGGGCAGTATGTTAGTTTGCAAATGCAGACCGCCTGCTCCAACAAGCAGAATACTGTACATATGTCATACAGATTGGGTCAAGAACTTTGCTTATTGTTCTGTTAATTACTAGAACAGCCAGAATATTCGGTCCATTAGCGGTCTCATTTTTTTTTTGGGGGGGGGGGTGGCTAATTTCCAAAAATAAATGATATTTTTTCTGCTTTTTAGACCCATCACGTTTGCACGCTCTGTTCCTATTGGATAAGTGGCCGGTGACATTTTAGTATGACATAAATGAAAAGGTTGGCAGAACCTAACATACATACTGTAATGTTTCCAGTATCTCAAACAGCCCTTTTCCTGGCATTATCCCGCAATAGAACCTCTAGTGTTTCCACACAATGGCATGATGAATGAAAAATATCCAGTCGGTAGCAATATTTTCTAAAATATCAGATTAATGAGAGTATTCAGTGGAGAATGATCAAACTCTTTGAAATAGACAGGGCACAAGTGCAAGCAGTGGAGTGCAGAAAGGCATCTCCAAAACCTTCAAGTAGTTCTTTGGGCAAAATGGGGGCCTTCCCAGGATTGTGTGTATACACTGCAAAGGGGTGTGAGCATAAACACACACAGGTGATGGGGAGTAGTGTCAGCCCAGAGAGGCTGGAATAGAACACCAGGCTGTGGGCCGGAACGCAGGGAAGGAGGCAGAGTTCAGTGAGGGCATTCTGGTGCAGTAGAGGAAGTCAGAGCCAGGGCCGGAGCAAGAACGAAAAGTCAAGAGTGACGGAAATGGGGCATTCCGGTGTCAAGACCTTTGTCTGCCCTGGCCAGCTAATAGCCATGGCATCCTCACTGCTCTGTCGGGCTTCCTCCTCCCAGCTTGGCTGCCGACTTTCTGTATCCGACCTTCTCCTGGCTTCAGGGCACCGGTGCTGAACTTTGACAGGTGGCCGCTGCCCCTGTTGCTGCAACTCATACAGGGCCACCTGTCAGACGGGCGGAACAGCGACCAAGAGGGAGTCCCAGCGTCGTCGTGGTAACGATAAGCACTCAGTGACCATTATAAATATTTATATGCAGCGTTTGCCATTGAATAACATTGATTTATTCGAAGGGCATGAATGATTTGCAAAAGCGATCTCAGAAGTCGCCGTAGAGATGAAAACAGGTGAAACCCTCTATAAGCTTCTTCTATGAAGCTCCAGATGGACCACATTTTTTTTCTCTGAAAATCTTCAGCCAGGAAATTCAAGGAATAAATGCATTTGTTTATGAATGCTGACCAGAATTCAAGGTTAAATCAGTCTGCAGTCTTCTCTGACAGATAGCTACAGATCTAGTATCAGTTATCAAAAAGATGAGTGTAATCAACATTTCAGAGTAAGGAACATCATAAATCAAACAATACTCTTACAGACAACGAGATGTTAAGTTTAATTTTAATTGTGTCATAGTCCCCAGTGCACTGAGTTACTACTGTAGCATAAATAGCGAGAATCGTGCTTTTTTTAACAATTAAATGAGGTTCCTCAAGGTTACTTCTTGAGGATGCTGAATTTGAGTCCACTCCTCTACTTCCTTCTATTGTGTCAGACTTTGCATCGCTGAACATTATCCAAAACTTATCTAACTTGCCAAAAATTTTGAATTTTGTTCTGTATCGTATTCTGCTGTAAGCCGATCCCCACTTTGAAAATACTCAAATATGGCATCCGGGGGGCAGATTACCTTCTCTGGGTGCCATAGGCTGGCGTTATCCAGTGGGATAGTGTCATAGACATGGGAGTAATGTTAGTCTTGCATGTTGGCACCTTGTTCTTTTGTTAGGATACCTTGTGCCAGTTTGCTTGGCATTGAAACTTGAGTGCTACTGATGCCACTAGACTCAAGCGTGAAAAGAGAGCTGGGTGGCATGAAGTCAGAGTAGGAACACTCCCTTACAGCCCAGTCTATACTGAAAACTGCCATTCAAAATCCTAATAAGAAAAATGTTGCTATGAGTGTAATTATCTTATTATTTTATACCCATAAATGTTACTTTGGCACATTCTGTCTGTCCTTCCCTTATGGGAACTCATCTGGGACTCGGCTATACTTCAAGATGCCATCAACCTTGTTGTTGATCCTGGCCATAGTCACCTTGTGCCTGGACTGCTGAAACTCTCCTTCCTGCTCTCAGCACTCCCCAGTCCGACCCGGAGAGCTGCTGAAACTCTCCTTCCTGCTCTCAGCACTCCCCAGTCCGGCCCGGAGAGCCGCTGAAACTCTCCTTCCTGCTCTCAGCACTCCCCAGTCCGACCCGGAGAGCTGCTGAAACTCTCCTTCGAGTTCCTTTCTTTAGCGATTTTTTTGGGAGCATATATCAAGTTTGAGAGTGTTTTACTTTGAGAGCACTGGTATGTGAAGCTAATGAGCCAACAGCACTGGATCACTTCTTCCAACTTAACAAAGCTTGGAACTGGATATCCCTGTCCAAAGGGCTGAGAATCACAGTGTCGAAGAATCGTTTATAGGAAGGATTTTTTTTTCTGTGGTAGAATGAATTTTTTTTCTGATACATAGAATCCCGCCAACTATTCAGCAAGACCTTCAAAACTAACTGCACTTTAAAGCCTTTGAACCTTGAAAGTCATCTGGCACATTTAACTGAATGTAGAGCGTCAAAGCAACTCTGCTCTACTGTTTCCCTTCCTGTTTGCTAAAAGGAAAACTTCCATAGGCTGACCTGTAATTGACATTTGAAAAAAATACTTCTAAATAAATACATTGCAAATGTCACTAGCTGGCTATCTAGTAACGTATCATAGACCTTGTTTAAGTAACCCAAACCCAGCCTAATGGAAGGCAGGCCTATATGTCAAATGATGGCAAGTAGCCTGTCTTTGGTGTGTGGGAGAGAACTGGACCATACAGAGGGCACCAGCAGGGCACGACGAGGAAGAAGGACTCAAATCCCCAATCTTGGAGATACAAGGCAATGGTGCCACCTTCTGAACCACCACAAGTCCGGTTTGCATTTTAAAATTATGTAGAGCTACGGCACTCTTTCTGCGTTCAAGCTTAACTCTATTTAACATACAGATTATGACATCGTGTCGGATTTCTGCTTTTACCGGCTTGGTTTGGCACTGAAGCAGTGTGCCACCAGCTGGCAATTCTGTTGAATGAATTTGATACAAGGTGTCGTTCTCTCTTTCCCCTGAAGAGGGCAGGTATGGCCCACAAACCCCCCATCTCTGAAAACCACCCCAGGTTTCCTTGTCCTTCCTTTACATGTTACCACATCATCCACACACCGTCGGTGCTGCCGTCAGTATTGCCAATGCAATACTACTTCTTCAACAAGTATCACCTGGCAATACTACTTTTTCCGCAGATGGCATTGACTCTATTTAGAAGACTTGAGTGACCTGTAATGAAAACCTATTTTTATGCAGTGACTAATTTGATTGCATCTGCTGCAACATATGAAAGCATTCAATTTTATTAATGAACTAGATACGGCACGCTGGGCAATTTGAGTTCTGTGCACGGCTACCACAGTGGTACACATGCACTGTGTTGTAGTAGAGCGTTGCTGACTGCTCCTCATCACCACCGCCAGACCCCCACAGCCAGAGTCAGCGTGAAACATCTCGGAGGAGGGATGTGTCATGAGACTTCATATCACAGCAAAATGTAAGTGATCGCGGTAAAATGTACCTGATCAGAAAGTGTCACATTTAGTCACCGTATTTAGATATTATTTACATAATTATGATAACTGTCATGCTTCTTTACCACCTTATAGAGTTTTTAGTTCATCAGTCTGAGGCAGAGTGTTGGCTCTGAGGTTAGGGATAAGTGCGAGCAACTGGAAGGAGGCGGGTCGGAATCTTATGAATGCCAGGATTGATCCTATTCCGTCGGGCCCTTGAGTAACCTTAACCTGGGCCCTTAACCTGCAGTTGCTTCGTCCTGGGTGTGATGTTAATCTACATCCAGCCCTGCCGGGTGTTCCTCCAAATCTGGGGGTTGGTGGCCGGATTGGCATCACCCGCCACACGGCTCTCATCCCTGATGTGGAAAAAATATCTATGGCAAACATTTGCATTGCATCCGTGATTAATGTTAAAATATTTCACATTTTATCGTGCGATATACACATAAAACAAAAATCAGCAGCTTTATGGGTCCTTTAACTCGGTGTTTCCCACTCCGGTCCTTGGGAGACCACAGCTGGTCCATTTCCTTGCTCCCTAGGCGCTGAGAGGGAGCAAACTCATGGACTGTCTGTGGATCCCCGAGGTCTGGATTTGGAAACACTGCTTTAATGCACCATATTGTGCTTGGCAGGAAAGTTTGGCAATACTGCTTCTACACTGGTGATGGCACCTATGCGACATGCAATTATCCAGTTATACCTTCAAAACCTGCTATTCTTGGTAACTCTGTCAGGCTCGAACATGTACCGTGTATGTTATTCTTACGTGAAATACCTGGTAAATTAGATAATGTAAAGGATTAAAAATATATTCATTTTTTGAATTGGAGCTAATGTAACATTTTTGAAAATGTACTGCTATAATGATAGAGGGTCAGTCATTAGGTTTTGGTCTGTCTCTGAGATCACAGCATGGCTTGCGTCAGACACTGACTTTGCATTGCAAAGCAAAAGGAAATCTCAGCGGCCAGTGCCAGGAGAGTGTGAGGCAGCGACAGCGTGCGCGCGATGTTTGCAGTAAATAATCGTCATGCCCATGGAAGTCTGGCTTCGCATTTGTGAGCAAAGCCTCCCACTGCATACCAATTGCATCCTGTTTCCGAATCGATCGGTTTATTTCCAAATTCAGTGAACATGACTGGGAAGGACTGAAGGAGCTCTCTTGTTCGCGCCCAACGGGGCAGAGGAGTAGCTGAGGTGTGACGCATTACGGATCGCAGGTCATGCTGCCTGCTGAGGAGGCCCTTCCTCCCTCGACCGCTCGCTTTGTTTTCACCCCCTTCCCTCTATCTTCTGCAGTGCCATGTTTTCCACACTTTCATTGTTGTTTTAGGCGAAACCTCTCAATAAACGTTTGCTGTTGTCTCCCCCACATTGCTCCGGTTCCTGGTTCATCCTCTGGTTCCTGGTTCATCCGATGGGTGAGCTGGAGAATTTGTCAGTGGCTGGAACCCCAGCGGAGACCAAACCACAGATACGTTGCTCCGTCCATAAACACTCTCTCCATAAATACTGTTATAGTTCCTAACCTATAGTTCTATGCCGGAATGAAGGTCATAGACAAAGGAAAGGTCCAGTGTGCCGTCTATGCTTCCTCTGCTCTGTCACGATACCATTTTGAGGACGATCACCGTAAAGAGACTCCCGTCTCCCAACTGAGCTGACTAATCTGTGCCAAAGGGTCTGAGGCTGTTTAGGAGAAGAGGTCGTTTCCTCTTGAGCTGTGAGCTATGGCCCCTGGTCACCGCCTGGCCTTTTGTACATTTCCCCCCTTCCTTGCCTGCACCCTTTGCCACCCCCCCATCCCGCCAAGCCTGCCGCAACAAAAAGTGGCGTGAAGCTGTGCTAAGAAATCAATGGGCTCCCAGAGATGCTGACCTGAGTGTTGTTTAGCAAGTTAGATGTTTTTTGCCTGGTATGTTCTGTCAAATGTGATAACGCTGGTTCACGCAACAGAGTCACACCTGCTGTGAACCCAGATTTTAAGTACGGCTGATTTACCAAACGCAGAAATGATGTTCGGACACGTTAACGTTCGACACACACTGAACACGGCCGCAAAGCTTGCTCTGGTCAGCTAGGCAACTTTTAAATACCACAGCACATGCTTTTTGCCTGGGATCATTACCACCCACTGCACATGGCGTCTTTCCAGTCAGGGACACAGTGCTGCTGTACAGTATGTGACTGGGCCATCTTCAGGTCACAGAACAATGAGAAATGTGTCAGGTTCCCAGCAATGAGTGTGAAATCAACAGAAAAACAAGCAGCAGGTGTGTTTGCTGGTCTTTGGACCTACGCTGTCATTCAGGGTTCAAAATTAATTTTGCACTGCTCCATTTATTTTATTTAGAGCTTTTTTATGGGGCGTACCAAAATTCTCTGAGGGCTGTCAAAAATAATAAGAGTGAAGTAAATGGAATTTTAAAAACCTCCAAAATGTGTAAAACAGACCACATTTGTGTGCAAGGTGCCATCATGAATTAATCATCGATATGTTTGTTATTTTTGTTACTGGAGCAAGCGTGTAGATTTCACATAGTTACCGGGGTTCCGCTCATCCCTGAATCTACGCTTGTGGCCAGGAAGTACCACCCATCCATCGAAACCAACATCAGTGTTATTATCATGAAATACGTACATGGGTACAAGGAAGTGGCAAGAATTTAAAAAGAAGAATAACATCAAACATGCATAATGTAGAGTATCAGTGCTAGAGGAACCAGGGAACAGGGATGACGTCCCACCCAGTATTTAATTTGGCTTTCTCTGATCCCACTATAAATAGACAAATGCCTTCATATTATTAAGCTGTAATCCCCCAATATCAAGCTCTCTCTAACATCATTGCTAGATACAATAGACCAGGACTCTTCTAATCTGGACCTCGATTCCACATCCAGGCCTTGTTTTTTGTTCTGCCGGGTAGTTTATCAGATGTATGGTACCTCATTTTAAATGGATCTTCATTCACATTTAGCCCAGATTAACCTTAAATCCGACAAGTTGCTAAGCAAGAAATCCTATTTCATGATTAAGCCCCTGGTTATGCACCATCCTGTATGAACAAATAAACAAATATCTTACTGGGTGAATTAGTGTGTGTGTCCCCTGCGGATCTGAACCATGTTAATGAGCTTGATTGCCATGAGGAAGAAACGTTTCTGGTAACAAGACATACTGGTTTTGAAAACGAGCCCTTTATTTGCCATTTGCACAAGTACAGGTACGCTGATGTGCTTCTCTTCACCACCCCATTGTACTTGCCATGCTTAGGGGTCACAGCACATGGTCAGCCAGCATGTGTCACCCCAGGAGCTGGGGTTAAGGGCCCCCAGACATGTGACTATTCTGCCAAGGCTAGTGCTTGAACCAGTGATCTTCCGATCAGACACAGAGTTAGCTCACTGACCCACTCACTGTGGTGTTTTCTCGTGAGCTTTTCTCTTTGGAATATAGACGAGCTGGACTGGAAAGGATCAGCCTTGATCTTCTGGGAGCTTCTCATGGCCTGAGTCTCATACACATTCAGCTGGTGAGGTTGCTTGCAGCCGATAATCTTGCAGGGCGGACTGGCAGTGTCAACAACAACAACTAACAAATTTATTTTTGTATAGCGCTTCGTCACAACATTACATTGTCTCAAAGCGCTTTACAGCATCCCCACCCAAAACCCCCAGTGAGTAAGCCATAGGCGACAGTGGCAAGGAAGAAACCTTGGGACGGACCAGACTCAAAGGGGGAACCCATCCTCTAGGGGGCAGCAGAGGAAGCCCTAATCCTAACCAGACCCAAAGGGGGAGCCCATCCTCCAGGGGCCGGCAGGGAGAGTCAAATAGGAGAGATGGCTAAATGCCAAGTCACACTAAGTCATAAGATTTGAGTCATAACTGGGGAGCAGAGAGGTGATGACAAGCCGGTGCCGACGCTCCTTCCTATCGCCAGGTAACCAGAAGTTAGACAGCGGGTCATACACATGACGCGAGTCAGCAAAGCAGGCAGGATACAGTTATGGAAGATGTGAGGTTGGACTCAGTAAGAGTCATGTGCAACTGCATCATACGTTTTAAGCTGCTTTAGAAACTACATCATTTGCTGTGCTTTCTTGATTATGCAGTTGATGTTGTTCTTGGAAATGACTATGCCAAGGAATCTGAGTTCACGGAGCTGATGGGAGAGTCACACCTGGTAAGAAACGGTGTCAGGGTTTGTCTTCTCTAATCACTGTCATCCCCGCTGCTCTTGTGGCATCGAAGTGCACGGTATTATTGGAGCACTGCACTATCAAGTCAAGTCCCTGTCAATATGCTGACTTATCACCACTGGTTATCAGACCAATGTCAGCCAATTTCTGGAGTTTGCCTAAATCATGCATTGATGTGCAGCTATTTGTGCAGAGGGAGAAATGTGAGGGTGAGAGTTCACAGCTTCGTGGGGATCCACTGCTCCCGGTGCGAGCATCTGAGTTATGGCTGCTTTCTGTTTGTGAGAAAATCAACGATGCATCTACAGAGATGGGCACTTTGAGCTGGGAACGTTTCTCCTGGAGAAGGGCAAGAATTATGGAATTAAAAGCGGAACTGAAGTCTAAAAACAGGATTCTGACATATGCTCAGGTGCAGTGTAAATATTCCAGAATGAAGTGTAGATCCATGTTCACTGCAGCCTTTTGGCTATGCAAGCAAAAAGTAGTTAATCTAAAACAAAGTTAATCTAGAGATTGACTTGAGGAATGCAATGCATGACCTTTAAAGGTTTTCACCATGACAGAAGTGCAGGCAACAGGTCTACAGTCATTGAGATTTGTGATTCTCAACTTCTCTGTGACAAGGATTGATACTTTAGGGTGGATACTTTGAAGCATGCAGTAACTTAGCCTTTTTGTAGTAACATGTTACATATTTTTGTGAATGTACAACCCAAATGAGCCAAGCTGAGCCAACTGACAACACAGCACTGGGTAAATATTGAGCAGAACACACGCTACATTATTTTGGGCATCTTGGTCTATGCAATTAACCATAATGCTGGGTTTGAAGACTTAACAAATACTAAATATTGGAGTAAATATTTGTTCGTATAGACAGAATTAAGTTTTGGAACACGAATTTCTAACGAACCAGCAAAATCAGCTCTGCCTCCTCATAATATGTTTTCCCCTGACAAAACTACCAAATTTTAACTAACATTAGCCAGGTGACAGTAAAGACTGTTTAACATTATCATTTTGAGAGGGGGACAATTTTCTTACTGTTTATATTATTATAATATTATAATAACGTGCTGTGCAAGAATATGGGTTCCTATAGCAAAGGCGGTACAGCTACTGAAGTACTGGGTCAAAAGCATGACCGCTGAGCTGGGTCAGACCGGTAACCCAAAATACTAAAAATAAAACGGCGGAAATTACCAAGCAGCTGTAATCCGGCATTTGGATCCGGGAGCGACTGAATCACGTCCTGTTGCTTTATGTGGTTCAGTTTTTTAAATAGCCAATTAACCTCCCTCTCAGATTTAACATTCTAAATGCCATCATTACCAGCACTTGACTTAGCCAGAACTACTTACGAAACAAATGTGCGCGAGACGTGCAGGGCAACCAGCTGGCCATTGACCTTTCTAACACTGTGGTTTTCCGTTATTGTTGCATACCTGTAGCACACACATACTATGGAAGCCAAGAGCAGCCATGCTTGCAATCGTTTTTTCATGCCACTCTCTTGAGATAATGAGGAAAATGACCTCGATAGATAGACTGTTCCTGGCTTCTGCAGCATTTGTACAGTATGAGACAGACCGCCCCCTTCCTCTCTCAGCCTTAGTCCTCTCTTTTGGACACTGCTGTCTTCCTTTTTAGAGCCATGCCAGTGGTCACACGCCAATGCAGCCCCACCTACTGCAAAAGCATTACCATAATTAATGTGCACAGCATCCCGCTTCATTGCCTTTAAAAGGAAACAGTGAGTTTTCTCGTTTTTATCTAATCTAGTCTACATCTTTTCCTTGGAGCCAGTTTGACACAGCGGGGTCTAGCGGTGGCAGAATAGTCATGCTGTCATTTATTGTGCACAAACCACAGAAGTGTAAGTGCGTGAGTGTGATTCCATGTGTTTGTGTAAGGCAGGGTCTCATTCTTGTCCTTTAATTTTCTTGTTACAGATTTACAGATAAACATACTAGATACAAAACGACTTTGTAAACAGCCGCAGCCGTATTTCACGCAGCATCTTAGTTTGTCTGGAGATCTGTAAGCCTGATAGCAGAAGCTTTTAGGCTAATGGACATTTTATTGGTCAAGTGAAGTCAGTAGGTTAGCTAAGGGCATAACAGCCAGTTACAAAAATCTCTTCTCTGGAACCAGCAGCATTCAAATGACAGCTTCCTCGCAACTATATCTTTGTTCTGTGCTGTCTATCTTTTCTACACCAGATCTCTGTATGTTTGATAACCAGGTGTCTCTACAGTATACCTCTGACACACTTGAGGACATTCTTCACTCTAATTGATATCTTTCATGTGCAGAAGGCCTAGAACTGTAAACAAGAAAACAAGAGAACAGACTTTAACTTCCCAGTCTTTTGGGAAATGTAGTACTCAAGGAAGCCTAGACTAAAGCAGCACTCGTGAATTCACATTTAAGAATAGTGCACCCATTAGCTCTGCCACTATTTATAAAATGACCATGCCTTTTTCTTTAACAGTGAACTGCTGGCAAAATTAAAAAACAAATAAAGAGCAGCACTTATGGGAATAATGTGTATCCACATATCTGGATAGACATTTTTTTAAAAAAATATTTTAATCCTTAAAACCGAATATGCTGGAGAGCATGAGTACTGTCACAAGGAGCCTTTGGTGATATACTTTCTAAGATAGTACATGTATATTTTATTCCTCTTCACAGCTGCCTGGGGACACGCATGATGATAGTATTTTTAGCAGGAGACTTATTCTTGTTCCCTAGTCAGCTGACCTCTGGAAAGTAATCCAAGCCCTTAGGTGAATTTATGCGAAACAATCAAGAATCCATTTACAGTATTTCTGAGGAATTTACCTTCTCTCTGCAGAAAACAGGGCTGTTATACTTTATAACTTCACATGAGTTTTTATTTTTACTTGGTTTTCCATTTTGCTTTTCAGTTTTAGTTCAGTTTCAGTATCTTTTAAAAGTGCATCAAGTTTTTGTTTCATTTTTATTTTAGTAATAATATTGTCAGACATCACATAGGGGTGACACACAAGCATCACAAAACAAGATTAAATATCTCACTCACTACTCTGCTCTCCACCACCACTTCTGATACCCATCATCTAGTGTTTAGAGCGGCTGGTCCTAAACCACATCAAAGCCCACCTCTCTGCATCTTTTGACCCTTACCAGTTTGCCTACAGAACGAACAGGTCGACTGAGGACGCCATAGCGATCGCCCCTCACACCACACTGAGCCACCTAGAGCATCGGGAGAGCTACGTCAGAATGCTCTTCATCAACTTCAGCTTTGCCTTTAACACCATCATCCCCCACATCTTAATCACCAAACTGCACAACCTGGGACTCCCCCCATTCACCTGCTCCTGGATTAAGGACTTCCTCCCAAATCGGTTCAGACAGTAAGACTCGAACCCAATCTCTCCTCCACCTGGACACTGAAGTACAGGCTCCCCACAAGGCTGTGTGCTGAGCCCAGTACTCTACACCCTGTACACCTCTGACTGCAGACCGGCCCACAGCAGAAACATCCTTGTAAAGTTTGCTGACAGCACTCACCCTGCCTATCTGAGGGAATCATCAGAGACAGCGCTCACCCTGCCTATCTGAGGGAATCATCAGAGACAGCTCACACTATCTTCTCTCCTCCATTGTTTCCTAGCAGGCATATTGCCTTAATGATGTCGCTAGCGTTCTCTTGAACCCGCGATCTCGTTCTTTCGGTCACTACTCACAGCTCGTGACCATAGGTGAGGGTAGGAACGTAGATCGACCATGACAGACCGATGCAGTGCCCCCATTCACTGTGGACACTGCACCGCACTGCACGTTCTGATGAAGCCTACAGGACCACATCATCCGCAAAAAGCAGAGACCTAATCCTGAGGCCACCAAACCGGACACCCTCAACGCCCTGGCTGCACCTAGAAATTCTGTCTATATAAGCTATGAACAGAATCGGTGACAAAGGGCAGCCCTGATGAAGTCCAACCCTTACCAAAAACGTATCTGACTTATTTCCGTCCATGCGGACCAGACTCTGGCACCGGTCATATACTGTAGGGACCGAATAGCCCTTAAAAGGAAGCCCGGCACCCCATACTCCCGGAGCACTCCCCACAGAACTCCCCGAGGGACACGGTCGAATGCCTTCTCCAAGTCCACAAAACACATGTAGACTGGTTAGGCAAACTCCCACGCACCCTCAAGGACCCTGCGGAGAGTATAGAGTTGGTCCACTGTTCCACGGCCAGGGCGAAAACCACACTGTTCCTCCTGGATCCGAGGTTCAACAATCCGGCGGACCCTCCTCTCCAGAACCCCCGAATAGACCTTACCCAGGAGGCTGAGGAGTGTGATCCCCTTTAGTTGGAGCACACCCCGGTCTGCCAATCCAGAGGCACTGCCCCCGATGTCCACGGGATGCTGCAGATGTGTGTCAACCAAGACAGCCCCACAGCATCCAGAGCTTTAAGCAACTCGGGGCGGATCTCATCCACCCCTGGGGCCTGGCCACTGAGGAGCTTTTTAACCACCTCAGCAACCTCCGCCCTAGAGATAGGGGAATCCACACCCAAGTCCCCATACTCCGCTTCCACATTGGAAGGCATGTTGGTGGGATTGAGAAGGTCCTCGAAGTACTCCCTCCACCGACCCAAAACGTCCCGAGGTGAGGTCAGCAGCACCCCATCCCCACTATATACAGTGTTAATGTTGCACCGCTTTCCGGCGCGGAGCCGCCGGATGGTGGACCAGAATCGCTTCGAAACCGTCCGGAAGTCGTTTTCCATGGCCTCACCAAACTCCTCCCACACCCGGGTTTTTGCCTCAGCGACCGCCGAAGCCGCAGCCCGCTTAGCCTGCCGGTAGCCGTC
>JAODKF010000116.1:29724835-29739734 GCA_026779585.1 Mormyrus proboscirostris | reverse complement strand
GTGTCCGAGAGGGGTGACTGTAGGCGTGTGTCCGAGAGGGGTGACTGTAGGCGTGTGTCCGAGAGGGGTGACTGTAGGCGTGTGTCCGAGAGGGGTGACTGTAGGCGTGTGTCCGAGAGGGGTGACTGTAGTCACTTAAGTGATAGCGGCACCAAGTGTGGGTGAAAAACAGAGAAAGGCATGAATCGTGTTGTGAAACTGAAACAACCATAGATGAAACGGTTTTTTTGTCCACAGTGTCCATGTTTTGGTTTGAGGCAAAGTAGACAAACTTTGCAAAAAGATATGATCAAGACACAGTCTGTAAACTCTCTACTATATCAAACAATTCCCTTAACAATGGCCTACTAAGCAATGGGAAAAAAAAATTGAGATGAAATTGCTTAACAAACATATGAAAGTGCAGGCGTTGTATGGTTCTGGGGGTTTTACATGGTATGGGATGCATTTTAATGGCCCTGGTTATGTTCAACTGTCCCCCCAGAGGGAGCGGTGTATGGCGCTCAAAGACATGTTGCGCGATCACATTCATCCCCTGACAGAGCATTTTATTCTGCTATATGTAAGACCTTTCAGGATGTCTGTCACTCCTTTCACAAAGCATGGGTAGTAAAAAAATGTAACCCATTTGCTATGGTAGCCCTGGTCACCAGTATTCAACTGAGGTAAACACTTATGGTTGATTATGAAATGGTATTTGAGATGTGTTTTCTATCAGCAAGAACAAAACACCAAGTGTTGGAGTTTCTTTTGAATGAAGGGTGTTACATCCCACCACCAGAATCCCAAATATTTATAGACTTTACACCAAGGCTAAAATCTATGACTCTACTAGACATCATACTTTAAATTGTCATTCAGTGACACATTTTGAAAAACTAAAGCAAGCAAGATATGTGCAGAGTCTAGGTTGCCTGGACCGGATTGGAGGCAGCCACTCACCCCCCCCCCGAGAGATAGAGGCCCACAAAGGCACATTTACAGTACCAGAAGTTACATTTATGGATATCAGATAATATGATCATTTCAGTTATAGCAGCATGTCCGTTATTTACATGTTTAACATCAGTTTTTCAGGATAGACAAAGTTGCCCCCCACCCCCATCCGGGTTATAATGGACTATTCCTTCTTTATGACATCAGGCTAGCCAGCTTTCCTTGCATACTGAAGTAGTGATAGGCTATCGGTTATTTCACTGTACACAAAGTGAACTGGCAAAAAGTATCCTAACAGAAGAAGAAAATGCCACAAACATACTACACTAGCATTACATACAGTATGTGTCATATTTTTCACACTATACCGCCAGAGTGGTAGACAAAATTGTGAACCGATGTGGCGTGAACACAATGAAATGAATGTATGCAAAAATTCAAAATTAGCCTTAGTGCCAGGGGCAGAGGAAGGGGCATCGGCTACCGTAAGCATATCCAAACTTCTTAAATTTAGAGTCAGGCCATCTTATCTATTAGGTAAATGGCTGTCCACCATCTTTCCTCCTTAATATTTTTATTGAGCATGTCTACACTCTACTTCGCAAATAGTCCATATTCTCTCTTCTTATCCACTCTTTGTACCAAAGCAAGTCTTACCTTTTTCCAATAACCCATGCCTTTTGTGCGAATGGTTACATGTGTGGGACACACTGCAGTAATACTTATAACAAATGTTAATCGATAAAACCCCAGCCCAAATTAAATTATAAATAAAGTTTATCCTCAGCTATGATTCAAAGGCAATGACAATTACCATTAATAAAGTCGTCATTGTGCAAGCATAGGGTAATTTGTGCAAAAAATACGACGTGCTTATTGGAACTGTAGCAGATGTAGGGTAGACATTCAGGGAGGCCACTGATATCTTCCCCGTTCTTTGTAATAATAGTTTTGCTATGTGTTTGTATGTTCCCGGCACCTGGCAGCCAGGCTATCGGATCGTCAGGACACGATCCGTTGCTTTGCCCTCCAACGATTTACTGAGAATTAGGTCACAGCTCCTTTACCGTGAACCGTGAGCTCAGAACGGGAGGGGGAGGTCTGCTGCTCTCAGCCCGGCTGCCAAGCCATCTGAATCATCAGGGCAGTGTGCCACTCTATCTTTGCATTTGCAGAATCTCGAAGATGTTGAAATATGCCCTACTTCTTTCTGTGGTTCTGGTTCTCAGGCTTGTTCACACGATCCCACCTTTCATTATCTGTATAATATGCAAACATTACCCCGAGGTGCCCCTGCAGCCATGCAGCATTCGCAGTATCTTTACCATTTAAAATGATCCGAACAGTGAGGTGGAGCGTGCAGCGAGATGACCTGTGTATATCACTGCATCCTTCACTCAGTAGGTGGTCTGCTGGAAAAGGATGGGTAGCTTGATGATAGAGGGAATGCGTATTTGTCTGATATCAACTGGAGTTAATGCACAGGGTGTTTAGAGGTCACAGTTGATTATCTGGCTGTCAGGGACGTACTGAACAATTGCTGCAAGGCCTTGATAAGTCACAAATATTTTGAAGTATTTGTTCACACTCAACCCGCTAAAATAAACATATAACGGACATTTTTTTTTTTCTTTCACATAACGTAATCTCACAGAGAAGATTGCAGCGACAGATATTCAAGGAGTGTTGCACAAACCTTTTTACTAGAAAAGCACAAGTGGTCCAGTGAAAATGGAACAGAGAAGGGTATTAAATTACTGCTTTAAATTTGCTTGCAAATTGACAAAGTGAGCAACCCAAAATGCAGATTTGTACTTCAGACAATATATCTGGATCTGAACTCTGTCATGTAGATTAGAATGCGTGTTAAATGTTGAGTGTAACTCGTGATGTAAGCTAGCATCCATTATCTTGCATATACAGAGGATCCAGCTGTGCTGACATATGCAGTACATATGTACACTTTGACCACTTTATTAGGTGCATATAACTAGTACTGGATTGGACTTGTTTTGCCCTCAGAAGCTTCTTGGGGGTAGCTGAATTGTGTGTTCAGAGAGCCTTGGCACACTTGTGCTAAGCTGCTGTCTTGCCCTTGTGGCCTTCCTGTTAGCTTTAACAAGTCTGCCCATCCTCCTCTGACCTCCTTCACTAACAAGGTGTTTTTGCCCACATAACTGGATGCTGCTGACTCTTTATTTAAGGATTCTCAGTAAACTCCAAACATTGTGCTGAAAACCACCCCGTATGACCGAACATTAAACATCATTCAGATCACACACCTTAGCCATAATACTTAGCTATGCAGAAACTGAGTCTTTCAACCTCGGCAGTATTGCTCTGTATATTTGATTGCAGCCACATGATTTGTTGTTTGAAGAGCCACCCTGTGCTAAACAAGCAGGTCTTCCTGATTAACTGGCCACTGAGTAAAGCGAAGAGAAGCTTCTTCTGATGGCTTGACTGCTGAGTCAATATCGACAGGCATGTTGTTTTCGGGGCAAGCAATAGCAGGTCGGCTGGATCGCGTTCACCTGACTATGCTGCCTCTGGGCACTGTGGACGAGTTAAGTCAAAAATTCCTCCGGCAGTCCACTCATATTTCTGCCTTTGTAAGTTTCTGAAGCCTTAGTCGCTGCACCACAATCTGCATCCCACCATAGATGAGGGGTTGAGTTCTTATAGAGAACCCTAGACTTCCATTTTATATTTTAACTATATGTAATTCTTAGGTATTATTATATTAGGATATTATTCTCTTTATGGTACGCAAGCACCGGTTCTTGAAGGACTTCCACACGCCATCTATCTCCTCCAAAACAAGACAGGGCAAGTGATTCTGAGCACTGAGCTTGAGAAGTATGTGTGTTCACATCTCTTTTCCTTCGCTCTGCGGAAGGGTGTGGTCTTTAAAGAAAGGTCACTCAAACAATCCAACCTTTCTTTATTCGTACCTCTGCCATTACACGCTTTAACATTTAGAGATCTTAGTCTCAGATATTGTGCCATGCCCAGTTTTATTACATGCTGAAGCTGGGCTGTTTTTAGGTTGTAGGTTGTACTGGGGCACACAAAATTAAGGGAGCACAGCCCAGTTGTTCTTAGTTCGCTAGTCATATAACGTATATGCACTACATGCATAACTTTAATAACTTTTAAATCTATTTTTATGTGAATGTGTATATATTACACAAGAAGCAGCAGCTCATCTGCCTAACTAAAGTCACACTGTCATGGATTACAACAATGAAAAATTGAAATATAGGTAATCCTCTCTCACTGTGTTTATTCTGTTTACTATTCACAGCATCATTAACCAAAACTGCATCCAAAATGCTTGTAGCCAGCGTAATCGCTGCCCCCATCTCTTTGCGATGATGACACCCTTTTCGAATATGATTGGTCTGAAAGATGTTGATCAACTTTTTGTAACTGCCCACATAATGCCAGCCAGGTGAATCACAGCAGTAAATCAATCTACTGATAATATCTTTAACTCTAAGTAGTGTTATTTAAAATTCCACACATAGCAGAAATGAAACAGGAAAGTTTAATCACTGGAGATTTAGGCTTGTTAACGTGAATATAATGTCTTTATGTACAAGGAATAAGTCGTCTTGTGGTTTTGTGTGTTTGAAAAATGTTTAACACATGGCCTCCACATATTAACCTTTCCATAACCTGCCTTTGAGAGCAGCTAGACCCCATTTATAGATGCAAATAAATTTTAAAAAATCCAGTATCTCATTTTTTTTGTGCAATTTACTACATAAATAAAAAGACTATGTTAAAATGTCTAGTGATGTTTTTGGTGCTAACTTAAGTAATTCTTTAGATTTAATGGGTTAATGTACGTTTTGTAATGGTGAGCCACTTGACTAGGCCTAGCTGTAAAGCTACCTAGCTAGCATTAGTGTTTGTGTTAGCATTACTTTTTCTGCTTTGTAGTTTAACTCCTGTTAAATATTTGGATATGTCCATCTTCATAGAGGCTAGTTTTCATACTGTCTATGTCTTCTTTTATAATAGGATAGAGGGGCATTATGGGAAATGTAGTGGCTGGGATTGGCTATTCCTAATGCTTGTGTACTTTAACCCAGCAGCCAAGATTAAAATGAAAAAAGGCTTAATTATTCTGCTTACTTGTTTTCTGTGATTTTGGGGGATATAATAGCATTTACCAGGGCATGTGTCCCCCCCCCCCAATCTGGGTTTAGCAACACCCCCTGTTCTAAACTGCTGAATTATGGTTAGGATAGAAGTCTGTGTCTGGGAACTTGCATTTAAATGTAAAGACACTTTTAACAGTGATTTAATGTATGTAGGGCTGATGTTCTTGCATGACTTACTCATGGAGTCAAAGTTAATTGCTTTAGCCTTTGAATAATTTCAGTAATTATGTCGGGCTAATTAAAGCTTTGGGAAAATAAGTTAATTATTGACTGTATGCAGCTCTATTGATGCATGTCTAATGCATTGTACATTACCCAGATTACTCAATGACAGGAATTGAGTTGCATATTGGGCCAATGTTTAACGTTTACCTATCACTGGAAAGATTATTTTATGATCTCTAAATGGACATTAGGATTAGTGAACGAATCCAAGTCTAAATAGACATCTACAGTTCTGTCAACCTACAATGCACCTCACTTGACTCTAGACAAGTACGTTCATCTGAACGTACTTCAGATACTTTTAGGAATTTCTGATTTATTATTGCAATGCTGGTATAAGCAGCTCTGTCCAGAGTTGAACCGGGCAACATCATGTCTTTATGCCGTTGTGCTGTCATTACTTCTGACATTGTTGCTTTTGAAAGGTCTTAAGATGATTTGCCCAGCACTTGCTTTGGTTACCATCCCACTGCAGAAGGTACAGATTGTCTTCTTATGCCATAATTGGGTCAGTGACAAATAAGGGTTGGCAAGATGAGCAATGCAAAAATCCTTTAAAAGCTTGTTTTAAAGGCATGTATCAGATTTGTTAAAATGTACATTTCGTATTCATGCTGGCTTAATGTAATTTGAACTGACATTTGCAAATTTTTTTTTTGAAAGGTTACATGTGCCTGAAACTGGAAATGGTGTAACTAAAAAAAAGAGAAAAATGTTAAATATTTGATCAACCTAGAGTGTAGGTAAGTGTGCGCATTAAAATAATTAGTTAAATGTCATGTGACAGTATCTGTGGGGACAGCGTGCGGCTCAGTGGGCTGAGCCTCTGTGTTTGTGATCAGGACGTCGCTGCTTTGAGCCCAGACGCAGTGCAAAGCCCTTAATCCCCAGGTCACTGGGTGCTGCAGTGTGTGGCTGCCCTTCACTGCCAAGCTTGCTCTAACCTCCAGGGAGCAAGAGGAAGGTGTAGAAAAAGAGAATTCCCCCACAGTGATCAATGACATACGATCATCATCTAAACAGATTTTATTAGGATTGTCTCTATAAGTAGAAAAATTGTATCCATTTTTGCGATATTGAGCGGGACATATGCTGAAAACACCAGTTTTCTAAATTACCTTTGACAAATTATTCAATAGTTTTTAAAAAAATCGTATTTCATGAGAAGTACTGGTTAGCCCAGTTGAAACAAACCGGTTGCACCACCTTACCATGTTGCTTTTACAGTCAAAGGCCATTGTTTGTTGAAGAAAGTGAAAATCAAGCATGACAGTCAACAAGGTCACCTGAACTTTTATTTCAATGTAGAAAAACATCTATCAGCAAGACTTGTGAATTCATGTCTTTTGTCGAAATTCAGTTCAGAAACAATCTAGCAACAGCAAATCATGGCAAAAAAAAAAAACGTCTTCTAAAGTTATG
Source organism: Mormyrus proboscirostris (assembly GCA_026779585.1). Taxonomy (NCBI): domain Eukaryota; kingdom Metazoa; phylum Chordata; class Actinopteri; order Osteoglossiformes; family Mormyridae; genus Mormyrus; species Mormyrus proboscirostris. The sequence continues at coordinate 29,732,979 of JAODKF010000116.1, read as the reverse complement.
TGTGTGTGCGTGTGTGTGTGTGTGTGTGTGTGTGTGTGTGTGTTTGGGGGCAGGGCAAGAGGGACGAGCACGTGTGTTTAAGGTCACGTGTGTGCTTTGACATGTTTCCTGGTAAGTCCTTTTCCTGTCTACAGAAGCGTGCCAGTATGACAGAATAGACTTTTCAGGCTGTTCGTGCTTGTGAATGTTTCCAGTCATCCATCATGAATTTTGAATGACGCCAGATCAAAGGGTCTGGCTTAGAGATTTATGTGCAGAACATCGGACTCATAATAGAATAGAACAGGAGATCAGGTGCTTGATGCCAGGTGAAAACATTCTTCTGCACTTCTTCACCCTTCACCTGTGTGATCTATCCTACGAAAGACTTACTTTCATATCTGTCCAGAATAAACCTGCTGACAATCAGTAGATGTTGAGAAGAGGTTTTCTGGTAGGTTGCAGAAATCTGTTGTAGATGGATGACACCAGAATATGTGCGTATGTGTGTCCGTGTGTGTGGTCCAGGTATACCTTACCAAATGTCCCCACAACCAAATGTCCCCATAAGGCATTTTTATTTTATAAAAATCCATGGCTGCAATGAAAAAACAAAAAATGCAAAAAGTCTTGTACTCTGTTTGGTCACTTATGGTTAAATAAGGTTAGAGCTGGGTTAGGGTTAAGGTTGTCATTCCCATAGAAATGAATGAGCGGTCCCCGGAAAAAAATGATTACACGACACTGTGTGTGTGCGTGCATGCGTGTGTGTGTGTGTGTGTGTGTGTGTGTGTGCGCGCATGCAGCAGGATCAGTGTTCATCCTTGCCCTGTGATCAGTCACTTTTTCCTGGCTTGAAAGTGACATCTGTATTATTGGAGTTTTAGGCCCTTTGATTCTGATACATTATAAAATCACATATTTAGCCATACAAAAACTAAGATACTTTTATATATTTTAAAACAAATCTGCATTTTTAAATCCTGGTTTAATCGTGGTTCTGCTAGCAGAAGGCTATGCTGAACTGCAGGATGCTTCCAGGTTCAAAATTTCTAAGACAGCAGTACAGAACAATAAAGTGAAGCGGGAGACACCGGGAACCGGGCCAGACGAATGGTGGAAGCGACTTTCTAATGCCAGAGATGACTGTTAAGTTATCCAACAGTTTCCCATGTATCGGGGATGACCTCAAGTGACCTTCAAGAGGATGGGAAACTAAATGCACTGCTAGAAGCAGGACTGAAGTCCCATAAAGCACGGAAGAAGCCCTTCATTAATGAGAAACAGGGAAGAACCAGGCTGCAGCTTGCAAAGTATATACATATATATATTTCTCACTGGCGCACACCCATAAATTGAAATACGAATGTAACAAAAAATTGTGGTGTGGTCTGTTCATTTTTTCTTTCCATGGCTGTATATATGAACATGGGGGCTCCTTGCATGGTGGTTACAGCACCGTGGCACTGAGAAACGTGAATCCCCAAATTAATTACAATAATCAGTGCAATGGTGTTCTGTTAATTTTATTTTCTATTAAATAGTTCTAATGTAAGATTATGGCAAACTACTGTAGTAGGTGTCAAACTATCGTTTTGCTGAGAATTTCAGTTTAAGTATTAGGTATGAAGTTTTAATGGTTACACCACATTTACGTTTTTGCCATCATCTGTAAAATATTCTCTAAAGCTTATTAAAAGCAGAACATTTAGACTATGTCAGCAAAAAAAATAATGTATGCAAGTAATTTGAAAGACTATTCTCAAATTAAAATCCATACTGTATGGACACACAGAAATTAGCATCGCGTCATTGACCCTGATACAGGCAAAGACAGATGCCCAGTGTTTTTCTACATGACTCTGGCCAAGGTGGGATTTTCTCGGCTTGGTGTGCAGGCCACACAGTGCTGGTTCAGTGAATTGCACGTCATTGGTTTTCACTGTTAATAGTTGTATATTTGTAAATTCATCCATCCATCTTCCATAGCAAGTTATACAGGGAACCTGCATGACACATATTGGATAAGATAATGGGGATTTTTATGAACAAAAAGTAAGCAAATATTATTCAAATGAATAAAGTAATTTTTAATAAAATATGAATTTTACACATGGTGTGACGGTGGTACTTCTGTCACCTCACATTTGTTGTGTGTGGAGTTTCCCTATTTCCCTGTGTCATTTTGGTTTCCAACTTGTATGAACGATTCCTGAGGCAAAGAATTGCAGTTTGGTGAACTGATGCTTATAAATTGCCAATATTACGTGTTTGCATGTATTTCTGTGCCCTGCGATGGACTGGCATGTCCAGGGTGTGCCCCCACCCTCTGCCCTGTGATGGCCTGGCATCATATCCAGGTTGTGCCTCTGCCCTGTGCCCTGCGACGGCTGGAATAGGCTCCGTACCACTCTGTGACCCTGCATTAGAATAGTGGTTGGAGCATGGGTAACTTCCACATGGCTTTATTGGTTTTTATCTTGTAGGTTATTTATTTATTTTATTTTACAATTTATAAATAACTGACACAGAACTTCATCATGCATATGTAAGAACAGAAAAGAGTGGGAAATTACTGGGCTGTACTTTGTAAAATAATAACAAAAGACTACAAGCTTCAGAACCACTATGCTTAAATGTGACCATTACCCTGAATCCTTCCTTTCTAATTTCCCAGTCCAGTCCAGCTGGATTTGAATATAAAAAGAAAAGAAGAACAATTATTCAGAGCAGGGGTCTTGGAGAAATGCGTCTTTTAACTAGAAGGAGAGGAGGCAGGGATGGTTTTCATAGTCCTGCTCTGGCTCCTAGTCAGCCTGATGGTTTCCCCCTGTATGTCTGAGAACGCCTGGTCTCTGTCACCGTGTCACTGCTGGAAGGCTCATAAGTGGCTGAACACTTTTTAAGGGCATGTGAGAGATACGATTTAACACCAGAAAGAGCGCGAGTGACCTTTGCGAATGTATTTTATCCTTGGCGTTGGAAGTCAGTGTTGAGTAAGTTCCATAAGCTCATCCACAACCGTTTATTTCATTCATCTGGATTCTACCTGATAAGTGACCTAGCCCGGAATCGCCTTTGTGCAAAAGAGAGTGCTTTAAGAAAACACAAAAACATTTAAGAAAAAGAAAAAAATTAAAAAGACAAAACATTATACAAAAGCTTTTCTCAGAAGCTTGTCTGCAGCAAGGCCCTTAACCCTAATTGGCCAGGGACTGGCTGACCTTACTTTCTTCTCAACACCAGTTTCATGAGGTGACCTCCTGGGATACTTTATCAGCCGTCCTAAATGAGGTCCCACATATATGCTGAGCACTCATTGGCCGCTTTTCCTTCACTCTCCAGTCAAACCCCTACAAAACCATTTCTACAGGGGTTAAGATCAGGTGGCCAGGACATATGATGCAACTCTGTTCTCCTTTGCAGACAGATTGGCGTGTCCAAACTTTTTACTGGCACTGTACATTTATGTGGTATCATTATACCTGGTTTTGATTTATTTTTTTTTTGCATTTTCCTGATGTGTGTTTTACTTCTGGCCCATCATACATCTCCCTGATGTTCCAGATTTCCAGCTCCGTATCAACACAGCCCTCCTAGCTGCCCATCAAAAGAACAGAACACCACTCATTCCTAATATCATACTATGGATTTTGCTATATTTTTAATATTATATCACATTAGGTAACAGCAAGTTCTGGACCGTCACCCACACAGCTTTCATATCCGCCAAAAGCATGTGGGCAGCAAGCTGATTAGGCCAGAGAACTAGCGAGCAAGCGCTCCCTGCTCCGTATGGGAAGGACACTCTGATAAGCCTGCCTCTTTTCGCTGGGGAAATCATCCTCTCACTGAACTGGGACATGCTTACTAAGAGCCCCACCTCAGCACAGTGCTTCCTGTCTATTTGGCCTTGTGTGCACTCTGCAGCCTGGGCACATTCCAGGGGCAATCTTCTCACTTAAATGAAAACAGAGAAGAAAACGTCGAGTAAGGGTGCTCTCTAGTTTCCTTCTCCCCCACTTCCCACCCTGTCCCTGTCTCTTTCACACTCATCCCCTGAACAAACCGACAATCAGTGATATAGATAAGCCAGAAATGAAGAATAACCTGCTTGTGATGAGTGACTAACTGCTTGAATGAGTATTAAAGCCCAATATTTCTTCAAATGGATGCAGACTGAGAAGCAAAACTGTGCTTTTCTGTATGTTCATGATGTGGCAGGTGGACAGAATTCCTGATTTTAAAAAGCAAACAATGATGGTTCCCATCAAATCCACATCTTCAAGGAAACTGGTGCGTGAACAATTTTCCATGTTTAATCACAGCTGTTTTCCTCTTCGTTGCCCTATCCTCTGGCTGTCCAACATAAGCAGATACACCTCAAAGGGGAGGGGTTGGGTTCACAGGGTACTGCACATATTGACAAACCCATTCAGCAGATTTCAGCATCTTGACATTTACGGTAAGTGATTTATATTTAATTGTATGTTGTGGCATAATCGTGAGAATTCCTCTGCTCCGCTTTATTCATGTTTAGACAGCGCTGTTGCCCTGAACACGTTGCTGATAAACAATCCTTCATAGATTCCCAGGACAAGAGACAACAATAGGTATTTTGGTAGGTGTAGTCTCCTGGATCAGCACTTCAAAGCTCGAACATTTGTCTAATTTATTTCATCTTTTTCATTAGTTGGGCAATTGCAAATATTATTCCAGTAGAAATTACTCTTTGCATTCATTGTGCAAAAGTTAACACTACATTGTGTTTTTTGTAAAAACAAATTTATAGTTAAGAATGTTTATGTCAGTCTTGATTAGCAACTGCATTGCTGTGTCATCTTAGGACTTGACAAGAAGAAACTGGACTATGTCCAAAAAGAACAGGTCACACAGATCTCTTAAAGGAATTACACTTCTAAACAATTTCTGTCTCATGATTTCTCTGAATAACATGTCAATCTTCATTTTCCTCTTGGGGGTAATAATGATAATGGAGAATTTCTGTGTAGCTTGAAAAGCTTTTCTGTTAATCACCTGCTTCTTAATGTGATACCCTGAAGGAAGAGTCAGAATTTTCTCTTTATTTGTTGCGAATTTGCAGTAGCTGAGTGGAGTTCTACGTCGATTTCAGTGCATAGAAAGGACCTCCATCTCTGTCTGGGTTATGCTTTGCTGATTTTTGCATGCTGAACGTCTGCATGCTTAACAAACCCTCTAAGGTTTTGTGATTCTTTCTTTCTTTCTTTCTTTCTTTCTTTCTTTCTTTCTTTCTTTCTTCTTTTTACCCATGTATAACAGGAAGCACAAGCCTTTTGCAGAACCTGTCTGTCATAGTATTGAGAAGATATGAACGCTGACCCCTGAGGTGCACTTGTTTCGATGTAGTTGAATCAAATTTATTTATAAAGCACTTTCTAAACAACAGGAGTTGATTGTAAAGTGCTGAACGAAAAGTAAATAGCATAAAATCAATATAAAACTAAAATAAAATTAAATAAGCCAATAAAAACCGCCAGTAAACAATGACACTGTAAAAGAAAGTAAAACCTGGATTGATCACAGCGAGCTAAAAGCCAGTGAATAAAAATGCATTTTAAGACGTGATTTGAAAACAGACAGTGAAGGGGCCATTCTGACAGTTAGAGGTAAGGCATTAGACAGTTTAGAGTTAGGACAGTGAAGGCGTGATCACCCCTCTGCTTAAGCCCGGACACTCAATAAAGAGTGATCAGCTCACCTAAGTGATCTCAGTGGTGTGTAAGGAGTTACGAGTTTGGTGATGTATGAAGGGGCCAGTTTAAGGCTTTGAAAGTGAACAGGAGAACCTTGAATTTAATTCTGAACTGTACAGTATAAGGAGCCAGTGGAGAGAGGCAAGTATTGAAGTAATGTGGGTACACTTTGTAGCTCCTGTTAAAAGATGTGCTGCAGCTTTCTGTACAAGCTGCTGACGGGAAAGGGAGGTCTGATTAATACCAGCATGAAGTGCAGTGCAGTACAATAGTCAAGCCTCGATGAAAGAAATGCATGTATTGCCTTTTCTAAATTTTCAAATGACAGAAAGGGCTTAACTTTGGATAAAAGTCATAGCTGAAAGAAGCTTGATTTAACTACAGACCTAATTTGTTTATCCATTTTAAAATCCTTGTCCATTATCTCATCCAGATTCCTAATAGAAGGCTTAACGAAAGGTTCCAAGCAATCTAGATTCAGGTTAAGTGGTTCATTGTTGCCATTTGGATGAAAAACAATAACTTCAGTCTTACTTTCATTGAAATGTGAAAAATTCAAGGCCTTACAGGCTTTTATGTCCTCCAGACAGTCCAGCAAAGGTCTTAATTGATTATTATTGGATCGCTATAGTGGGAAGTCAATTTGAATGTCGTCTGCATAACACTGAAAGGAGATGCCGTGTTTTCTTAGAATTGAACCTAAAGGGAGAATGTACAGGGAAAAAAGCATAGGCCCCAGGATAGGGCCCTGGGGGACTCTACAGGGAGAGGAGCTGAAGTGGAAATACAGTCTCCAATGCTAACTGAAAAGGTTCTGTTTGAGAGATATGACTTGAGCCAGCCCAGTGGAATGCCTTTAATGCCCACACTATGCTCCAGGCGCGAAATAAGTATGTTATGGTCAACTGAACCAGAATGGCACAATCGACAGCATCAGTGGTTAATAAAAGGTCTTTGAAAACTTTTAAGAGAGCAGACTCAGTACCGTGGAGGGATTTAAAACCTGATTGACAAGGTTCAGTAATATTATTCATGTCTAAGTAAGATTGTAATTGAAGGAGAACATTTTTTTTTCCTAGAGTTAAGACAGGAATGGAACCATAGAAATAGGTGGAATAAAATCTGAAGGGCAAGCTGATAATTTCATGTGGCCAGTGGTTTCCTCAAGCAGAGAGAGAGAGAGAGACAGAGAGACAGGCTCAAACTGGTTAAATGATGACAAGTCAAAAACACAAACTGATGGATCATGAGATGGAGGTATAATGAGAGCTCTAATACTAGCAACCCGATCGACAAAAAAGTGCAGAAAATTCTCAAATACATCAGAGGAGGCGTCTAAGCAGTGAGATGGTGTGGCATTAAGGGCCGCATCTATAGAGCTAAAGGGAGAACCGGGTTTGTGACAGTTCCTAGAAATAACATCAGAAAAGTATTTTGACTTTTTCATTTTTACCATATTATGTCTAAAATCATTCAACCAGGATTCTGATTGTTGTGACATATCCTACAATACAGATAGTTTGCTATAACTGAATGGTAAGCCACCCATAGCTTTATTGTTTGAGCATATTCTTCCTTATGGAAATTTGAACATGAAGACATACAACATATTTGTAACGTATTGTGTATAATACCAAATATGGTATTATACGATGTGGTTTTGGGTCGTATTTCCTACTTGCTAGTTCCATATACTTCTGGTTAGCTCTAAAGCAGGGCATAGAGACCATCAATCGGTTGCCGTTAAATGATCTTTTCCTCAGCATGCGGCATTCGACAGTCATTGCTGGGGGGATGGTGATATTATTGAAGTTACACAGTTTGTCGTCCTAATCTCTACACCTTAGGCAGGTAGACCATGCATTCAGTTCAGGATCTTTGCTGGCACCTTTGGTTTGAACAGAGTAGCAGGTAGGACAACACACAGTCTGTTGATGGATGGGAGAACTTTCCTTTAATGACAAAACAAACATACTTAAGATTTACATTTCTGTGATTTTGCTTTACAGCTAAGTTTAAGTCCTTAGGGTAGAGACCCGATAGAAGAATACATATTATTCAAGATAGCAGGTTACGTAACCAGTGTAGGTCTACCGATCAATCATTCATTGCGAATTCTGCATAGTCATCTGGATTTGCATAAGGTAGCACAGACCTGAAGCCTCACACCTCCAGCTCTGGGCACTGTTTCCATGCTGTGTGTATAGAGCTTGCATATTCTCCCTTTGTCATGAGAACATCATCTTGCAGGCAACAGGCAACAGTTAAGTCAGTATGAATTTTCAGTGTGTATGTTTGGTGTGCCCACAGTGTGTATGTTTGGTGTGCCCATAGTGGGTATGTGCCCTGCAACGGCCTGACAGGCTGGTGCCCAGTGTTGCCTGCCATAGACTCCATGACATTGAGCAGAATAAGCTGGATGGATGATAC
>JAODKF010000116.1:29696763-29708497 GCA_026779585.1 Mormyrus proboscirostris | reverse complement strand
TGAGGGGCGTCTGGTGAGGGGAGTCTGATGAGAGTCGTCTGGTGAAGGACGTCTGGTGAGGGGCGTCTGGTGAGGGGCGTCTGGTGAAGGACGTCTGGTGAGGGGCATCTGGTGAGGGGAGTCTGATGAGAGTCGTCTGGTGAAGGACGTCTGGTGAGGGGCGTCTGGTGAAGGGAGTCTGATGAGAGTCGTCTGGTGAGGGGCGTCTGGTGAAGGACGTCTGGTGAGGGGCGTCTGGTGAGGGACGTCTGGTGAGTCACGTCTGGTAAAGGGCGTCTGGTGAGGGACGTCTGGTGAGGGGAGTCTGGTGAGGGACGTCTCCTCAGCGGGAAGCTCTCTTTTTGACTGAAGCTTAAAGCATTCAATCTTAAATGTTATTATCGATATATCCACGTCCATTGCCCTGTAGGAATGTACCATTAGTCTGGTTTGTGTCATGTCCAGGGATATAGTCGATGATCTCACTCCCTCTATCAGATACCATTGGACGAAAAATGGACAGAGGTTCAACCCACACCAGGATCCCCGGCTGATGAAAGAGTGGAATTCTGGGACCTTCATCATCCCCAATGGCAGAAACATCACTCATTACGGAGGGAGATATCGCTGCCTTGCCTCAAACAAGCTTGGGATGGCCGTAACCGGGGAGACGGACTTCATAGTGCCCAGTGAGGAATGAACTGTTCAGTCTTTCAGTTGAAATCTTCCATACGACTCGCAGGGTGCATGTCCTCTGTCACACATCACATCACATTAGATTTCTCATAAGATATGATTTCATTTTGTTCGCCACTTAAAGGTCTTACAAGGAAGCTAAGTGGCATCTTATCTCCAGGCAGCTTTTAATAAAAAGCAGGATCATCTGTAATCATACAGTTTTCTATATACAGTGTACACTACAACTAAATAGATTAACTGAAGTAAATGATAAGATCTTTTCATAAACTATTTTACAGTAACATCTAGTAAAAATTACACCATAGGTATATTGATTTTTGATAGCTTTTTTGGTTTTGGCTGATTTTCTTTTAAGTTTGAGCCAGATTGGCTGTTTTGAATCAATTCAGACACTTGGACTGGATTTGTGTGTCAGATCGGGTTTCTGTTATGCTCCTGCCCTTATTAATGCAAACAAACAGAAATCCTTGTTCTTCATTTACATGGATAGATGTTCCAAAATTCCCAAAAGAAACCATCAAACCTGTTGTGGTGGACGAGGGCCAGCCCATTGTCTTGGAATGCAACCCTCCTACAGGAATACCCCCCATAGATATCTACTGGATGACTGTAGGTGAGTGAGACCCTAAACATTCACAATTACTTCAGTTACTGTAGAAATGGCTCATGTTCCAACTAGCGCAGGTTTCAAAAACCAAGAAACACACGAAAGGTGGAGCAAAACATATTGCGGAGTGTTAGCAGGTATGTGTTCGATTTCAGCTGGTGGTATTTTAGTGTGAACAGTGTTACTATGTTGAAACTATGTGATTTCCTGGAATGATATCTTCAAAGGAATACGACTTGGAGAAATGACAAACATTAAAAAAACAAGCTATCAACAGTCTTCATCAGTTAGAGTTAAGAATTTGACCCCCCAGTCCAAGAATGCAAACAAGGTCATGTCAGCTATGTAGTCACCTACAGCTTCACAAAATGTATCTTTGAAAGACACATCGATGGAAGCACATATGTAAAAATAATGAGCTGATATAATTTACTGTAAAAAAACAAAGTAGGACTCCGTGGTTCACTGGGCAGAACTGGAAGACACACTATGACCCTGTGCTAACGGACCTGCTCCGTCTTTAATGGCACTGTGGTGCCTGCCCTCTTTGCCATCAGATCTGAGGCACATCGAACAGGACGATCGGGTGTCTGTCGGCCTGGACGGAAACCTTTACTTTGCCAACGCCATGGAGAAGGACAGTCGCCGAGATTATTGCTGCTTTGCTTTCTTCCCCAACATACGCACGATAGTCCAGAAGACTGCCATGACTGTGGTGGTCATCAGCGGTACGCAATGCAAGCGACTGGCATTTTCCTTCACTGTGCCGTTCTCATTATGCTAGTGTGACATTTCATTCTTTTCAATGCATTTTACCAGTATTATTGGTCATTTTTGATCTCTGTAATTTATATTTTGCATATTATATTTATTTATTCTTCTTTGTTATATACATTCTTGCTTTCCCAGCAAAGTCTACAAATGACTCAGACAAGACAGCAGCTGTCAGTAAGTGAAGTATCCCTGTTACTCTTTCTAAACTTCAATTAAAACATTAATTTATGCGATTTGTATTCAAGTCAAGAACTGGTAGCTACAAGTATTGTGATCACATCCCCTAAATTAAAAACTGAATTAAACAGAAACAGCAAAAATGTTGCCCAGAGAGGTGTTTTTTATTTGATTCCCTTCATTTAATAGTTTTAAAATACATTTTATGTATAAATCCATTGGTTAGTGGTATATCCAAAACCATTAGATGAGAGAACTTTTTATCCACCTTAAAGGTAATGCAACCCTACTGAGGAAACCCAGGCTGATGTCTCCCCCTGGTGCTGAGACATTGGTACGGCTGGCTGATGGGGAAGATCTGCACCTAGAGTGCATAGCAGAGGGGCTGTGAGTATCCTACTCATATAACCACCATTCACTAGAGATACTATGTGAGAAGTAGGAGCAGAAACTAAGGTAAAAATAGCATTATCAGTAGAACATATGCTTTCTTATCTGGGTCGCACAAAGTCCGACTCCAGTGATTCAATGGGCAAAGCTGGAAGACACACTGCCACTCTACGCTAAGCTGCTGAACTATGGAAAGCGCCTCGCGATATCCGGGGTGAGCGCGGAAGACGACGGGACATACACATGTGAGGCGGGGAACTCCGCAGGAAGCACCACCCATGTGTTTCACGTGATAGTGGAAGGTGAGGAACTACTTACCAACAGTTTGCATATATTTATAAAGACACGTTTTTACAGTAGCAATCAAAATTAGACAACACATGACATTTTGTAATTGGGTAAGTTTCTGCTTACACAATTTCAGAATTATTCATGAATTGAAGCAATGTGTTTTTACTGCAAGTCCTAAGTGAAAATGCTCACATCACAAAATAAAAGGTTGCTGCTCCCCAGGCATTATAAACAAAACCCAGACATGTGCTGTTATTTATGGACATTTTCATGTGTATAGGTAAACAATCAGACTGTAGAGGAGGTGGGTCCAAACAACTAGAGGATGCGGGACCATCCAATCAGATGTCTTGGTCCCACCTTCTTTAGTTGCTTGGACCCAGCTCCTCTACATGGTTATCTCTCTGAACCAATCACTGTTCCTTCTGCCCTCAGAACATCTTTTTGTAAGTAAAACCTCCACAATCTGGGAATACGGGTCATTCTTCTACAACTAGAATAGAGTATAATGTTTATTTATTTTGTTTGTCTTGTGTCAAGAGCCACCCCGCTGGGTACGGAAACCCGAAAATGTCTTGGGTACGCCTGGGTCCGATGTGCAGCTTTCATGCGCCGCCACTGGCAAACCCCCGCCAACTATCACCTGGATGATGAACGGACACGTCCTCGAAGGTGCTGAGATAGGCGCTCGCCTCTCTAAGGCATCTGCTTCTCCTGAAGTGTCTCCCAGAACCCCTGTGCAGAAGCTGGCGCGAAGCTTACCGGCCGAATCCATTCTTTCAGATCTACCAGCGTCGCACAGGCAGATTCTGAACGGCGAGTTGCTCTTGCGCCACGTCAGACCAGAGGACAGTGCCGTCTATCAGTGTCAAGCTTCCAACAGGCACGGGACCATCCTAGCCAACGCTAACGTCATGGTCCTGAGTGAGTAATCGCATCATGGAAATTACATTATTCTGCTACTCAGCACAAACTTTTATTCTGATCATTTTACACACTTTACAGCTCTGTATTTATAATTATTAGCCGAATCTGAAACATTTTTCATATTTTAAAAGTCTCTTTCCATAACAAGTAAACATCTCATAGAACCAGCATTCTTGTATAATTGATGTGATTCATTTTTAATGGATTGTGAGCACAGTATTGATACATTGGTATTCTTTAGAAATAAAAACACAGCAAAGGCAACAGAATTGACTGTACAAATGTATATTTCAGCCTCTCCTGACTGCTCATCCAGTACAAGGCTGTGCTGGTGCCTATAGCTTATTACAGGCACCACACGGCATATGCTACAACCTATCCTGAATTCTCAGATAGCACTACACCTATCTTCTGTAATTGTGCCTTAGTCATGTTCACAGCCTGTGCTGAAATGAATGAACTGAATGAGTTTCTTTCAGTGTCTCTTTCACAAACCTGGGCCCATTGTCTGCACTTCTGCACTGCCAGCTGTTTTCATCCTTTATTCATTCTGTGGTAATGGTAGTGGGGAGAAACAGGCTGACACGTAATTGATAAAGGATGGCAAACAGCTGCTAATTTGTAGAAAACTGCAGAGCCAGAGTGCTGAGTGTTGTTGCAGTACAGTCCGTGCGGTGCAGTTGGTGCAGCCGGTCGGTGCAGTGCATTCAGCGCAGCCAGTCAGTGCAGTGCAGTCTGTGCAGCCGGTCAGCGCAGCCAGTTGTGGATTGCGGCCCAAGTGCAGCATGATTATAGGCTGACATTCACCAATGGGGTTCCTGTACCAACACAGTGCTAACAGGTTTTTCGCTTCGCGAGGCACGTGCCCCACTATGGACAGGTTTTGGGATTTAGAAAGCTCAGATTTAGAAAGCTCAGATTTAGAAAGCTCAGATTTAGAAAGCTCAGATAGGACTGCATGCACCATTTTAGAAATGAAGAAATTGTTGTGTTTAAATTTTATGTGACTTTTAGCTGTATGTGTTTCTCCTGTTTGGAGAAGTACTTCAATATGATAGGGTAATTTTACACTTCATTTCTCCGCCCTCCCCACAAATGTCTGGCACTCTCCTTGCTTGGGGGGGTTGGGGGCTGCAATGGAGGTTTGCAAAGACAGGTGGGCATCCCTGTCATCAAATGGGTCGAATGGTAAGCTGACTGCAGAGTCCAGCTGCTCTGAGTGAAGCCCAACATGCTTGGATTGACTAGGCTTTCACTGCAGATCTCGCCCCCGTGATCCTGACAGAAGACAAGCAAGAGTATGAAGCTATAATGGGAGCAACAGTGTCTCTGCACTGCAAGACCTTCAGCTCACCACCTTCTGTAATCTCCTGGTGGGTCATTCAGCCTTCCCTTCAGTCAAGGAGGACCTGAAGGTCCAGGCTCCTCTCCTTTCTGACATCACTTGGTGGGCCTCTCTACCGGTTCTGTGAAGCGTGTCTACATTCCAGATGCAAAGATAAATTGCCCGCTTACTTAGGACTGTAGAATTTATTTACCAAGCATCTGTACAAGACTAATATGCAGAAAAACGTACAACAAAAATCCAAACAGCAATATTAAAATACACAGCAAGTGAAAATTAGACATACAATACATGATAAAAAATGATTTCATAAGACCTCAAGCCTGAGTAAAAAGGTAAGATTTAAGCTGCCCTTTAAAACCTTCAACAGAGTCTGCAAAACACAGTGGTGGAGGAAGATCATCCCACAGCCTTGGGGCAACAACCTGAAATGCCTGATCACTGCACACTTGTAGTCTTGTCCATGGAACACAAATGAATCCTTGATCAGAGGACCTTAGAACACAGCCTTCGAACATGCCAGACAAAGACAATGACAAAATTTCCCCCCGTAAATCAGGATGTCTAGTAATTTTCAAATAGCTTTTTTTGCTTGTCATGTAGTGCATAAGCCCTGAGTGACCATATAACAATTACTGCATCCAAAGAAGTAGGAAACTGAGATTCACTAGAGATTCACTGAGATTCACTAGAGATTCACTGAGATTCACTAGAGTGCCTCCACTGACCAACAGGACTAAAGATAAAGAAAGGATTAATTCTGTAGAGGGAGAGCGGTTCTCCATTCAGAAAGACGGATCGTTGTGCATCCATTCTGTTCAGAAGACGGACTCTGGGATGTACAGCTGCTTTGCCTCAAACGCTGAGGGGGGAGCCTCGATTTCTGCTACATTGCACATAAAAGGTACAAATTCATGTGTAAACTGGATATGATGACATGGTGCTTTAAATGTTTTTCCTGCAAAGCAAACATCTGAAACATTATCTGTCTGAATTAAGATGAGAGTAGGTTCAGAAGTTCACATTTCTGCAGAGGCAGTTTTGCTGTCTTTTCAGTGAAGTATTTTCCTCTGCTTATTTCCCTTCTGTAAGATCCAACCAAAATTATGGAACCACCACAGGATTTGCAAGTTCTTAAGGGGGCGACGGCAAACTTCACATGCCGGGCAGACTATGACAAGTCTCTCAGGCGTGACTTTGAGATATACTGGGAGAAAGGAGGAACATCCCTCCGTATTGCTGACAATCCCAGGTAAAGTGCCCTAGAAACATGTGTGATCAACGTCGGGTTGGCATTTCAGTACCATATCTTACATAATGGAGGACGGCAATTCAATTATACAGGAATTCTGATAAGCTTAGAATAATTGTGGAGTAGTTTGAACTGTATAAGTGGGTGTCAGATATGTATTTATGAGTTACTTCAGAATGAATGTTTTTATGATTCTGGGCAGATACATTGTGGAGGGCGGAGTCTTTCAGATTGTCAATGTGAGTCGCAGTGATCAAGGCTTTTATGCATGCGTGGCCCGGACCGGCCTGGACCAGGACCGCGCAATGGGCCAGCTCACAGTACTGGGTGAGTTATTCGCTCACTCTGCACTAGGGGTTGCCTGCAGTCCCTTATAATACGGGAATGTCCTGCACTGTAAGGTAAACTGCTGGGTCCTGTGTTACACGGCAGGATGCTGTATGCTGTATGATAAGGGGCGGGGGGCAGCCCTGCTCGGCGATGCTGCGGCCCCTCACTACTCTCTGCTTGACTCAGACTCAGGAAACAAACTACTACTGTTTGTTGTAGCTGTGTCTTCGCTTAGAAAATAGCACAATGCAGCTTAGCTTATATACAACGGAAGCGAAAGTACCAGTCTGTGTACGGACAGTCGGTTCATAAATGTAAGTGAGTTCATTTGTTACAGCTGCAGTGAAACACAGAATTTATTAATTTACTAAAATTAAGATGCATTGTTAATGTTAAATGTTGTGTGTGTATGAACATTTGACAACCTGCATGCCAGTCCCAAACTGAGGCAATTCAAATTCTGTGATATACACTTGGATTAAATCAGGCTTCCCCAGTTCCAGTCTTTTGAGTGCCAGTCCACAACATATTTACTGATTTCTCTACTCAAATACACCTTATTAATCCCACCGACTAATTACCAGGTTTAGTAGGCGTGCTTGGGCAGGGAAATCTGCAAACTGTGTTGCAGACCGGCCCTGCAGGACAGCAATTGGGGTACCGTGGTTTAGACAGTCAAAGCTGTCATTATTCATAATGCAGGGGAGTCTGTGTCCAAACCCGGAAAGTCATGGGTTCAAATCCCATGGCTGGCCAAGTAATCATATTACCGTTGGGTCCATATCCCCAAGCACTCCAGGGACACCGACCGACCCTGCTGTCTGACCCCAAGCTTCCGTCACTTCTATACCACGTTAGAAAGAACAAAGGAATCTGATAAATAAAGAATTATAGCCCTTGAAACAAACCATTATTTGTATCATTATATTTTTAAATAGCATACCACTGTGTGTTGACGTGCCAGTGGTGTTCTGATTGTGAGCTTAAAGTTGCCATCATGTTTCCTCAGACGTCCCCAGTAGGCCGTTAGCCCTCTTCCTTGCGGAACACCAGAATCGAAGTGTGAAGTTGTACTGGGTTCCTGGGGATGTCCATAACACCACCATAACTGGTAAGAGACACGTCTCCTTCTGCTGGACACACATTGCTGTGACCAAAGCTCTTGCTTTCGGACAAGAATCCACGTCTCCGTGTGTAGATCGCCGCACGGGGCCAAAAGCCCGTTGTGTATGAGACTCTGGACCTTGCATTTTTTCCTGGGCAGACTTTATCATTGAGTATGAGGAAAGCCAGTGGGAACCAGGCCGGTGGAAAGAGCTGAGCAGAGTGGCGGGGTACCACACCTCAACCAGGCTGAAGCTACAGGGACACCTGGACTACCGCTTCCGAGTGTCTGCCGTCAGCGCTGTGGGGAGGGGCGCACCCAGCGAGCCCACTGAAAGATACCTGACCCCCCCGGCGGGTGCGGCTCCCGTCGCCCTCCACTCATCGCTCGCCTTCTCCTCCTTTGTCACTCCATTTATTCCTCCTTTTTTGTCACTCCGTCACCGCAGTAACATTATGCAGTTTCAAAATCAGTTTAGTCTGACTCAAAGTACCTGTGCCTCTCAATAATCTAACACAATGGCTTCTTGTTTTATGCAACTTTAAAGTACACTATTTTAAAACAACGCCATGCACTTATCTTGAAGCTTTTCTTTAAATTATGTGGTTTGAATCAAAATAACACAAATTACATAGTTACGGCATTTTAATTCTTTCCATGAGGAAAAAGAAAATATCTAAAATTAGCATAAATTGCAGATCCTCTGACTATCTGAATGCACTAATGAGAATTATTTATATTTTCATTTTATCTTCTGATTGATTCCTTTGCTCGCACTCTGCCAAGCCAAACAGTAATTCCATTATTCCATTATTCACAACATGCAGCACATTAAACAATTGAAAAATATTTTTTCCTTATTTGCTAATAGCTCCAGACAAGAATCCAGAAGCTATAAAAAGTGAAGGCAATTCACCGCAAGAAATGAGTATTCATTGGGAGGTAAGGAATTGAGTTTTCGTGTTACTTACTAAATCTTTGGATTTAAATATTTAAATCTGAACCAGACCATCCCTGAGATTTTTAGCATTTTGTTTTTAATCTTTGATTTTTGACACTTTCAGGTAATCTAGAAAAGTAGAAAACTGTAAATGAGGTCAGTTTTAACTAGAACAGCTCAGTTTCTTGGTCAGTCGCTTTCATGGTGCTTAGGCATGACAGCAGAATGAGAGGAGAATTACTCCTATAAAGTATTATACAGATGTAAACTGGAGGTAGCGTGGAAATACAGGAGAGTTTCGCTTGTTCTCCTTGCATAGGTGGAACGGAGCACAGGTAGCGCAGTTGGGAGAGTGATGGCACATGAGGCAGGATGATGCTGACAGTCGCTGCCCTTTGTTCTGGTGACATTTTCCACATGAAACATGCATTTAAATGACTTTCTGTGTTTATCCCGCTTCTTACAGCCATTATTACCAATAGAATATAATGGGCCTGGTCTGGAGTACAGGGTCAGCTACAGACGACGGGGTGTAGAGAAGCACTGGCGAGAACACACAGTGAAGAGGAATCAAATTATCGTCAAGAACACCCCAACGTTCGTGCCGTATGAGGTCAAGGTCCAGGCCAGAAATGCCGTTGGCTGGGCCCCGGAGCCCAAAGTCTTTACACTGTACTCAGGGGAGGCCAGTGAGTATTCGCTGATTTATGATAAATGTGGCATCTTGTGGAAAGCCCATTATGTGCCCTGGAGGAATGCAGCGTGTCAGTTCTGTCCAGCTCACGTAATTGCCCCCTGCAGAGATTCATTTCATATTGCAGTGTCAATCCTTCTGTGCAACGGGTTGCAGTGTGGAAAATGTTATTTCCTTCTACCACTGCTTTAGTTTGGGTGCTTCCATCAGGTGTCATTGATTGGAACAGTGTTTTTCAACAGGAAGGGGCTCTGGAAGAGTCATCAAATACTACATGTCACTCTGAACATATGCTAAGAAGTATTTGCATGACAATCGCTATCGAAGAACTTGTTAGGTAGATAGTTTGTTGAGAATGGGTGGTCCTTGCCATATTAGGTAACCTTAAGCTCTTCACCAGGAACATTGCTTGGGTGGAGTTAATGGTTCCTGCTTGTGGCTTGCTTGCTCTCACAGTACCTACAGCAGCTCCAGATGATGTGGCCGTCGAGGTGATGAACAGCACCCTCATCCGAGTCACCTGGGCACCCGTTCCCCAACACCACCTGCAAGGGCATCTGCGAGGCTATTTGGTGAGTGCCTGCATTGCAGCGCCCCCTGCTGCACAGATGTGCACGGCGCCTCTTTATCTCAGTCCCCTGTGCCCATTACTTCATCCTTATGGTGTCTTTTTGCCTTCTCAGATTCACTTAAGAAGGCTGCTGGATCTCCTGAATATGGACCACACCCTGAAAGACAAACAGTCCCTGACAGTACACGGTGACCGCAACCAGACCCTGATCCCCGGTGTGGTCCCTTACTCTGAGTATAACTTAACAGTCAGCGTTTTCAACGGGCGAGGCAGCGGTCCTGCCAGTAATCCTGTTACCTTCAGGACACCAGAGGGAGGTGAGCGCTGGCCAGGGGACAGACCTCCGACACAGACTGGATTACTTAGCAGTAGCATCAATACGGCTACACTTAAGGAGCTTATTATTTTGTAGTTCCAGGAAAAATATCCATAATGAAAGCAACAAATGCCCAGACAAACTCCATCACACTGGTCTGGGTGCCTCCTCTGCAAGTCAACGGTATTCTCACTGGCTATCTTCTGCAGTACCAGATGAGTAAGTATGCACACGCCTTTTCAAGCTATTTCCTATGAGACTGCTGTGTCCTATACGTATTTGAGCCAAAAGAGCGGTGGTTTAAAACTTTAGTCTTATCAGTTTGTCCACTGGGTGGTGCTGTTCTCACAGTCAATAAGTCTAGTACCTCGAATGTTTCATGGCATAGCAATCCCAAGGGTATTTAAATTAGCAGAGTTCTGCAAGAAAATTACAGTTATCGCCATAGGGAACGTGGAAAAATGCAAGTCAGGTTTAGCTTTAGCACCAAACTCTCTTACTTTTCATCCTCAACGATTACACATTTCCAGCAGATTTTTTATGTTCCTCTTCTTCTCCTTAAAAAAAAAACACCCTCACATTTTTTCAGCATCCTAGAAGATGGCCAGGCATTAAATGTTAAGAGTGATGCCTGCATCCGTCACTGTGGGACTCGTTAGAGCCTCTGTGCATGAATCTTTTCAAAGGCTGAAGCCGGCCTTTGAGAGCTGCTGGGAGGCGCCTCGGGAGCTTGACGTCCCAGAGATTTGCACTAAAACACGGAAGGCTAATCACCCCGCCACAGTGTAATGCTTCATCTCAGATGCTGCTACACTGTGACTCTAACCTGCCCCCCCCCACCTCCACCGCGACTCCAGATGCCAGCTGTCACTGTATATGTTGAATTCGCCCTGTTTAAGCTACCCGCTACTCGTGGTGCTCTTCTCACCTAGCGCTCGTGATTTATGAAGGTCTGTAATGTGCTGTGTTACAGGTGACAACATAACGGGCTCGTTGAGCCCACGATCCGTGAATATCAGCGGGCCGGATAGTGCCAAGTGGGTTGTGAGCGACCTGGAGGCGGTCAGCAAGTACGAGTTCTTCCTGAGTGCCTGCTCGCGGGCAGGTTGTGGTCCGGCGATCAGAGAAGACGGACAGACCATCCCTGAAGCAAGTGAGTGGGCTGAGGAAGGAAGGTCATGATACAGTTTGGCTGGGGAAGCGGGGCGCAGGTATACATTAAAAATAGGGGGCAAAGGACGCTTACCTGTATGTAGCAGGTATACATTCTACAGACAGCAGGGGGCAAAGGACGCTTACCTGTATGTAGCAGGTATACATTCTACAGACAGCAGGGG
>JAODKF010000116.1:29670385-29681159 GCA_026779585.1 Mormyrus proboscirostris | reverse complement strand
TGCCATTCCGTCATTTCGTGTTGTTGTTTATGTTAGGTGTAATGTTTGTCTTATGTTAGTTAGGAATAAATGTATGTTTTTTATATACCTTCATATATACCTTCATAATATTTTTATAAACAGAGTGTGCTGGGGGAAAAAGCTCTTTAAAGGCTTTTGAAAAATCATTCACAAAAACTGACACGGGAGACTCACGGGGATCCCAAGATTTAAAGGTCCCTTAGGGTCTACAGTTTTTCCACAAAATTAGTTTGGGTATTTTGGGTCATCTAAATTGGAATTGAGGGCATTTTCATGTCCACGGGTAACGGTGAAGAGTAGATTTACTTAAATGGGTTTATAGCCTGAGCACTTTATTTTAAACACAATCCTGTTAGAACGGTACAACTTAACCTGTGCCAGAAAATACCTTCATAAAAATTCAGCAAACTTGCACACACAAAAAGGTAAGTCACGAGTATTTACTGCATTCACCATATCCTGTGATACCAGGATGTGAAACGTCAGAAACACACAAGGGGCTGGTCACTGAGCCCCACACTGTGGGGTATCCTGCGAAAAAGCAGCATTGCAGGAATGACTCACACTAAAACCCTCCACCGACAAGAACATGCTTCAAATTTGGTTACCATGAATGAATTAGTGGAATGAAAACCAAAGGTTTTCCAGGTGTCCAAAAAGCCAGAAAGATGAGGAATGGATATGGAGCAAGGGAACATTAATAAAAGACTCATCTGCTTCAGCAGGAGTGTAATGAAACCAGAGCAGAAGTCGCCGTCCATACTGACCGCGAAGTGGTATATTCATTATCGCTATCAAAACCTATAAATACACAAATAAAGCACAGCATAATTAATGGCATGAACACCTAATAGGAATTTTTCTTTAAGTCTCTGTATTCATGCAAAGTAGACATGGGATGAAACAGTGATCTGTAATTGATGTAGAACTTCTAGGAGAAAACTTTGGAAAGTGCTACTGCAAATTTTGCAGCTGGACTGGTAGGGTAGGACAGTTCCATTCTCCATAAATACATCAGTGCAACTGATCCTGTTCCATTTAGACAAGGGGTCGGTTAATTGAAAATTCATTAGTTATGTAAATGAATAGAATTTCCAGTTTAAAAACCTGAAGGTTATTCTTGCACTTAACCGCTAAAATCCAGGTGTCACATCCCGACCACGCCCCGACGGACGGAGCGCACTTCCTAATCTGCGGAATCGCGTCCAGCTGGACCGGCGCCTTCAGAAGGAGTCACCTCGCATTCCTCGGCGCCAGGCATTGTTGATCTCTATGCGACATACTGAGCGTTTATCTCTTGTTCTCCTTTGCAGTCCGAGCCCAGTCCTCCTGTGTGGGTCTCGTTCCTGTCCCCGCCTGTCCCACGTCCTGTGTCCCCCCTCGGCTTGACTTCACCGGCTTCTCCGAACCCCTTGCTTCGTGCCCCATTTACGTCTCCAGATCCCTCCAGCTCTGTTTGCCTAGTCGGAAAATAAAGCACTTCCCACAAAAGTCCTGCTCTCACGTGTTCTCTCTCCGGTGACACCAGGTCTTTGGTGTCTTTTCATAGTGACCAACATAAAGACGACCAATTTTCAACATCTCATGAAATGACCTTTTTCACATTTTGCAGAAATATTAGTACAAGTACATTATTACATTAAATCCTTCTTTGTGTGTCTCATATCTTGCTGTCCCCACAGCTGAGAGTGAAGCTCAGAGCAGAAATAAGAAAATTCTGCAGCTTGAATCAGTGACCTTTCCAATCAGGGGTTCACTGGTTTAACCCCAAAGTCGCTGCTCGTGCTTAAAATAATACTAATAATTATTTCTATGGCAAGCAATGTTTGTGGTTAGAGCAACTCTCTGGTGAAGACTGAGGTTTTGTTGTACTATAGTTTTCTGCAGCAGAAACTTTAACCGGCATTCGAACCGTCATCCATGCACCACTTATCCTGAATAGGGTTGCAAAGGGTTAAGCTGAAATGATGCAAGAACATACCCAGATGAAAGTGTCAGCCCAGTGACTGGCATATATAAAACACTTATTTGCTTTAAACGGTGTGGAAAATAGGGCTACACCATTAGTCTTTAACTGCCTGACAACAGTTATTCGAAACACTGGGTGTTACATGCCTATACGCAATACACTGACTATCAGCACTTCTGCTGGTTTGATATTTCAAAACAGATACACTTTTTAGAACATTCACATAAAATGGCAATTGCTTTTGGCATGCCGATTCAAGTGGTTTTCTTTTCAAAATACCCCAGGATTAAACGTCAATTTCAATCACTGATTCTGATATTGCACATTAACTCCTTCTGTTTGACATCTCAGTATCTCCACAAAGCAGCCAACATCATACATAATGCAAAAGAATTTCTTAGTAAAAACAGCACTACTAAATGTCATTTAGCCACAAGAGAGACAAAAGTGCAATGTTCTTTACAAATGAGTCTTTAAACGAACAGAAACAACACAATCAGCTGCTGCCCCACCAAAAAAATTAATGCTCGTAACAAACTTAAGAAGTTAGCTGAACTAAATGAAACTTCTGAATAAACCAAATAATGAAAATTTGTCTGGGATGCATGACAAATGGCCCCCTTTGGCTACTAGAATCATATCTCATGCCTATTATCCAGAGTAAACTGCCCACAAAATCTTTGAAAGGACAAATTTGGAACTAAATAGCAGATGAGATTCTGAATAACTGCTAAAATTGGTGGTTAACTTCAACATGCTGATAAAAACTGAAATTTAAAAATAATAAATGTAGCAAATGTATATTTAGTTAAATCTGGATACACCTGGAATGGAAACAATTGCATGCAAAACCCTAATACAAATATAATTTTTTGAAATGTATAATTTCTTTGTACTTTATGCAGTATTGACTCTTTCAGTTTAATTACACCTGGAGAATAACTAATAATAATAACTGCCATTTTAAACATGATGGAGATTGTGTTGGACAGCTCAGCTCTGTTATGCTGCAAGAGAAGCTGATAGTGGAATTTAATTTGCTGTGTATACACACTGTGACAACATCTTCCAGTTTCAACAGCTTTCAAACTGTAATCAAAACAAGACTTGCAGCTGAAAACCTGGAAGCTTTTTTCAAAAAAAGTAATTTGCAAGAATAATTTGCCCTTTGCAGAGGATTTACTCAGGTTTGTTTTCAATACTGCTTTCTCTCTGGAAAAGTAAACAGCAACTACGTATAAAGCTTCACTCCATCAGGGCTGGGGAGTGTCCTCAGTCCATCTGAGTGAAATTTAAGCTCCCCATGGCTCACATTTATGCTGCTCATACTGACTGTGTAATGTTTTTTTTATTAATGATGATACTTTATTTGCCATTTGGATGAATATAACTACAGGTTCATAGGGATAATTCAGTTTTCACATTTCACTTCTGGCTCTCCTTTGAGACCTAAATGTAGACAGGTGGGAAGAGAGGTTAGGGTCAAAGTGTAGGACTGGCCATTTATCTGTGTCCCTGGAATATTTTTTGGGGTTCAAGACCCAGTGGAGATATGACTCTTCTGCAGATCATGGGATTTGAACCAGGGACTTTCCAGTCACAGAGACAGAAGTCTAATGTACCATGTTTCTGTCAACATTTTCAACGTGCTATAAAGAATTCATGTAGCATTTTTTTGTTTATCTACATGAATATATGTTATATGTTTTTGGGTGAGCGTAGCTATCTTGCTTTGCCTGTGAGCATTCAGAAATGGCTGCCACAATATGTCTGGTCAGTAAAGTTTGCACTGGAATAAAAAGTAAGTTTAAACTTTCAACACTCCATTTTCCATAAGCACTGATCTAGGGTAGCATTGCAGGGAGCACAGAGCTGCTGTAAGCCCAAGAAGCAGGCAGGAGACACTCAGGATGAGATGCTGGTTCATCACAGGCCACACACATGCAATCATATTCAAAAGGCAATTTACCAAACAGTGAATCATCTAACAGCAGGAGCCTGGAGGACCAGGATAAATTCTGGACAATCATGATGAGAGTTGGACAGGAATCATACTTTTAACCCTGGAGATACAATGTGAATGTGTTATTCACTGAGCCCCTACAATCAGGGGCCGACTAACTTCTCTGAGGGCCCTTGGCTGCCAAGGGTAGGGGGGCCCTAAGGGGTCATTTGAGCTATTTTTGGGAGCTGAAAGAGAAACAAGAGGGAGTTAAGTATGATGGAACAATCTAGATGAAAATATTCAGACACCTGACCATTACACTTACAGGAACTTTGATGACATCCCATAATAAATTCATGCTTATCAATATAGAATTGGTCCCCTTTGCCGCTATAACAGTTGCTACTCTTCCAGGCTTTCCATAAGATTTTGGATTGTATCAGTGGGAATTTTTGTCTGTTTATCCTGAAGAGTATTTGTGAGGTCATGAATTGATGTGAAGGCCTGGCTCACAATCTCCGTTCTAGTCCATCCCAAAGGTGTATGATGGGGTCAGAGCTCTGCGTGGACCAGTCGATTTCTTGCACCAAGCTTTTCACCAATCTCACCCAACCATGCTTTTATGGACCTTGATTTGTGTATTGGGGCACAGTCATGCTGGAACAGAAATCGGCCTTCCCCAAACCGTTCCCACTAATTTAGAAGCATACAATTGTCTAAAATGACTTGGTATGCTGTTCCCTTCACTAGACCTAAGAGGCCCAGCCTAAGCCCTGAAAAACAAGCCCATTTCCTTATCATTCCCCCATCCAAACTTTATAGTTGGCACAATGCAGTCAGTCAGGTAACATTCTGCTGGCATCTGTCAAACCCAGACCCGTCCATTAGACCGCCAAACAGAGCTGTGATTTGTCACTCCACAGAACATATTTCCACTCCTCCAGAGTCCAATGGCAGCAAGCTTTACAGCAATCCATCCGATGCTTTGCATCACACTTGTGTGTCCCAGTACTTTTGTCCATATATTGTATGATGAAGCTGTAGTTCATAACCTTTGGCTATCCGGACACAACGGATGCTTCTCTGTCATTAGACTTTCATGAGAAACCTATTGTGAGTGAAGCTGAAGTCTTAGACTTAAATGTTCCAAAAAAAATACTGTACGTGAACAAGTATAAAAGAAAAAACAAAATATACACAAGAACAATGTTCTAAAATAAAAATGGCTTTGTTAATAATTAATGCTTTGTTTATGAAAATGCTAACCACTAAACAGAATACATTATAAATTCTGTTTGAAACATACATTTCATATTGAGTAAAAGGTTTGTGACCAATTAAAAATTATGTACAACAATAATGCACAAAAATAATATGCTCAAACTAAATTAGAAATGGGTTATTTCTCTCAGTTGCGGTTTATTTTTAGTGATTACAATGGGCACAATAATTGTTACAGATGTCAGATAATAATGCGAGGATAAATTCTGTAAATGGAAAGTTTCCTGTGAGCCAGAACTTCTGAGTAGATGCCAAAATATGAAAATGAATGATATTCCCTATTAATCCGGCCGCCTTCTTTACCACACATCTTGAATACGGTCACAAGGATCCTTGAGACTGCAACTGTTACATTCTGTCCATCATGTCTGCCTGACTCTCCCATTTCCCCACCAACGTGGCCCTCATCAGCCACGCCTGTTGCTTGTTACCCCTCGTCAGTCTTTGTGTTTACAGTAAGTACCCGTTTGTCATTTGGTCATTGATGTCGCTCCTTCTGTCTGCCTGTGTCCTCGCCTTCTTGTTTTGATCACTCACGGTCTCATTTGTTTCCCTGCTCCCATTCAGCTAAATAAAATCCCATTTTTGCCAAACACCCACCTTCAAGTCCTTCGTCCCGCATGCCATGACAATAACAAGAAACATATTTGTGGTGTGAGACACCCTGACTGCAGATAAATCCATCATGTGGAGTAAAAGCTGTAGTACTATCTTTTTACAGTTATATGGGCTGGAGAGGACTATCACCTAAATAAATCCCTGTTTCTATTTTCCTTCTCTGAATAAAAGAAAATCTCTTGACTGATTCACTGTACATATCTATTTATTCATCTTTTTACATGCAATATTTTATCTGTGAAATTTGTACATGTTTGACCGCAGTACTGTACTTATGTTTATATCTGTACACTCTTGTTCATCACCAATATGTTACCGTTATTTATTTTAGGAAGAAATTGTTGTATGTTATACTGTGCATTGTCTATTTTTGTCTTTCTCAAATAATCTTAATATTTTGCAAAAAATACTAAGAAAATTAGCTTAGCATACTGTACTATCTGCAAGCGGGGAATAGACCTCAGTACGATCAGATCACATGTACAGTACTTGGACCAAACCATTTGATATTTTGTAAGGATTTTGCAACAGGTGTAGGAATTTAGTGGGCAGACACAAAGTACTATTCTATTAATGCCAGAAATTCTATTTTAGCTAGTGAGATACAAACCTTTTTTGTCATTCGTTTCAATCGAAGTTGGAATTTGAACGTGTTAAAATGTGCATTTTTTTAAGCAAAAATCCTTTTTATGGCAAGTCATTCTAGCTTTAGCTAGATATTTGTAGGATATTAGAATTTCAATTCTATCTTGTTATAATGCAAATTCTTGATATCAGAAATTTAGCTCTTAGTTAGTTCTTATTCAATTTTAACTAGGTAAAATACCAATTTCTGATATCAGGAATTAAATTGTGACTGGTTAGGATTAAAATTGAATTGTAACTAGTTAAAAATGAATTCCTGATATCAGAAATTGAATTTTCAAGTAGATAAAATTCTGATGTATATCAACAGTTGTGCTTTTGACTAATTAAACTCTAACCACTTAAAACTGAATTCCTGGGAGAGAATGAGGGAGGCAAGAATTTAATAAAATTATATATATATATACATATATAGTTATGGCCTGCCTCCTTTCCACTCTCATTTTATACAACGATGGTTACACAGTGGTGTTGGGAAAGTCATGATATAATGTATTATATACATCTTTCTGTTCTACTGCCATGGCATTCAGGTACAAAAGAGCAAGTCAACAATGCTGGAAAATAAACTGAGGCTCCATAATAAGCTTCTGAAGATGCAGGGCAGATCTGCAAATTCCTCAAAACGTGCTTTCTCAGAAAATTCTGCTGTCATTTTGTACTGCCTGAAGAAAAACAAGAATGTCTTTGTTATGAGCTCAATGCACAAAGAATCCATCTCTAAGCATGAGACAAGATAAGAAGGTACAATTATCCAGAAGTTCAGTTTCACAAAGGAGGGGTTGGTACCCTTGATAAGCTGACAGCAGCATACATCTGGCACCTCCTGGTTGCCCGTTACCCTCTGGTGATTTTCCATGGAATTACGGATATGTCCGCATGGAAAACTTTTGTACCCTGTGCTGAACTAAATCAGATAAATATTCAGGATCTCCTTAAGGAACTTGGCAGTCCCCAAATTGAGAAGCATGACTAGCTGTCTCTGTCCACTGCAGCTGCTTCCGCCGTGCTCAGCGTTCAAGCTGCAGTTCCACGCAACTTTCAAGCTACAATATGTGTACTACCTCCCCCCCCCCCAACAGTACAGTATGAGCTGTGCCAGATGTCACAAATTCAGACAGGACAAAAGCAAAAAGCTCACAGACTTATTTAAACGTTTCTGAAATCACCTGATCATGCATGGCCAAAGCTAACTCTTAAATTTTAAAGATCAGATTATAATAGAGGTGTTTTGCTGTTTTTTCCAGCATGATGACTTTGATCCAGCCTCCATCTTCCATCTGCCCCCCCACCCCCCACATTCTTTCTGTCACGGTGCTGTGATTCACCCCAGACAGCAGGCTTTTTTTTTTTCCTTTTTGGTCATGTGCTGCATCTTCAGACGGTCAGGTTGGGGGCACAAGTTTTCTCATTTCACCAATATGGAAGCACATATTAATCTCTCCCCTCATCTTTAAATATCATCCACTCAGTATGACCACTGGCATTTTTTTTTACGTTTTCTCTTACCTCCCACTAAGTGCCCTTGGCTGCATTTTACACAAGCAGCATTTACCTCTTTTAACCCTAAAATTGTTTGATTTTTAATTCCACACTAAACATTCCGCTTACTAATCCTTGAAGAATTTCTCATATTTTTTTCCCAGAACACATATCTGCCTCAGAATGGTTTCCCTGATCAGCATCTGTCTGGTTTGAAATCTGGTCACTCCAAATAGCAGTTTTTCCTCTTTTCATCTCATCATTTCTGCCAGACCTCCATCTTCATACCGAGTCTGCATACTGGCAGGATGTTGAGCGGCTGATACTCTGGTGCAGTCGGCACAACCTGGAGCTGAGCATACACAGGTGACAGTGGACTTCAGGAGACATCAGTCAACACTGCTCCCCCTCACCATATCAGACAGCCCGGTGTCTACTGAGGACTTCTTCAAGTTCCTGAGTACCATCCTTTCCCAGGACCTGAAGTGGGAGACCAACATCTCCTCCATCCTCAAAACGGCCCAGCAGAGGATGTACTTCCTGAGACAACTGAGGAAGTATAGTCTGCCACAGGAGCTGCTGATCCAGCTCTACACTGCAGTCATTGAGTCTGTCCTCTGCTCCTCCATCACAGTCCGGTATGGAGCAGCCACTAAACAGGACAGGAACAGACTGCAGCGGACCGGACCACAGTGTGCCTGAGTGATACTGCAGAGTATAATTCTGGGCCATCTCTTCTAAAACCGCATTATATCTCTTGCCTCCTTTGTAGTTTGTCATTTCACTGCTATGCTGATGACTTCCCACTGTGAACTGACCCCCCTCAATGGACATTACAACAGAGTCGTCACCCAAAACTGCTGGGTCTTGACAGCAGCATCTCCTTCGTGCCACACTGAAACTGGTCTACCTTTGCTGCTCACAGGTTCAAAGGCGTTTCAGGAGATCACTACCCGTATACAACCTGCAAAGAGCTTGAAATGTGCCTTTTCATGTAGTGATTATTTACTACCGTTACACCCTTCCTGTGCGATCATTGAGTTCATGAGAAGACTCAAAAAATACCACTTTCATTTCATCTTAATGTACATATACTTGTATATCACATAGCCACTTACTGTAGGTTGTTGTAGCACAATTTTAAAGAATTTCATTATTTAATGCCCTACATAAAATAAGATGCTGTATGCCAGGGCAACTCAATCCTATAGATGACTAAGGTAGCCGTGTTGTGCACTCCACAGTAATACTGTATTCTCACAGTAATGCTGCATACTCACAGTAACTCTGTATTCTCACAGTAACACGGAATGCTCACAATAATACGATATTTTCATAGTAAAACTGTAATCCACTTCAGACAAAAGTATCTGCTATCTTAGTATAGCCATGAAAATGAAATACATGGGTTAAAAACTAAAAAAAAAAAAAAAATGGCAAGAAAAAAATAATTTCCTTATGAAACATAGATGTAGCTTGATTCTCAGTATCAGGGCCTTGGTATGCTAATCATAGAAACTTCAAATCTCAGCTTATAAACATAACTTTTTTGGGCCAAGTGGACTGATTATTCTCTAATAAAGAAACACATAAAAGTGAAGATCAAACGGTAGCAGCAATCAGCAATGCAAAGCCAAAATTTTGAGAAGTGGAATGAGATTCTGGCATATTTGAGAATGGATTACCAAATCTAAGACTTCATAATTAACTATGGTGGAGAACACGGATGCACTGCATTAACTGAAGCGAGAAACAGTTTTCTCTGCTGCCATCTGAGCACAGTTTTCTGTCAATTTAAAACTCTATTACAATGTTGATTATCCAAAACCTCATCTTAAGGAAATGGAGGAGAACGATTTGCCTATAAAGGTCCATTAAAGCCTTTAAGATTAATATTGAAGGTTACATAGCAGCAAATATGTAAGCCTGTGTGTTGAGTTTCCAGCTGCTAGTATGAAATATAAGACCAATGTAGATGAAACTACTGATCAGTTGTACCTTCTGTCTATCATTGCCACTAATTTGCTGTTTGTTTTCTGAATGCAGGTTTCTGAGTTATTGTCTTTCACCAGTAGGCGATACAAATGGTTTTAGGACCGATATGACGGCACAGATACTTTTTCATTAAGATAACTCAAGAAGTATTTGACAGGTCTTTTTGAAACTTTGCAGAGGTATTGTATGAGTGACAACCTGAAACTAATTAAATGTTGAGACAGATCACCTTAAAATTGAAGTAGCGCCATCCAGGCCCCAACAGTGCAACATTTTCATCGTATATGTGACAAAAAATCAATGTGTATGAATTACAAAAAATATTCTCTTGTACACATGTGAATTAGACTGACCAGTAACATTACACCACTACATGTAGTTTGTTTGTGGAAAGCTACACTGAATAGCCGAGTACTGTAACTATTAGATAGGTTAAAAATAATATTCCTAGCCTGCATCAGTACTGAATGTGATATTTAGCCCTAGACCTAGCTAGTTGTGGCACTTGAAGCAGATCTGGTGATCTTGATTACATTGTGACAAAAGACTCAAAATCTGGACAGTCTGAAAAAGCTGATACTGCCCAAGTCTACAGTAGCGAAGCTGGAGATAGAGGAAGGAGATTGACTAGATATGAAACCCATCCTGCCCTCTCTCTCTACCCCTCTGCCCACTAACCCATCCTGCCCTCTCTCTACCCCTCTGCCCACAAACCCATCCTGCCCTCTCTCTCTACCCCTATGCCCACAAACCCATCCTGCCCTCTCTCTCTACCCCTCTGCCCACAAACCCATCCTGCCCTCTCTCTCTACCCCTCT
>JAODKF010000116.1:29628237-29639418 GCA_026779585.1 Mormyrus proboscirostris | reverse complement strand
TATATTCTCTATCTCTTTTAAGGTTAGATTCAGGAGACTCGATCAATCGTGCTGCACATTCTGCCATGACCTGTCCTTCCGTGTGCCACGCCCCCTCATTAGCCTCCAGTCAAACCCTGATTGTTCTCAGCAGTTTCGTGTTATTTCTGACTGGTCGTGTGTATTTACTCCGCGTTCAAGTCTGTTTCTCCAGTCCGGTCATTGATGTTGTTTACCGTTCTGTGCCCGGAATAAACCCCGTTTCCTGGATCTTTGTCTGCCGATTCCTCTCTCAGCCATTCCCCTGCTCGCCCGTTGGTTAAAACACATTCTTGCGCGAGTAATGTTATTTTTAATACATAATACAAGTAAACACTGAAATGTGTGTATTGTGCTGTTTGCAGCAATATTATATTAGTTATATGGTATGCTATGATATGATATGTCAACTTTTTTTGTGTGTCTAGCCTTTAATATATAACGCGACATCGGCGCGTTATAGTTATGTGCAGGTGAATGAGCATTGACGGCTATAGTGCGATGGATTTCACTCATATTTATACCGAATGATCAAATCCCAGATCATGCAACTTTCGTATAGTTAATAAATTCATTTATTCATTCGGATTACCAAATTGGCTATTGCGTATGAACTGCTTCATCTTTCTTTCAGATCATGCCCCCGACTTTCTGCTTTCTGTTACGCGAGAATTTCACAGCCGGTATTAACTCAGTTTCTGTTTTGGATGTTAAAGTGGCTTTAAGGCATTTCATATGGAAATAACAAATATATAGATACATAAACAGCACCAGTTGTTCAAGGTGTTGCATGCCCCTTAATAAATTATTAAAGTTATTTCGTGTCGTTTCTTTGCAAAGTAATGTATGTCCCAGTTAATACGAAAACAAACACCGGAGGTCGTGCTTTCCTCTTAGAGCAACAATAGCAAAATATCGCACTTTAAGGTAGTGGTAAAGCTATATCAGCACCACAAAAAAAGAAAACTGGCACAATAGCAGTAGCTCAGCTCAGACCTCAGAATCACCTTGGCATTTGCCCAGAGCCATAACTGTATCATTCTCAAGAGTATGCTAATCCTTAAATGACATTCCTATCAGTGTGCACCAAAATTGGTTACAGTGGTGACATTCTTGGCAGGAAGCAATTCAGTGCGTACTTTGTATTTCATCCTCTGATATTTAACATTGTCTGAGTGTATACAGCTTATGAATGACTAACTAGTGTCTGCTATTTACACTTGCTAATGATATGTGCCTTTCAGACTGGCCTTTGTTCATATTTTTACTCAGTAATTCAATGCTTACTCCAGCTCTAGATCCTAATAAGTTCCACATAGGGCCGGCAATTTATTTTGCACCCCTTTGCCGAAAACTATAAACGATTGACCATCTTGGTAAGTTATAAAACCTGAAAAGACTATTATATTTTGTCAGCATGGTAAAGGACCTATCAAGGTTCCTCAATGGCTTTCTTATCTGCAAGTAAAAAAGGTAGTGATCCACCATGGGGGGGGCGTTTGCAATATACGGCTGAAAATACCTCTGGCTGAGAGGTGCTGCGCGATCTGTCTTAAGTCGTCTTGCTCTAACGATGTTTTTGCACCATGTGACATGGTGACGCGTGGTGACATTTTGCAGCGCCGGCTTAAGTCCTACAAGAAAATCTAACCATGATGCATTGCGTCAGGACCAGAATGCATTGCTTTAAGCCATCATAAGCGGCTGCATGAAGTCGAACGCACCCACAGTCACAGAGTACTCAACTGGCTGGCCGAAACAAAATCTTGGTCTTATACCTCTGTGTGTAAGCTTGCTGTTTAGTATAAAAACCATGGTCATCCAAGAGATAAAAGGTGGAGATGCTGAACTCCCCTGCCCCCCCACCCTTCCAGGAGTGAGGAATGCCGAAGGTCTGTGCAGCTGAAAGCTGTGTGGGGATTGAAGGTCCATGTTTATGTATGGAGGACAAGGACACCTTACCTTAAAGATCTGCCATCCTTTATCCTTCTATGGAGAAGTACCAGTGGCAGCTGAGTACTTCCTCTGAATGGTTCCTCTCAAGGACCTTCCTGAACCTTTTATTTTATTAGCCAGTGAAAATCACATTTGTCAATAATTCCCATAAAAAATTAGGTGTCACTAGTCATGTCAGAATCCAAAATGCCTCTCTACTGCAGGAGGCTCTGCAATCATTACCGCATAATAGTTTATTGTCAGTTAAAGGTCAAGAGCGTACCGTTTGAATTTATGCATTTTATATTATTTTTAAATGTGCTATGTCATGCTTAATAAAACACTTGTACTTGCCTGCCCACAGTATAATGAGATGGCTTTAGCAGAACCTACCACATCATCTACATGTCCTTTCATATTTAAGAAGGATGAAGCACAACCAAACGGTGTATTTAATTGTTTTGCTGTGCGCAGTACAGTAAGAGTGGTCTCTCCAAGCTCAGCCGTATTGAGGAGCCTTGTAGGGTCCTTGTTCTGGCACCGGTAGAGGTGTTTAAATCAGCCAGACTGTCACAATCGACCTTGTAAGCATCACCTTCGTAATCGCAAGGAAAGACTCGTCCTCACTTTCCCACTGTGATGTTCCCTTGTGTTTTCTCTCCCATGATGTGCTTTATTGTCAGTGTTGTGTAAATAAAGCAATCAACTTTGCGGGGAGCACACCTGTGAATCGCACATCTGACCTTGAAGGTATTTTTGTAGACTTGTACAAATCAACAGGGCTTTCTGTATTGTACACTTTGATTGTGTTAAAAAAAAAAAAAAAACTGTATTTTTTGGAAATACTGGTATTGTTAGCTGGTCAGTGCTGATCCATTCCAGCCACCACAGCGCGATGCAGGTAGCTGAGAAATAATCTCTGCTGGGTCGATAAAAACAGGCTGGTGTTTGATGTTGCCCTGCAAGGTTGGTCTTGATATCATGCCGCAGCATCTGGAGAGGTCTGCTTCTCCCTACCTCACTAGCTCTGTCTGTCTCATTTTCCTTTTTCACTTGCTGTGATCATTCTGTCTTTCTCTTATTCTGTCTCAGCATCCCCCCAGTCTACCTTCCAGGTGCTTCATGTGTTCTACAGCTCTAGAAGCGCTACATCAGCTCAGCATGCAGGACGGAGTGAATTAGTGCTTGTAATCCAAAGCACTCGTATATCAAAGCGAATTTTCCTTTTAGGGAAGTAATATAAACTCAGATGATTCGTTCCACAACCCAAAAATATTCATATATAAATGATTAATACAAAATATAAAGTAAAAGTACATAAAACAAATTAACCTGCATTTTCCCTTTGAAAAGAATCGTGGATGATGTGAGGGAGACGAGAGAGAGGAGAAGAGGAGGGTTATTTTGTAGGACGACTTTCACTATAACGGAATCATTTCTATCTGTTGGCTGAATGTAATCTTTTTCTTTTAGTGCGACTTTAACAAGGGACTTATCTAATGACAGCTGCTCTGATTTCGTGGAAATGTGGACGTTAAACAGATTGTCATTAAACAGATTTATCGCTCGCACTGCTACGCCTTTATTTGGATGGTGCTTTTCTACTAAATTTTGACTATACGAGTGAGCCATGCCGACTGAGACCGAGCATGGGAGATGATTACCCATAATCCCACAGCAAGAAAGAGAGAGAACCATCGGCTCAGTTGTGATCACGTGACGCTCGGCAGACCAAGCGTATATGTAATACTCGTATTGCAGGACCTTGCTCGTTTATCAAGTTAAAATTGATTAAAATTTTCTGCTAGTCTTGGAAAACACTCGCAAACCAAGTTACTCGCAATCTAAGGTTTTACTGTAACTGTATTACATATTTTAAGACAAATAAATTTAACAATGCAGTTTCTTTGGCAATACATCTTAATCGATAGATTACATTTTTTAATAGCAAAATGGCAAATAAATCAGTGGTGTAAAATGACGACATGCAAAAGGACCTGAAGTGTGCATTACAGCCTTCAGCCTCTTCAGTATTAGTACTAATTCTATCAGCATTAAAAATTTGAATGACTTTACCACTAAATACATGGTCTTTGGCACAGTACTAGCAAAATGATTTTTAACATGCCTTTATGTGTTATTCTTGTGAATAATATTCTTTCTTATGATTTAGAAAACTAAAATTTTTCAGTTTAAGTCCCGAAAATATGGTATACAAGCTGAGTAGATTCACTCAGTTGTTCCTAGTTAAACTTCCTTGCTTCTGCTCCCTAATGCAGGTTCATTCATTGTGTGATCCACAATATAAATATGTAGCTGCACGCATTTTGTAAAATAGCCACTGGATGAATTCTTTAGAATCATGAATTCCTTTTCATTGTGCCTTTTGTCCTTTACTTTTTCAGATTCTCTTCTTAGTCTCCAAACACATAAAATATACTGAAAGCTACCAGCACAGACTAGTTTTGTGTGAATTGGTCTGAATATTTTTTGATGCTGTTTTTCCTTGGTAATCCAGTCTTTGTCACTGGCCTCACAGTGGTATCCTTCAGCAAATTAATTCTCTGTCCAACTGTTCGATTTGGATGTACAGTAAGGTGCAAAATTATTAAACAGGCAAAGAAAGGAAATTGTTTAAATTGTGTTTGTAATGTAAAACTATACTTATGTCAGATCAGCCATTTCAAAACCTCTCCCTGAGGCACCTCAGTATTTGCAGTTACCATCCAATGTGTCCATTTCTTTGTTGAACATGCCCACCATTACACTTTGTTTGGGTAACCAGTATCCCATGAAGTTAATTCACTAGTTATGTCAATTGATTGTATTGTATTGTATTGTTTCATGGGCAAGGAATTGGTATACTTTAAGTGAAGGAGTGAACTGTTTATAGTGATCATGGCTATAGTGATCAACCACTTATATGGATCAAAAAGCTTGGACAAAACCATTCATGTACAAATACTGTTTGAATAATTTACTTTTAATCAAGTAGTTTGCTTACAGTGTTTGTTTCCGGGACTTTTTATACATAACAATTAGGGATGCAGTGATGCATACACCGAGGTAAAGGTACATTAATTGGCTTTCACTTTTCCAGTTGATCCATCCAGTACTTCTACAGATTGTACAGGTTGCTGAGTGTGGGAGGAGTAGGCATTAGATGGGCGGAGCAAATGGCGCGGCTGTCCAATGAATGCACTGCTATAGTACTGACAGCCCCCCTTTCTAATTTGTATGTATTCTAATACTAAAACATTTTTGGAGCACATATACTGTACACTAGGTCAGCAGATGAAAAGTTTTAACATAATTCCTTTTGGCTGCATAAGGCTGTATAACCTGATCTATGAAGAGAAACAGTACTATAGTGGTAATGCAGAAGCTCAAATCATACTGATCAATAACAAAGACCCAAAACCTCATTGTGGGAGCTTTAAAAGAGGCTTCGCCAACAATGCATAGGATGTACAGCAGGGGAATGAACAGGCTTTTATCATTGTTGTGCCAAATTAGTTTGAGGTCTGATAAATTTATCCTCCATTAGATTGTGCATCAGGTCACTCCATTATTGTATAGTGCTGTACAATACTTGATATTGGCTGGGCACCTACTGAGGTAGAGTGTAAGTGCTACACATCAGGTGCACATTCCAGAAGGTCTGCTCATGTCATGTGGAGGAGGTGAAATGCACAGATTTGCCTTCCAAAATCAGGTGAAAGATGTGATATGCAAACATACACACACACTGAAGGTCTGACTTCAACCTATGCAAACTGCAAATCCTGAGACCAAATTTTCAAAAACCTTTAGGAAATTCACGGAAATCTGCCAAGGAGGGGTGACAAAAATAGCACCAGCACAATTATCCAGAAAGACCAGCATCTATAATTGCTGCCAGAGGGGGATGTGAAGTTGAAAGGTCTGAAAAATTATGTTTTTTTTTCCATTTTTTTCTCCCTTCTCACCATTAATATCTGTAAATACATGGCAATCAAAATCTTACTACTTGAAATAGGAGTAACCCTAAAGGCTATGTGCAAACCAAAAGCTCGTGTCAAATTTTCTCACTGCCCATCTGCTTTTGATATATGTTCATAAGACTTAAACTTCATTACCAGACATTTGAAATAATAAATACACGGATCACCTATAAAATGAAAATCACTGACAGGTGAATTGAATAACACTGATGATCTCATTACGATCGCACCTGTCAAGGTTGCCTTGATATGCTATGCAAGTGAACAGTCAGTTCTTGAAGTTGATTTGTTGGAAGCACGAAAAATGAAGTAAGCATAAGGATCTGATTTGATGGCTAAACGACTGTGGCTAAACAGCAGGTCTTGGTATTCTGTACCAACCAAAAGTAGCCCAAAGAAAGGCGGAACCGGTGAATTGGCAAGAGGGTTGTGGTTGCCCAAGGCTCATTGATGCAAGGCTCATTTATGATGATTGAAGGCTAGCCCATCTGCACTTATACCACAGGAGAGCTACTGTAGCCCAATGAGTGAAGGCTAGCACATCTGCTCCGATCCCACAGGAGACCTACTGTAGCCCAATGAGTAAAGGCTAGCACATCTGCGCCTATACCACAGGAGAGCTACTGTAGCCCAATGAGTGAAGACTAGCCCATCTGCTCCAATACCACAGGAGACCTACTGTAGCCGAATGAGTGAAGGCTAGCACATCTGTGCCTATACCACAGGAGACCTACTGTAGCCCAATGAGTGAAGGCTAGCACATCTTCACCTATACCACAGGAGACCTACAGTACTGTAGCCCAATGAGTGAAGGTTAGCACATCTGCGCCTATACCACAGGAGACCTACTGTAGCCCAAATTACAATGTATGTATATAAATACAATGGCCACATGAGTGTCAGAACTGGACTATGGAGCAATGGAAGAATGTGGCCTGGTCTGAATGGAAAAAAAAATACATTTGTCACAGAGATTTTGGCACTTCTACATTTTAACATAGTAGCTTAGGATCCTGAAGAGAAAGGTGGTCCACACTCGCTCATTTTATTGGATAAATGCTTTTGTTTTTCAGGCAGCACATAATTTCTATATGTCACTGATGTTATGTACTGTAGGGGCTGGGTAAGTGAAATTTTGCCAAAATAATCCCGCTTATCCTTTATGTCAGTGATTTCAAATAATTCCACAAGGTCACCTTATCCCCATGGGGCACCCATGTAAAAAAAATAATAAAATCAGAACGTCACTGGTGCCACACTCACTGGTGTAACACCATGTCAGTTATTAATGTCAATGCCGTAAATTAGAGGAATTAAAGGGACTAATTGATATGTAAATAATATGTAATAGTTTGTTCATTTTGAAATTTTGTACAACAAAATAAAATTCCTTCCGTGTGTCACGCCCCCTCATTACCCACGTGTAGTACCCTGATTGTGATCACTTGTTTCCTGTTATTTCGGCTTGTCTTGTGTCTTTCAGTCCGCGTTCGAGTCTCTCTCCCCAGGTCTGTCATTGATGTTGTTTATCGTGCTGTACCCGCCCTGTCGTTTGGTGGAACAAACCCCTATTCCTGACTCTACGGCATTGCCGTCTTCCTGCACGCCGGGCGATCATAACATTATAGTTGTTGTGACAAGATTTTTGTTCTTTTTAATTTAATACTGTCTTTATTAAGAGTATCCTACATGAACTGTTGGAATAATGAGTTCTTTACAGTTTCTTTAATCTCAGTTTCCTCAAATTGCAATGCCTTTCCTTCAAGAACATATTCATTTTGGCAAAGGGTGATATGATGATATGATGAAATGTGTAACAGTGGCTATGGTTTAGTATCTTTTTTGCAATGTGTGGCTATAAAGGAGCATTGGTAACATGATTAATCAAAAGGAATTCTTTCAACAGACACACTGAAACATAAATTGAAAATATTTTTTTTTGCTGAAATTAAACCTCACTTTCTATGAAGCCCTCTTTTATAATGCATTAAAGATACCTTCGTAATGCAATACAATGCATTCATAAAGTATTATAAAAACAGCTACAAATAGTTATAAAAAGGCATAACAAACTATAGCCATGTTTCTCATGCATTATGAATGCTCTATGAAGCTCTTATCTATAATGCCCTATACACATCTTAATCAATGGTTAGCATAATAATTTAGAATGCTTTGTACTGCATTATGAAGGTATTTATAATGCATTATACTGTAGATGAGACCTAAATAGAGTATTTATATTGCCTTATGCAACTGGCTATAATGTGGTGTGCCATTTTATAAATAGTTATAGCATATTTATAATACTTTATGAATGCATTATAATGCATTATGAAGGGATGTATAATGCAGAATAACAACTGCTCTAAGTAAAGTATATTTAGAATTAAGATCTGGATAACAGGATGTGTTAATCAACATGAGTTTATTTTTTTGATTAAGGAAATTGATTTTAAAAAATATATCCACCTCAATTCCCACTCCAAATGAAGAATGACCCCGTTTGTCCGATAACATTAATATCTTTTTATGAGAGATGACAGACACAGTTCAGAGAGCCATTATTAACATATAGCCTTGATTGGCTTTTGTTTTTAATTTCCAGATACCTCTTCACCTCTTGTAAATATACAGTGCATGCATTAATGAGGGCAAGTACCTGTACAGTGTGTGACGGCACTGCTGTGTTTTCATCCTCTTAGCCCGACATTTGCTGATGTCTTCTTCCTCATTAACCTCTCATTCATCCAGCAGCATTGTCCAGATATCATTGTCAGTTTCTATTTGTCAAATAATTTCTTTATCAGAAATTCTTCCACCTTCGGCTTGCAGTACTTAAGAGAGAGAGGTGCAGAGAAAAAGTAAGTTTCATCCATCAGAACGCCAGTGATATCCAGTGGCAATTTCACACCCGCACTGCTTAAGAGTGTGCAGTGGCTGTTTTGTTTACATATCACTGGTAAATGGTGTAAACAGTGTGAGCTTGAACAACCTATAAAAATGCTTTGTGCTTCACATGGACAACTCAGGCAGTCATAAGGCAAGGCTGCCTATTTAGTTTAACGAGGAATCGGTGCTGAACTGCCTACGCTTTTCCTATGCTGTGAATGCAGTGCCCGTGCAAGGCAGAATGTCCTCCTGCTGTGACATTAAATTTCATGACACTGTATGCCTGTGAATGTATGGTTACATTCACTGTATGCTGGCTATTTCTGGACATTTTCCTTTATAGTGTTATCAGAACTTTTGGGTTTGCTGTAGATATGGTATAGGGGAGACCGGGACCCCCTCCCTTCTAATTCCCAGCGCAGTGCAGCCTCTCATCATCAGCCAGGGCAGGGGACCAGGTACACTGGGGTCACAAGGTTATTTTACAAGAATGTGTCAAAATCTGTCTTCACGGAAAGATACACGACATTGACTGATGGAAACGGAAGCTGCTTTTAAGTATAACCTCATTTATCACTTGTGTATGCTTAAGTCCAGTTGCCATGAAAGATTGTTAAACATGCAAAAATTTAACCTAATAAGATATCAAAATACAGTCGAACCTTCCACATCGCATGGGTTAGGGGCCAGTCGCTCCCCTTCATGGTCCCCTTGGCCAGTTGGAGTGAAACAAAAATGAGAAACAGGAGATACAAAGAAATCATGTGTAAACAAACACCCTGAATAAAGACAACAACTTAAAATGTTTAATAAAAATTAAAATAGCATACAGAACGTAGGGGCTTCTCTTTGCCATTTCGTTTTGAATGTATAGGTATTAGGCTAATTTAATTTCCCCATTCAATGCTTCTAAAGGCACTTAGATTTTTTCACATATCATGCATAACTGTTTTGTCTTTTTAACTTTAATCATTAACCTAATGCCCGACACAAGTGGATTTATCCTGTTTATCATGCAATATGTGTTTGACATTAGATGCACATATTTACATGCATAAAAAGCTGAATTTGTGTGCTATAGATGAGTATTGTTTTTTGAAAAAACAAATGTAAAATATATACATTTTTTGTTTGCTGAGTAGCTTTGAATAGGAGTCATAGTGATTATTATTGTAAATTTAAATAGTTGGACCAAGAAAACAGACCACTTGGGTTTCCAAGAATATCGGCACCGAAAGCTTCCTCTCCCGCTGCATAGTTTAAAAATAATTACTTACACAGATTTACAGATTTTGTATATCTGGAATACTCACTGATACCATCCAATTAAGTACTTAATGTACAATAGCATTAAAATTACCAGCATACTTTGGTTATGCAGTAAATACACCAAATATACAGCTGCTTTTTCCCCTTTAAGCCCTGATGGGATAAACAGAAAGGCAGCTATCTGTGTGGTTTATGGATTGTACAGACTGAAAATGAGTGTTGGCTTTGGCAAGAGGCAGCGCCTCGACATACACTTGCTCATCACTGTAACCAAAAGGGTGGTCTGCATAGCCAAATATTCTAAACTGCCATAACCATTGTGCAAAAACATACATTTAAAATTAATCTTCCCTGATGCCTGTGGCTCCCAAAATCATGGTCTTGCTGATATTGCATTTAGGCGTTTAACTGGTTTTAAGTTTGCATATGTGTGAGAATTTTTTTGGGGTGGGGGGGGGGAGGTGGGGTTCAACGTATGAAGATTAATTTTGAAGTGTGAAGTTGTGATGTCTCAGAGGGTAGCACTGTGGATCTTAGCAGCCGGGTGTCTGTGGAATCGCATGTTCTCCTCCGGTGCATTTCTTACCTAATGTTTTGTTACATGGTTCAAGAACATGCAATACAGGTGAGCTGGTGTGTAAATTGCCCATAATGTGTGGCTAGTATTGTGATTCGGCAATGAGAAAACAGAAATGCATGGAGTCAGAAGTTCTGCTCAAGGGTGTCTCTATATAACCAAAGCTGAGAAACGATGCACATACTCTGGGAAACAGGACAATGAACACGCAGTGACAAACAGGACAATGTACATGCAACGATAAACAGGACAGTGTACACGCAGTGAGAAACAGGACAATGTACATGCAGCAATAAACAGAACAGTGTACGCGCAGTGAGAAACAGGAAAATGTACATGCAGTAAGAAACAGGACAATGTACATGCAATAATAAAAAGGACAATGGACATGCAGTGAGAAACAAGACAATGTACATGCACCAGGAAACAAGACAATGTACATGCAATAATAAAAAGGACAATGGACATGCAGTAAGAAACAGGACAATGTACATGCAATAATAAAAA
>JAODKF010000116.1:29545272-29568126 GCA_026779585.1 Mormyrus proboscirostris | reverse complement strand
GGGAAGGAGGCACATCCACATATAACTAAGGGGAAGGAGGCACATCCTCATATAACTAAGGGGAAGGAGGCACATCCTGATATAACCAAGGTGAAGGAGGCACACAAGCATATAACCAAGGGGAAGGAGACACATCCACATATAACCAAGGGGAAGGAGGCACATCCACATATAACCAAGGGGAAGGAGGCACATCCACATATAACTAAGGTGAAGGAGGCACATCCACATATAACTAAGGGGAAGGAGGCACATCCTCATATAACTAAGGGGAAGGAGGCACATCCTCATATAACTAAGGGGAAGGAGGAACATCCTCATATAACCAAGGTGAAGGAGGCACACAAGCATATAACCAAGGGGAAGGAGGCACATCCTCATATAACCAAGGTGAAGGAGGCACATCCACATATAAGCAAGGGGAAGGAGGCACATCCTCATATAACCAAGGTGAAGGAGGCACACAAGCATATAACCAAGCTGAAGGAGGCACACCAGGATATTTTTATTGTACTGTATAGTCATTATATTGCAGAATGCCAGCCAGAATCTTTTTCTTTGTTTTTTTTTTTACGAGTATGGGGAAATGCTTTTATTTTAAAGTGGGGTAATTATCTGATATCTACGAAAACGGAACCACATAAACCTAATTTTTAACACAGAAAGCACGGCTATGAATTTAACAAGTCCCTTGGGAGTATTTGAGCCAGCCTGGTACTTGGTGGCAACGCTATTGCAATAAGAAAGCAATTAAAGAAAATGCAGACTCAGCGATTATGCGGCATTCTTAATGTCTGTCTGTAATTGTGTTTCGCTATAGCTAACATACCATTATGCAGGGCACATAAACAGGATGCAGCAGCTCTCAATCTGTTTTCTAGCTGACGTCTTGAGGTACTGTAAATATAAGAAATGAAAAGCATCAATTTTAAATAGGTGATCCTATTTAGTAAACAAGACCGTGATTGCTTCTAATTGTAATATTTGAACATGAATGTGGCTGTTTACCTCGGTAAATTTCTTCTGTTGTTTGGTTCTGCCCTTATACACTGTAGCAGTACAGGTATTGATATAACATTTATGCAAACACAATTTAAGTTTTTGGAATGAATTGATACAGGAAGTAAACAGGCTTCAGATAAATGATGTGCACAAAAAACAAAATACAATTATGGTTCTCAAAACACATTGCATTTCCAAGAGTTGGATTCCATTGTCTTGATATTACCTTTTTTTGTGTGAGACTCAAAGTTTCCAAAGTTTCCAAGTTTTCCTCAAATACCACATTTACTGTGCAAGCTTGGAATAACAAATTGAATATAACGTACAAAAAGGAAGAGTATCATATAAAAACACAAATATGCAAAAAAGTAGTGAAAATCGCTATCAACCAACTTTATAATATAATTATGTGCGTATGCTTTTTCAGCTCCC
This sequence comes from Mormyrus proboscirostris, assembly GCA_026779585.1. Classification (NCBI taxonomy): domain Eukaryota; kingdom Metazoa; phylum Chordata; class Actinopteri; order Osteoglossiformes; family Mormyridae; genus Mormyrus; species Mormyrus proboscirostris. The sequence continues at coordinate 29,566,692 of JAODKF010000116.1, read as the reverse complement.
AGCCAAGCATCTGGAAAGACTAAACGGACCTTCACAAACTCAAAGATCTTTTTTAAATTGAGAACATGCAGAACATGCTAAAGCAATAGAGAATAAATCTGTAATATTTGGATGAATATTTGGGTGATTAAAAAAGTATGTCTTAGGAAGAAACTGATCATAAGAGTGCAGTGAAATCATCTACACTGTATGGTCAAATGTATGTGCACACCAGCTTGTCCAACATTTCATTCTTAAATCAAGGGTATTGATATGAAGTCGGCCATCCCATTGTATCTATAATAGTCTCTACTCTTCTTGGAAGGCTTTCAATTAGATGTTAGAACATTGCTGGTGGGATTTGCTGCGATTCAGGTTGGGTATTGGTGTTGGGTTACCTACTGTACTGTATGTACTGTGGCCGACCACATCACTCCGGAACTTGCTTCAGATGTTTTGACCTTCACATTCTCTTCTCTTGCGGTTGACCAGGGCAGCTCTAGCAGGGCAGAATAGGGGCAAACTGATGGTACTGAGAGGAACATCACTAACCTCTTCTGCACAAACACCCAGCACCCACTCTGCTGCTAATGCTTCATGGAGGACATTGCATTACTGTCTGCTTAATTACACACCTGTGTCATCAATGGATGCAGCTAAATTAGCCAATTCTGCTAATTAATAGGGGTGTCCACACACTTTTTCTCATACAGGCAAGAATGTATTAACTAGGGCATAGAAGCTCATATAAAGGTAAATATGCAAAAAGATGAAAATGGTAATAATATGTATATGATGGCATTTTAGCTTAATTGTTTGTGCCACTTGATTCTAACCTTAAAATAATTGTTCATTTTTGTACAAAACATAACATTTATGATGACTGCCATATGGTGAATCACCAATGCATAGCAGATATTGTAATATTTATCTCTTTTTTGTTGATGAGTGTGTATGGTAGTTGAATTACGCTGATTGTGTGAACTATAAATTATAATCTTCAGTGGAAAGCAACTTTTGAAGTCAGAAAAATGCTCTTTTTTAAATAATTAATTAGGAGAAGAAAATTTTATTTGTTTGAAATCAGGTCAATGAAGATCAAGACACAGCAGTACAGCTTAGACGGTGCTCCCAGCCGGAAAGTTCCCAGCTGCATACAGTACTCACTGGTAATTGGAATTCACACAAAATAAGAAACAAAATTCCTTTACCATCTGACATTACCTGATATATGAACATGAAATGCCATTCGTTTTGTGGCCTGATTTCCACAATTCTGTAAAGATCAGGAAAAACAACAAACCACAGAAACTCCATGAGAATCATTTTCAGGCATAAAACACCAGCAACAATTAGAGATTTTTCTCTATAAAGGTTTCATACTGATTGAGATATGATCATCACATTCAGGATACCTAGGGAATGTCTCTCACTTCATCTCAGCAGGCCTGCATTTCAATTGAGATCAGTGAAATTATTTTTTTGTCAAACTATTTTTGTTCCATTAGGTCTTTACCTCAGACACATCACTGTTAAACATATTTTGGTGATTCTTAACAGGACCCTTCATCCAACACAGGAAAACTGAGAATTTTGCAACCAATTCATATGGTCCCACCCATGACTGATAACTATAGACAAAAGTGAAAATTAAAAACTGAAAAAATGAAAAGACACTCAGTAGTTCAACACGGAGAGTATACATTTAAGAAAAGCCACCTTTGTGGGAGCATTGGTTTATTATGGCAATAAACCTTCCAGTCAGCTCTTACTCAGGCCAGATGAACAGAGTGAGTCTACAGTGGTGGAGATGGACAGAGGCCCACTGGAGCGGTCACCTCCCTCAGATGGATGTTACATTATTGAGGTCAAGGCCTACAGTGATGTAGGGAACGTTGCTAGCAGTCAACCCATTAGAATCTCAAAGATATCCAGTAAGGTCCCATTTATTTTGGAGAGTGTTAATATAACTACGTATATATGTGTTGAGATGCCAAAACAGACCCAAGATAGAGCGTGTTTTGTCATCCTGAGCAGCTGATTTGTTCACTTTTCAATACCTACCTGTATGTCAAATGTCTTGAAGCAATGAGTTTATATATCGCAAATTGTCTTTTGTGAGATGTCAGAGCTGTACAGTATTCACAGAAAACCACAATTTATTCACCCCTGTAAAGATGTGTGATATCACTTGCAGTAACTTCTAGTTCTGCTGCCTTTAACCAGTTACAAAAGCTTCCATTTGGAACAGAAGTCATTATACGGTGTCCATGCATCTTTTATCACTGCAAAGCAGACAAAAAGTTTCGCTTTGCCCTACTTTCACGCAGAGTATTTAAATTACATAGATTGTGAAAAAATGGCTCTGCAGAGATAAAATCTCAGGAAAACCATTTCACGAGAAAAAAAAAGTTCATGAAGATCTGCAGTGCTAGCTCTGTAAACTTAACATGGAAATTAGGGTTTATTTTTTTGGTGAGTGGTAAGAGAATTTTTGTTTTCTTTTTCTAGGTCTCCAGTCAAACGGGCTGTTCTGTTATGATATCAACAAGACATTAGTAATTTGCACATCAATGCTATTATTAGTTTCATGGTTCATTTTATAGGAGCCAAAAAGGGGAATTCCATTAATATCTTATTTTCGTGGAATAAAATGCCGAAAGTGACAGCGTATGTGACATGGTTACGCTGGTCCCTTGCGTGCAGCACAATGGATTTTACATCAGAATGTTGCCCAACCAAACCCTTCAATTATTCCAATGGAAAAAAGTTGACCTGAATTATATAAAAAGAAAGAGCAGAGAAATGAAAAATTATTATTCCATTAGAACTGTGCAGCTGCTTACTCAGTATATGTGCTCAGTATGTATGCTGCTGTTTCTCAGTATTGTAGGGAAGAGAAGCTGAATTACTGAAAAACTTTTGATCAGAGCAGGACTGTAAGAAGTCTTGAAATGCATATGCAAAGCCTGTGGTTTATACTGACTGACTTTTCCCTGCCTTCTGGTAAATATTATGAACCTTCCTGCATAGCAAGTTTATGATAAGATAATGTAAATGGAATTCACTGCCACTGCTTTGGCGTTTTGTAAACTGATGTGTCTTATTCAAGAAATAAAATAAAAATACCTTTGAAATTTTTCTTTCTGCCTTGTTCGGTGTGTGAATTCAAAATTCTAGGTTGAGGTAACTGGCGCAGAATGCCTTTCGGGTTTCATGATTGAGTTTCTGAGCCTATGCAATGGGCTGAATTATGACATGTAATATACAGGAACATGTTTTGAGTGAAACATACTTAAGATCCATTCCTACACATGTTGTTCGTCTCACTCAATATACAGCTCACAGTGTTCCATGTCTCTTGAATGGCCATAACTGTGTATTCCTTAGTACAGGAACAGGGCTGCATAGCTCAGGGTGCAGTTCAGCACTTGAATGATACTTGCCCATTAAGATGTCAGGCTACCCCACTGAGGAGACATTGTCTCAGTACTTTATTTGTACAAGGATACTGGAATTCTTTAGTTTTCATATATATCTTGCTCCCCTTTAGGACATACGCCCACTTACAGGTGAACGAGAACCTTGGAGTTAGGGACCTTACTTAGGGGCCTAACAGCAATGTAGCTGATCTCCTGACCACACGATTTAAAAAAGCAACCATCTAATCACAGAGCACAGAGTCTTAATCTGAGTCATACACTACCCTAAATCTGAGACAGAAATGAGGACAGCTATTATTTGTACAGAAAACAAAATCTCCAGCTATATTTCCCCATCTGGGGCTGATGTGGTGGTTGGAATGGCTGCCTCACGCCTGTGGGCCTGGGGTCGAGTCTCTTGGCTCCACGGGTATGGAGTTTGCATGTTCTCCCCATGTCATCATGGGGTTTCTGCCAGGTACTGCAGTTCCCTCAAAGTGTTTTAATACTATTACTGTATATTACTATAAAAAAATCTCATGACCCATCCCGTTCATTCCCCGCTATGACCTCCTCCAGATCCCTACTGCTTCTTCCTAGATATGTCTTTCTCATGATTCCCAACTCTATTGCACTAACCATCCTCATCTGCCTCATGTCAGTCCTTTTTAGTCCCATATATATATGCTTCCCAGTCCTGTATTACCCAGTCCAGTCCCCTTGTTGCCTGTGTCCTTCCTGGTACTTGTCTTCCTGTTTTGATCCTTTGCAGTCCTGCTTATTTCTCTATTCCTGTTTTGACCCCCAAAAACCTCTTTTGTTCATCAAACACCTGCTCTCCAGCACTTCATCTTACACGTCATGGCAGTGAGATGTTACAGAAACAAATAAATTTCATATAGAATTTTTCTCTCATGGATGACTGAACTTTTTACTGCTGGAGTCTTGACAGCATTAACTTCTTTAATCTTAATCTTAAAGTTCTGTTTCCTGTAACTATTATTTATTGCTGACAGTTTTAAACTGTATGGAATTATTAATGAAAATTTAACAAAAATAAAGCAAGACAGAAAGAAACAGAAGGTGGTAATACGGAATAATGTCTCGTGTAGTGGATAAAGGATTTTTAAAAATTGACAAATTTTGTTACCACAGTACTGTATGGTTTATGTCAGTTTGCTTATTTTAAAAGAAGAGATTTTTTGTGTGAAATTAGTGAAATGGTGCCCTAAGGAGATGTGTGTCACACCCTGCTCGTCCAATCCTCCTGTGTGGCACGCCCCCACAACCTCGTGTGAAATCCCGATTGTTACCAGCTGTTTCATATTATTTCCATTAAGTCCTGTGTATTTCAGTCCGCGTTCTAGTATGTTTCCCGAGTCTTGTCATTGAAGCCTTTCATGCTGAAGTCCTGTATTGCCATTTAGGCCTCTCCGTCTCCCAATTAAAGTCCTCATTCCCCGACTTTCCGTCTCCTTCGCCTGCTTCCCTGGTCCGTGTCCTGCGCGTTATGCCATCCAGAAGACTGGCTGACAATCAGCAAACATCAGTGCATATAAGTTATGCGCTAACAGTGCCCTCTGGGTCTTGACCTAAATGGACTGAAAGGGTCCATTTCCTCTTACTGGCTCATCACTCAAAAGCATCTTTTAAATGGGAGATGAAAAGAAAAGCTGAATAAAGCCAGACGTCGAAATGAATCAAGTACTCGATAGCACTCGCTGTGCTACTCAGGAAAGAGAGCTGAAGATGGCGGAAGAAAATGAAAGTGTCACACTGACTTACATCTCATCACCAATGGTTTCTTTTGGAGAAATGGTACAATATACTGTTTTCTAAAAGCATCAAAATCAAAATAATATATAGAAAGTTTTCATCAATAATTCTTTATTGATCACCAAGAAAAGAAAAGCTTTCAAATATTTTATAAACAAGTGACAACTGCATTCTTGGATGTTCATTGGTGGTGAATCAATATATTGATGTATTGCATTTCCAGAGCTCTTTGTCCCATTTTCAGTGTGGATCCGCAGAATGCCTAGTCATAAACGCATTAAGCACTACTGGCAATAAAATGGAATGTAGTAATTAAATGTGTAAATGCAGAAATATGAGATATATGCCCAGAAAAGTGTGTTTCCTGACCCCTGGCACAGCTGCATATTTGGCATTTTAAACATGATTTGCAATTAATCCTGGTTCAATATAACATGTATCCTCATTACAAACCATTAAAATTGACTCTAGAAATGATTTAAATGCTTTAACCAGTGAGATTTTTTTTTTTTTTTGGGGGGGGGGGGGACATTCAGCAATTCAACTTATTTTTATATAGCACCTTTCACAACAGTCTTCCCAAGGTGCTTTACATGGATGTGTTATGATACATTAAACATCATTAGAGAGAGTAATACAGAACAGGACAATGGAAGGAAAGAAATTAAATAAAGAGCCAAATTACAGTGCAGGAGGGGAACCAAAAACTCCCAAGTAAGGAGAAAAAAAACCTCTGGGGGTCCAACATCAACTGACTGCCACCAACTGTGATTATGGATCGAGACAAAGCCCAGCAATGAGTCCGTTATCCATATTGGCCTGTGTAGGGCGGCACTGAAGGCTGCACCCACGACGAGATAGTTCGTAGGTCCCATTGGCGATATGTCACCCCTCAGAAGGTGCTCTCCCCCCCGGGCACCACCTGGACATGTGGGAAGGGATAGAGCATGGATGGTCAGAACATGCAATGACACATAATTAGACAAGCATAGTAGATAAAAATAAATAAAAGATAAACTGAAGTAATAGGCCTTTAGTCAAGATTTAAAGAGTGAGATTCCATAATATAGGGGCCCTGTAGCAAAATGCTTCATCCACTGTCACTTCAGTTAAATGCGGAACAACAAGAAAACCTGCATTCTGTGATCTCTGTGGACAATGCGGTTTGTAAACGGCAGCAGCTAGACCTTTAACTGTATTATATGTATGTAGGAGAACTTTGAAGTCAGCTCTAAGCCTAACAGGAAGCCCATGCAGGGAAATAAGAATGGAGGTTATGTGTTCAAGCTTCCTGCTCCCGGTGAAAACTCGAGCTGCTGCATTTTGAATACACTGCAAGGTGTTTAGTGTGCAGTGTGTGCTCCCAGATAACGGAGCATTACAATAGTCTAACCTACTGTATATAAAGGCATGTATCAATTTCTCTGTGTTTTGAATATTGCAGTTTGGTGATGGGGCGCAGCTGTGGGAAGCAGGTTTTCGATACTGTATCGAGATGAGATTTGAATGAGAGGCTTGTATCCAAGATGACACCTAGGTTACGGACTAAACTGCTTAGGGAACAGTTCAGCCCATTAGGGTGGAGTGCAGAGATTATAATATTCATATCTGCAGACCTGCCTCCAAACAACAGAACCTCAGTTTTCTGAGCGTTTAGTGATAAAAAAGTTTTCAGCCATCCAGGTCTTGACTTTGTTAACGCAATTAACTAAAGTGACAATAGATGCAGTGTCATTAGGTGTAACCGAAATGTATATTTGGGTGTCGAGTGATAGTTAACATCATGTTTTCTCATTCTGTTACCTAGTGGCATCATGTAGAGAGAAAACAGTAAAGGACCAAGCGCTGATCCCTGTGGTACCCCATAGTAGACCGATGACATTGACGATGGAGTACAAGTATCTACTGAACATATTGATAACGACTAGTCAAATATGATTTAAACCACTTCGACACCGTTCCACTCAATCCAACTTCAAATTTAAGTCTTTGTGATAGGATAGAATGGTCAACCGTGTCAAAAGCATAAGGTCCAGAAGCATTAGCAGAGTCACGCAGTCAGCATCAGTTGCCATTGTTATGTCATTTACGACTTTTGTCAAGGCAGTTCTAGTGCTGTGTCCTGGGCGGAAGCCTGACTGGAAAGAATCTAGTATGTTGTTTCTGTTCAAGTATGAGTGAAGTTAAGCAACAACTATCTTCTGTAGATCTTTTGATAAAAAAATAAGTTAAAGATAATTCTGTAATTCCTGAGCTCATGTGGATCCAAACTTGGTTTCTTCAGCAGTGGCCTGATTACTGCTACTTTAAGTTGGTCAGGAGCATCACCTGATAACAGGGATGCATTCAGTATGGCAGTTATAGGTCTTGCCAGAACTTGTAAGAAGCTTAGTGCGGATTGGGTCCAGTGGACATGTGGTTGATATAATCTTTATTATAATACTTGTCTTGTTCAGAATTAGTTCAAATACAAGAACTCGTGGCCATAGGTGGAAATTAGCAGGAGAACATTTCAAACTAGATTTAAGGAAGCACTTCTTTACGCAGCGTGTAGTCAGAGTATGGAATAGTCCTCCTGATAACGTAGTGCAAGCTGAATCCTTGGGTTCCTTTAAATCAGAGCTAGATAAGATTTTAAAAACTTATGTTTGTTCACGATCCGTTTGCACTAAAGTTAATTGTGAGACATTGGGGCATGTTTGAAGTCGAATGTTTGTAATATTATCAGTAAAGAAGTTCATCAAATGCTGCCTCTACTGAAATTACTCAGTAGCAGGAGCTTCAGCCTTATTTGTTAGGAATATTTCTATTTCAATCAATAAGGTTAGAATAATAGGCTGAACTTGCCTTATAATGTGCTTGCTTGTATTGTTGCAGGCTGTCAGACCAGCCAACTTGAACACTTCTAAGCCCATGGATTTCCACTGACGCTCCAATCTGTGGCACTCCTGTTTGTAAGAGTGTGTGTGATCATTAAACCATGAGGAGTGTCTGGTGGTTTTTACGACTTCATTTTTCAAATGCCAAAATGCCAAAAACCATTGAGAACAATAGCCTGTACATCCCAGTTAATAAAAAAAAACACTGTTCATTTGACAAGTAATGAACTAGTAGCTATTAGAAATAATCCATAGTTAATAGATAATTCCTGAGTCCTGCAATACTCAGTAGTTCCTAATGAAATACTAGAGAACTACTATAATAATTAGTTCACTATTACCTATTGAGTAATTAAGCATAACTCCTTAGTAGTGAATGGTACTAATTTAGGTGTTAATGAAGCACTACTCCTTTGTTGCTGCTTACTTCCTGCATATTTACCTGTTAACTGTGTAACGGTATTATAAAGTGTTACCCAATCTCCACTAATAAATGCTGTTTATTGCCCCAGTGTCCAATGGTTTTTCTCTCTACCTCATCTCAAGGCCCTCTTATTATATACACATTTCATATTAACATTTTTAATATTTTCCAAGCAATTATAGAATAGTATAGAATGGCCACCACAGACTCTATAGAGACACACAGAATATGAATACTTGCAGGTGTAGAGAGAGGAAATCTTGTGAGGATTTTGAACAGTTCTTCATCTATGAGAGCTACTGCAGGTGTGTGTTTGTTTGTGGGTAATGATGCGTGTGTAAAATCAGGGTGTGTTCAAGCTTGTGTCTACCGTAACACAAAATCTCTGTAAAGATGGACCATCTCAGATATGCTGGGGTATTCATCATCAGATGTCAGTCACCCTGCCAACACAAAGCTGTGCAAGCAGAGAGCAGGGCAGCCTGCTCCGTGTGCGTCATCGGTGTAGCTCAGTACACCAGTGGCTGTTAAACATTCAGGTATTGTATCATAATAATGCAGCACTAATGCTGGACATTTTGAAGTTACACTTTCCACTTTTCCACTTTTCTGTTGGCGTTTTACCAATGGAGATAAATGTCAGAGCCTCGAACTGTAAAGAATTCTTAGAAGAAGGTAGGTCTGAATTGAATGGCACCATTTCAGCTAAACTGCCCATATACAACAGTGTTAATGTGTTATAGTGGCAGGCTATTATGTACAGTATGTATGTTAAAATTTTAAAGAAAAAAGTCATCAACTGGGGGGACGAGAGTGGCAACAGTAAAAGTAATCAACCGAGGGGGGGGGTGGGGTAACCACTGAAAATGGTCCCATCGTTGAGAAACACTGATCTAGACAATGATGAATATGCTGCTAAAATCAGTATGGGGATTTTACCAGGGAACTGTATAATGCCCTGAAGCAACTGGAGAATATTGGTGTCTTTTATTAAAATGCCATATTAGTTTTAAGACATAGTGGGTAAAACCAAGGGGACCATCTCTACTGTCCTGCCAAAAAACAATTTATGGTAAAACTTTACTTAAGGCCATGTTTTCAATAATTTCTAAACCTTCATAACAAATAATAATGCATTCGTAAAGCATTCTAGACATGGCTATACATATTTATTAGTAGGCATAACACACAGCCATGCTTATTATGGATTTTGACTTCCTTATGAAGCTCTCATCTATAATGCACTATGGATACCTTTATAACACACTATAATGTTTGGATTAAGCATTAAGGATGCGTAGTACAGCATTATGAAGGTATCTATAGTGCATTATAGATGAGAGCCTCATAAGGCAGTCATAATGCCTTCAGTGTTACCGAAATAACACATAGATTCCCACATGACAAAATATAATTCAACAATTTTAATACAAGGCCATATTTTTATATATCTATACATTTTATAAACCATATCTTGACAACACAATTTTTTGGCAGTTTTAATCCTGTTCTTTTCTTTTTTTTCCTGTTGCTGTAAACTGCTTTCATGACTTTGATGTACAGCAAGCTATTCAGAGATCTATCTGTGTTTCTACGTGCCATAAACCTGCAAACAAAAATAAAAGAAATAAATGATAAAAGGTAAAATAAAAAAATATATCTGGATGACTAAAAACTCTTCTGGACTTTTTTTCCGGTGAATGTCTACAGAAGTGTTAAAATGGTTTGCTTTCATGTTTGAGTAGAAGAAACAAAGAAGGAAAAAAAGGGAGGACAAAGAGAACGGGGGCGTAGGTGGAGTTCCTCGTTCCCGGTGCCACACTGTCACACGCTAAAATATAAGATGTGACAACGCCCTTGAAAAAGTATCGATGTGCTCTACTGTACATCTACCTGCCTTGACGGTAGGTGGGTGTCACAGCGTCTGAGCCCCTCCCTGAAGCCCGAGCCTCCAAAAGTCACACTAATGCCTTTCATTGGAATCCCAGGGTCCGGTCTCTTTTCTCATAATGTCAGCATCAGTCTGCCTATTAACTCGGGTCTCGTGACATTTAAATGCCGTTTCAACAGAAATCAGTCAAGAGTGATGGATAAAACATAATCATCCTCACGTGATTCTTTTGGGTTATATGCTGAAGATGACTGGGCAGGGTCCTGATTTCTGTTACATTTACATTTCACGTCGCACTTGTTTACTTAGCAGACACTTTTATCCCAAGCAACATACAATTACGAATGCTGGGTCAGCCACTCCCAGAAAGAATTTCTCCAGGCTTAATGGTGACATCGCTCGGTCGATTTGCAATGGTGACCTTCTGAACACAGGAGTCTTAACCCACAGAGCCGCAAACTACCCTGACTTGGAGCTGGAGGAGTGGAAAATGAGCACCACACAACAGACAGAACAAGACATTTCAACAGCTTGTCATGATTTGAATTAATCGTCTCTGTGGGAGAATAAGGCTGTCTAAGTTCATTTACCTCTGGTCCAAATGGCACAGAAGGAATTAAAGGAACAATTTACAGCTGAGGTGCAGCAGATATTGAGAGCGACCTCCGTACCGATTAAGGAGCTCATCACCATGGTCTGAATAATGCGTGTCCTTGGCCAGTTATTTTTGTGTTTAATGATTTAGCAAACAGCAATCACCTTAAAGATGTTCCGGTGACAGAAAACGTCACATGGACAATTTATACAATCAACTTACCGACACAGATAGACAGGAAAGTAAATACCAGAATGGGATACGCTCAGTAGTACAAAGAAGAGAGATTTGCTTAAACAAAAAAACATGAAAACACTGGAGGAAAATACCCAATCAGCGCAGGCAGATAATGAGCGCTCTTACTAGAGACCTCTCTTAAATCAAAGGAAGCCCACTGAATATCAAAAAAATATCAAAAAATATCAAATATATCAAAAAAAAAAATATCAAAAAAAAATTTATGACAGAATCATACAATTATGTAGGTGTTTTGAAAAATAAAAGTAAATTTATTTGGAGAAAATCGTTCTTCCTTGTTATACAGTAAGACCATATACATGAAAACATTGTAGGTTCCAATTCCTAAATTCTCTGTACATTTTATTCAATGTTTGAAGAACATTTGCAATAAGCTGTTTAAACTTCATTGTCATGCCATATGTGTTTCTGCAATGGGTTGGGACCACACCTTGGGTTATTACCTGCCTCAGACTCCCGTGGCCCTTAAAAGAAAAAAACTGGTATAGAAATGGATGGATAGATGGATGGATGGATAACATGCCATACAAACATACTTTAGGCCAGTTTATAATGTATTCCTGCTTCATAACACCCTGCTTCTCCAAACCAAATTGTATGGGTGCAGCTGAATACAAACTTAATTTTTGGCTATGTAGTTGAATATCTAAGATGAGCAGCACAGGTGATTCTGAATATGGTGCAGTTGGTACCACCAGATTTAGAGGCTCCAGCCTCTCAGAACCAGCCGCCTTCCATGGATTTTCATACGCTACAGTGCCTGCAGTTCACAGGGAATTCTGCAATAAACAGAAAATAACCAAGCAGTGGCAGTTTAGCTGCCAAAAAAAAAACCCTGTAATAAATGAGGTCAGATGACAACAGCAGGACTTGTTAAAGCTAACAAGAAGACCACAAGTACCAAACACTATAAACAATCCTGTATAACAGTGGTGGGTAGAAAGCTATCTCCAAATGCACAACTTGTCTAACCTTGAAGTGGCTGTAATACCCGATACTAGTAGGTGTAATTAATAAAGTGGCCTCTAGATGTATGTTAAACACCTAATATGCAGGAATTACTGTGTTCTCCTGCACTTATGCTGGGAAAGCAGTAGCGATCTCCAATGTCAGCATAAAAATGTCAGCAGAAAAATGAAAAATTCACAGCTTCAAACTCAAGTATTAGTTTAGCTAATTATGGTTATATGTTAAATTAGCAAAAAATGTGAAATAAGGCAAAACTATCAAGTATAAGTTTTTAAGTATAAGTCGTAATACACCAATCAGTCGTACCATTAAAACCACCCGCCTAATATTATGTAAGTCACATTCATGAACATTGCCGAGAACATCACATTGCCTCTGTTGGCTTGCCTTCTTCCCATCCTGAATCCTGGTGCCATCCATTCCCCAGGTAAAAGACCCACATGCACCCAGTCATCGACATGATGTAACAGAAAATGCGACTCATCAGAGTAAGGCATCTTCTTCCATTACTCGATTGTCCAGTTCTGACAGAGGTCATAATGGGCACTCTGACTCTGAGAGCTGTATCCCGGTCATCTGTCCTGATACTTCTATGCCTCTCAGTGGCTTTTGTCACAGTTAATCACCAAATCTCTCTGGTCACCCCTTCTCAGCTTGGCATCACAGGGATCTGCTCTGTGCTGGTTTGACTCATACTGTACCTATCAGACTGGTCATTCCAAGTGGCTTGGAATACAGAGGTGTCAGATACCAACCTCTGTCCTTGGTCCGCTCTTCTTCTCCCTTTCTATTTTTACCTTTCTCGATCAGACCATCCAGTCTTCTGACTCCTCCTACCACCACCACACTGATGACGTTCATGTCTACTTGATCATCTCTCTTGATTTTACCACGGTCTCCATTCAGATTTCTGCATTCCTGGCTGACATCACAGCCTGGATGAGGGACCATCACCTTCAGCTTATCCTCACCAACACTGAGCCTCTTGTCCTTTTACAAGCCAAATCATCCACCATGACATCACTGTTCAGCCTTGGTCATACATATTGTTTCTATGAAGGTCTACTATGAGCCTACTGTATGACATGAGGAAGATCAAACCTTTTCGGTCCGATTACGCAGCTCAGCTTCTACTCCAGGCACTTGTTTCCTCATGACTATACTACTGCCACTCTCTACTAGTGGGACGACCAGCTCGTGCCACCATACCACTGCATATGATTTAAAACATGGCAGCACGTCTGACATTCATTCCGCCTAAATGTTCTCATGTCACTCCCCTCCTTGTCTCTTTACTGGCTCCCTACTGGTGCTCGCATCAAGTTCAAGTCCTTGGTGCTGACTTACAGGTCCATCAATGGACAGGCACCCATCTCAATCAAAAGGGTCCTCTAGACCCAGGTCAGGTCTCTCCCCCTTTGGTCATTGAATGTTCTTATGTAGCACTTCTGGTTTTGACCAGTCTTATTAGGTGTTGTGTAGTCGTTGCTCCAGTACTGCTTACGCTTGTAAATGGGCATCCACTGTAAGATGGGATGAGGTGCACTTTCGACTAGTCAACTCCTTGACCACATGAATATTTACAATGTGCTATTTGCCTTGTTGTGTTTGAGAACTGAACCAATATTCTTCTAGCCATCCAACAAAATATCAGTAACTCTTTGGAGCGCAAAAGAAATACTCACTATTTTTTGTGTTACTACTCATTTATATATGTTGAAATGCGAGCTTTTCTGAGATTGTATACATGTGCTACCCTGATAAATTCAGAAATAATACTGCAAAACAAACACAATGGCGTGTGATTTAACTGACAAAACTCAGGAAATGAACCAAACCCACCTCCCTACAAGAAGTGCTTGAACTAGAATTACTGTCGCAGAACACGACAAAAACATATCCACAGATGTAAGCAACACGCATTGTGCTTAAATTAGTTAATTGCGCCCTGGTTTATTAACACCTTTCATCTTAGCCAAATTAATCTCAAACAGAAAATATTGTGTAAGGGAAATCATTTAAACATCTGTGCTGTTCACATGAGAACGGGCAAAGATTTATGCATACATTATTTTGCAAAACCCTGGAAAAATGCTAATGAGAGATCCCGTGAATATTTTTCTTCTTAGGTTTCTACTTCCGCCTTCTTGATAGTGGAGTCTAGTCTGTTATTCACAATGTCAGGTCTTTGCTGTCTTTCGCCTGTTCAGGTCTGAGGTTCCCTTCAGATGGATTGACGCAGCATATAAAGCATAGGAGCAGCTTCCATATGTTAGATATTCTTTTTGGTTAATGAATCATTAATTGTGGCACAGTAATGCAAACACCTGTCTCCGTGGCTATCAGAAAAACACGTTCATCTACTGCACATATTTGAAAGTGACATAGGCAACCCGCAGGACTTAACATTGGCCCTAGAGCAGGAGGTTTGCTGGAGGCTGCCAAGCATTTTGCATTGAGCTGAGTGTGCAGGGAATTTCTTCCGGCCAGCAGCACTTTATTATGACTAAACGGCCAAGAATTATGCAATTAAATGCATCCAATTACCAAAGCAGAAAATCACAATGCTCCCAGTTCAATAACAGTCATGTGCCTGGGCCCTCTGGAGATTTCCAAACACTTTGCTGCCTGAACAAATGCCAAGAGAGGTTTTTATTATTATTATTATTATTATTATTATTATTATTATTATTATTATTATTATTATCACAACTGCCATGTTGATAGGTAGATTAAATGGTTCACTTTGGGTTGTTTCTGTTGTGGTGCAAGGAGACATCTCACTATTACCCTGCATGAGAAAGTGGTAGAAAATCTGCCACACAGCATTCGCACAAATCAGACGCAGTACATGTAGTTGTTTCATTTCATGTTGTCTCAGTTAAACACAGTGCAGCTTTTATATCCATCAAGAAACATAGTTATAATTTCATAATTCATAAGGTAAATAGCAAATAAAATGCATAAAATTGCTAATAAATACAAGTATGACCCGAGGGGATGTATTTTTAGTAATTTTGCAATTCAATATTAAAACTTCAAGTATAATACATCTATCTGTCATCATTCCATTTATCATAAACAATTTGTTTTTGCTCTGTTGATTTGAAGTATTTTTTCCTTCAAGAAATTATAGACAAGGCAGCATTCTGCAGTCATTCTTGAGTTTAAAATTGATCAATGGCAATTCAAACTTTGTAATGTTTTCTGAAATAGAAATGTCGTTGTTTGATCTTGCATGCACACTGTGATGGGGCAGGTTTTCAGATGTACACAGCTGGGCAAAGCAGCAAATGCTTAAAAAATGCTATCAATCTATCTTCCTTTAGTAATGGTGATACTGGATCTGGGATAAAGCTTGTTAACCCTTCACTTAAGGCCATGTTTTTATTAATTTACTAACACATTCATAACAAATAATAATGCCTTCAGGAACTATTACAAACATGGCTAGAAATATTTATAAAAAGGTATAACACGTTATAGCCATGTGTATTACTGTATGCATTTTTAATGCTTTATGAAGCTCTCATCAATAATGCACTATAGATACCTTTAAAATGCATTATAATGATCAGTATAAACATTAAGTATGCCTTATAACTGCATTTTTAAGGTATCTATAGTACATTATAGATAAGAGCTTTATAAAGCATTCATAATGCATAATAATCATGGCTATAATGTGTTATTACTTTTATTGATATGTACAGTATAGCCATGTTTATGATGCATTAGGAATGTGCTTATAAATTACTAAAAACATGGCCTTAAGTAAAGTGTTACCTAAGGCTTTTAGCATATAAAGCCATTAATAACCAAAATCGATAGCATCCAGAAATTACCAGTTGCTTGAAAAAGACTCCGGTATGGTCTCTAGAATGACTTTCAGATCGAGGCCATTCTATGTAATGGATCATCCCTTGTCTCACTGGCGGTTTAGGTATGGGTAACATCAACACACAAAAAAATTCGCAATGGTGACATTTACGGGATCGGTTTTCCATCGCTCATCTGCATGACACATCAGTGATATCATGTCATTGTGTGGGTCCATTAACCTTGTTGCAATGGATGCCCTGATTCTAGTTTCTCAGTTAGGCAGACTTTCACTCAAAACAGAAGTACGAAATGGGGAATTGGGTGGGGGTGGGTTGACTGACTGGAAGACCGAGCGGAGGAGTCTATCAAATAGTGTGCCTCTAATTTTGTACAGTATTAATGCAATTAGTAAAATTAGCAAAATAGCTTCACATGCACACTGTTGGATTTTTCCCAGGTTTCTGCATAATCCTTAAGAATAATATAAAGCCAGTTTGCACACCGGCAAGGTGAATTGGTTTAGACTCTTGGTTGTCAGTGTTGGGGGATGGATATTGTATTGATATTTGAATGCCTAATGAACCCAACTGGATAAAAAATGTCAAAGTCATCAGGTGCCCAGTTTAGAAAAAAAGAGGAAAGAAGAAAAGGGGAAATGCACAAAAGTTAAAGATGTGCAGCTATTTCATATCTTTATGAGTAGAATATTATGCATGTAAACAATTACTACAGCATTAGAATGTTTGTTAGCCAACAGTGTAACAATGTAATAATACAATTGTCTAGTTAATTTTTAAATGATATATCACAGTGTGTTTATATTTATCTTTGTTACTTTCTTTTGATATTTATGAATGTTGTTTTGTATATATTTTTGTACTTATATAGTTTTAAATTTGATCATTATTTATTTGCATCATTAATAAAAATGATAGTCATAACCTTTTTCTTTGAGGGGGGGGGGGGGGGTAGATGGACGGAATTAGAACCAGCAGTGCCTAGTCTGACATTTCGAGCAGCACAGGATGCTTTGAAATGGGCCTGCAGTCTTTTTTTTTTTTTTGCATTTTGCTGAGACTGACAGATACGTTTTAAATGGTTCTTGTGAAGAAAAACACAGAATGATTGACACCTACCGCCAACAGAAATCATATAGGCACTATAGACATGTGTTCTATAAAAAAGGTAGATGCATTCACCTAAATGACACTGCCCTGCCCCTGTAGGGGGGGGGGCAGATATTTACAATGCTGTAATTGTAATTTACTGCATCATTTAATTATTTGAAAGCATTTTCAGTTAATACATAAAAGCAGTTATTAAAAACCAGAAATAATCCTGTCAGAACAACAGCAATATTTTCACCGGACAGCCCTGTTACCCTTCAATACTTATCTAATCTTAACTCCTCCGACACCCCCCAAACTCGGAATTTTTTCAGAATGGATCAACCGGAAATGTGAAAGCCAATAAGTGTACTTTTTCTAGTTGTGACACGTAGCTCTCAAACTACACATATTCATTAATAACAAACATTACATAATAAATAACAAACATTATAGTCATATAATCATGTAATATGTGTTATTAAACTATAAAGCTGCTAAAGCATTTTAAGATGTTAAGGCATACATACATGCTTATTATGAATATTCTATGAATGTGTAATTAATGCATTATGAAGGTGCAGTAGAAGTAAATTAAAGGAAATTGAATTCTTTTATTTCTCATTTGCACTATGACCCGCCCATCAAGGTCAAATGTCATCCGCTTTCACTCTTACCTTTGCTGCCAATAAGTGATGATGCTTCAGTTTTTGGGTGACTTGTCTCAGTTCAAGGCCCTAGCCCATATAATGTGTCTGCAAAGTTTTAAGAAGATCCTTCAAACACTTTTTCAGATATTGTTCTAACAATATGAAGTGTCAAAACTGCCCTTCTCTCTGCTATCTGTCAATTCCACTTCCTCACCCATGCAACGCCTCTGATAAGTTATAAAAAGATCTGTTAAATACTTTTTAAGTTATTGTCTTAGCAAGAAAGCAGTAGCAGACCATTCCCAAATTCATATGTATTCCCTGCATAGACAATTATTCTGCATAGTTAATCAAAATTCGGTGGCATTTTTTAAATTGGTATAATTATATACTATCGTCAAGGTATACTGTATCATTTATATACTATCGTCAAGGTATACTGTATCATTCATTTACTATCGTCAAGGTATACTGTATCATTCATATACTATCGTCAAGGTATACTGTATCATTTATATACTATCGTCAAGGTATACTGTATCCACTTGCCTAGTGCTCAGTGTTTATGTGTCTCACCTTTACTCACTTCACACTGAACATCAAAAATAAAGCAGTGGGCTGACTTTCAGTCCCTTGCCACATGTTTTAGCTCAGACATCTCCACTAAGAAGCGTTCTTTTATGATGTTTGCATATCAGTCAGCTAACTATCTTTCATCAGACGACCTGCTGCCTTCGGTTTGTGTGTGTGGGTTTCACCAACTTTCTTTACAAGTACGTGTCATTGTCAATTCACCTTTACAACTTCAGCTGTCCTTCATAATAAAGCAAATCACACAAAAAGGAGAAAACCTGGCATCTTGTATACGCTTCACAAGAAGACATTCTCTAATGATTAAGTAAAGTTTGATACATGTCTATTCGTGCAGTAAACTCATGTCGGAAATCCTGTAGGCTCCGTCAAACTGAAATTGTATCAGCGAAAAGAAAGATGGCATGACTCAAATCAGAGATGTCAATGGAAGGTCTCTCTGAGCGATGCATGTCAGCCTCCACTGGCTTCATCTTATTCCTGAGCAGGCAAACAACAAGGAGACAAATAGGCAACTTGGAAGGATTTGTGAAAAGTACAACCTTTTTCCATTATTCAGTCTTTGAATATTGTTACATGGTTCAGCTGCTTCACACCATAAAAAGCAGCACAAATTTGGTTGCGTGGCTGCAAAGTTCACTGGGGTGCTTCAGGTTACACTCTGCTCAAAGGGGAAACAACAGTAGGACTGGAACCACTGACCTTAAAATTGCTATAATTTGCATCCTTAACCACTACAATACCCTGTTATTAAATATAATATATGTAGGGGAAACTGGCAATAAACATATAAACAATAATGTGTGTTGGACTTGGACGGATTACATTCTTTTCAGTAGTTACTGATCCACCGGTGTAATACTAACATTTTAGTACCTGGTCTTCATTAGCGTGTATGAGTGTTTATTAAGGTAAACCAAAATAATTAACATAATTAGCTAATATTAGCAGAAAGGTTATTAAGGTAGCACCTAATCAGTGCTAGTGATGTATTTACAGCCAGACCCCTGCTGGAGTTATACAATTGAGGGTAATATTCAAGATGTAAGACTTCACCTTACTGAACTCAAAAGACAGCAAATAGGTAAGCAGACCTCAAAAATATAACATTCCATCTCAAAACATCGCATATTGCAAAATAAAATATAATCTAACAAATCCAAATGAGAAGAGTATTCGGGCCTTTGACCTCAAAACTTTAACCGTAAAAGTTTATTTAGACTTTATTCTCAAAATTTTCAAGTTTAATCTAGGAAGTTTTTTTAATCATGAATCTCCTCACCCAATCTCTAAGGCACCCTACGGCGGAAACTCATTTCTGCCACTTGTATCTGTGATCTCATTCTTTCGGTCACTACCCAAAGCTCTTGATCATAGGTGAGGGTAGGAACATAGATCGACTGGTACATCGAAAGCTTTGCCTTTCAGGTCAGTTTCCTCTTCACCAAAACAGAACGGAACAGCATCCACGTTCCTGCTGACACTGCACCGATCTCTCTGTCAATCTGCTTCCTTCTTCCCTCACTCATGAATAAGACCTTGAGATGTTTAAATTCCTCTGCCTGAGGCAACAACTCATCCCCCACCAGTAGAGGGCAATCTACCCTTTTCAGCTAGAGAACCATGGCCTCAGACTCGGAGGTGCTGATCCTCGTCCTTGGTGCTTCACACTGCAGGTCAGAGCCTGACGATGCCAACAGGACGACCTCATCGGCAAAAAGCAAAGACGTGATCCTGAGGCCCCTGACCTGGACCGCCTCCACCCCTTGGCTACACCTAGAAATTCTGTCCATAAAAGTTATGAACAGAACCAGTGACAGAGCAGCCCTGGCAGAGTCCAACACACACCGGGAATGAGTCTGACTTACTGCTGGCAATGTCAACCAAACTCTCGCTCCGTTTCTATGGGGACCTGATGGCCCACAACAACAAAATGAATTCAGAAATTCATCACTGTCCACAAATATGTGTCTTTTGTGTCGTATAAAATAATATCCACAAACATGCAGAGCGATTTGAACCTGAATCTGGTTTTGCACATTTGTGGATAACAAATATGAAAACAAGACGAACCGGTTATTTTAGTCATCACTGACAAGAGCAGCCACTGCCAATTCTTCCTATTACTTCCTAATTCTCTGTGAATTTTTATTTTCATGGAATGAATTTTAATTAATACTTTCCTTTTCTATTTTGCTGGATTTCCCTTATTGAACAGGCTGCTTTGGACTTATCCGCTCTCCGTGAGTTACCCCATTCTTTGATGATTTTGTCTGCCTACCTGCCCTATTGCATTTTGTTATTTGTTCAATGAATCCCCTGTTTCCACGGCTGCGTTTGTACTTGTGCTCCACTGGCCAGTCCTGACAAGTAGTCTTAGACAAGATGATTCGTGATGCAAAGCATGTCACCAGCAACGTTTTCTCTTAAACCGTATCGAACTTCCATTGAGCATTTGGCAAAATGATATCAAGGAAAATTATATCGCGATAATGATCTTTATCATTTTATCGCCTAGCGCTACAACGAGGTCCACTTCATTATATCACTGCTGACCTTTACCAGAGCCTTGGATTGTGAAACAGCTCTTAATTACCAGGAGAACCCTGTTTTCTCCTCAAAAGTGGCCTCCAGTCCCATTTTCAGAGCAGATTTAACCACCCAACACTCAAGAGTAACATAGGGGATGAACTGCGTGAATTCTGCCAGAGAGGATGCTCTGCATCATATTTTAAGCCCTGGGATCGGATGGAGTGAGCCAGGACTCTTGACCACGTACCACAGGGGTCTGAATGTAACATTTCAAGCCAAACTGGGCCGTTAATGGAATGTTAAGAAGTTTCAGCGCTATGCTCAGATGTCTATTTCAATAGAGAAAGTACTGCCATCCATCCCCAGCAGTAATGCAGCCCACGCACCTGAGACCCACCAACCTTAAACCAGTGCAACTTGGCCAAGCACCTCAGAGCAGAAAGGAACATCAAAGACATGTCTGTGCCCAAATTTATAAAGCACCTCAGAGCAGAAAGGAACACCAAAGACATGTCTGTGCCCAAAT
>JAODKF010000116.1:29506401-29538411 GCA_026779585.1 Mormyrus proboscirostris | reverse complement strand
CCAGCTCGCTCAGGGGGTACTGAACCACCTCTAAGCATAAAGGGCAAACTTGTGAACTAACCAACTGTTTTTCTTAGTTTCTCTGCTTACTCCACTGTTCCAAATTCTAAGGAAAAATTATTTTAAAAGATTTGGGATTGCATCCTAGGAAATATTTTTCCCTTCCTTCGACTTCTGATCAGACTTCCACCGCATCGTGTTCTCCCTTCTTTGTAGCCTCTAGAACTATTAAAGCTTCTACACCCACAAGATCTTAGTTTCTCCTATAAACTGCACCTGGATGATATTCTCCACTTCAGAGAAGCTCCTCCCACTCCTGAATTGCTGACCCCTGGAGTCATCAAATGTAAACAGGATGCTAATAGCTCAACTGTTTTCCATAAGTGGATTCATAGGGGCTTGACCTCCTTCTCTGCACCCCTGCTGACAGTAAACTCCTCCTGCAGCGGCCGTGACCTCACCATATCAAGTGTTTCTCTGCCCACAGAAAAAAATCCTTTGATCTCTATATTGGACCATCTCTTCTTTCATACACAAAATCCCTGTTGCTGAATTTCTAAAATAATTATCCCATATTCGAGGGTTAAGTAAAAACGAGATTCTATATCAGTTTTACAGTTTAACCAGAGAAATATATTATTTTATCTAATCCAAATCTAAAACCATTTTTAATAATACCATAAAATAGCATACAGACCATTTTTTTTTCTTACACTCTTTTCACCTTT
The DNA here is from genome assembly GCA_026779585.1 of Mormyrus proboscirostris. NCBI lineage: Eukaryota > Metazoa > Chordata > Actinopteri > Osteoglossiformes > Mormyridae > Mormyrus > Mormyrus proboscirostris. The sequence continues at coordinate 29,537,683 of JAODKF010000116.1, read as the reverse complement.
TCATCACGACAAAAACATCTTTTAATCTAAATAGAGGCTTAAGTCTTGTAGTTAAACTTCCAAACTTATGTCTATGGAGGATTCCTGGTAAAAGAAAATGCATTGCTGTTTTTGCATAAATGTTTTGCACCTTGTTGCGGCAGCTGCTAATGCTGACAAGTCTTGTGACATTTCCTCAGACACGTTCCGGCACCAGGAAGCCTGAGCAGCCTCGCAGGTGATCATCACCGCAGGAGTCCTGTGAGGGCTTTCCACAGCTACGCAGGCACTTGGCATGGATCCATGACAGAGATCAATTATCCCATTGACAGAGCTTGGGGGGAAGCCGCAGAAAAACAGACGAGGGCCCTGGGTTCCACAGGGAGACGGGCTTCCACCGCACCGTCGGTGACTGAGCCGCAGTGCCGCTGCCAGAAGCAAACCTCTGCACTCATCAGGCGCCACATTAACATCCGATACTGGACTCCATTTTTAAACAGGCAAACGAGAGTTGTGCCTTCAGATAAGAGTCCAAATGTTGGGGAGGGTTGCTGGGGCTCTGTGTGAGGTGATTAAATTTTCATTGATACACAGCTGCTGCCACTTTACTGTGTGTGAGCAACATTCCAATTACAGGCTTAATCGTAAGCCGAGATAAATAATTCACACTTGGCTTACTGACCCCTTCCACTATCCAGAAAGTCAGGAGATTGTCCATTAGCCATGAGCACAAAAGGAAGCTTGTATGAAGGTTCTGTCCATCGTCAAGCCAGTTATGCTGTACAGGGACACGAGGATGTTGTGCAAGTCAAATTTATGAGTAGGTACAAAACCACACACAAGATATAAAAGACACACATATGCAGATAATAATGTTCTCAAATATTTACGTAACTGTTACATTCAAACATGTCCAGTTATCCTTGTTTACTGCCTCTGAGATGTGAGTCATGAATGTCATTGATGTGACGCGTTATCAGTAGATGATGTGATTGATGAGGGGTGGGGGAGGGGATTAAGCCATGTGATCTGACAGAGGAAGCCTGCTCATTGGCCAGATTACCAACTCCAAGTTTACTGCAAATTTAACGAAGGGTTATTAGTCAAGGTAGGCATAATATTGGTTGAATGAATAATTAATTTATATGCAACTTTTTTTACAGTGAGAGCATGCAAATTCCACCCACAAAGCAGGGATGGGAATTATGCACTATGGACAGCATAAGAATATTGTTTATATTGTTTTTCGTTTATCTAAATTTTCTGCAGAAATGGTCATGGTTTGGGTCTGCAACTAAAGGCATGCAGTCGATGATACAGCGAAATGGCAGCCATGTTTGAAGCATACAGCGTCCATTTGGGCTCAGTAGGTCGACGTGAACTGGGCTCATTGTGAAAGTAAACAGACTGCATTCACCTACCCTTCTCACGACCAACGGCCTTTGCGGCTCTGACGGGTCCGCCCCCCCTCCCCCCCTTCCGCCAGGGGGGAAACATAGCTGTGTGTAACCAATGGATGTTAACAGAAATTAATGGGATTGGCAGTGCCAGATGCTGAGGAATAGCAGCAACCCCATGGCCTTTTTTGGGGAGGTGGGGGGGTGTTTCAGAGGGCTGTAGAGGAGACAGTATATTACCCACAGCAGATGAACTTTTTTATTGCATTTATGCTCCACTAACTGAGATAATTTCCAAGGTCATTCACCCATGGATGGCACAATGACACTCTATAACAAACAAATGAAGTAGTAAAGGTGGAACAATCATAAACTAAAAACAAAAAAATAATCATTTTCTTACAGCACAAGAACAGCATGAAAGCTTTTTATTATTTTTCTGTTGGTAAAAACAAGTAACAAATACAGTGCCTGCGTTTATTGAATTTCCAGGATGTGTTTTAAGAAGTGTTGTATCCCTCCCAAAAAAGTAAAATGACTACATTTAAAATAATTTAACTGAATATATTAATTAAGACCTAAAGAAAGATTATGCATGACTCATAAAACCTTTCGCCATCAAAGAGCTTAATAAATACTGTTTCTATGTGGATTTAGGTCAAATGAATACAATAAATAAATAGCCGCAAACAGCACTGATTATATTATCAGGTATTGTGTGATTGACTTTGTTTGTTTCAAGTTTGTTTTTTCCTTGTCTAATTGTTTTTTCTTCTCCCCGAAGAACCATTGTTGACTTTTCCCAAAGCCTGTCATTGATGTAAAGAGGCACAGTATTTAATATTTCAAATGACTGGTTTCACAGCAAGTCAAACAGGGGTTCCACCCTGCTGTCACCTTTCAAAAGTCTGTAAAGACCATCAAGACCAAAATGAAGTCAGAGAACTTTCTCTTCCCACATATTGGCTCCAAAACCAACCACAGCAGCAAGACAAAACAGGAAATACAAGGTGCAACAATTACAGGTAGCGCCTGTATTCTGCCAATATGGCGTTCTGTCTTTATCAGAATGTATTTGAGCCCCAAAATCATGAATAAAACTGAATTTCAGCATATTTTGATTGGATGTCAGTGGCACAATGTCCAGGTTTGTTTTGTACTCTCTTGATCAGTTTTTTTTTTCCTTCCTGACAACCAAATGTCAATGAATTTCCTTATTTCCTTCGTTAGAATCTTCAGCCTGATTTTATATGTAAGCTTACATAGTGGCTATATCCATAACCTTTCATTCAGTATAAGGTTCTGGTGAACTTGAAGCCTGTCACAATGGTGCAATTTAGAGACACCAATTCCCCTAACTGTAGGTGGAAACTACAGTAGCTGAAGGAAGCTTGGAATGAGCATGTAACCTACAACAGGTTTCATATGAGGCATTTGCTGTTTTTTTCACAAGAGTGACAAGCAATGGGTTAGATTCCAGTTATTCTTGACTACAATTAGGAACTGGTGTATTGCCTGTGTAAGGTGGAGATGTTAATTAATGAAAAGCATGAAAAAAATGAGTATGAATTTGTACTTGGAGAAGTGTTGCATTGATTTTGCAGATCGTTTTATCCAAAGCGGTGTTTCCCAACCTGGTCCTCGGGGACCTCCGGATAGTCCACATTTCTGCTCCCTCCCAGCTTCCTACTGCGAATGGACTGTCTGGGGGTCCCCAAGGACTGGGTTGGGAAACACTGATCTAAGGTAACAGCCCAATGGGAAAACATGGTCAGCCAGTCCCTGCTCAAGGACCCAATGTAGAAATCACTCACATGAGTACAGGCCTTGAACCAGCAACCTTCTGATCAGGGGTACAGAGCCATACACTGTCGGGTTTATGATACTTCATAGTAATTTTTTTGCTTAAAACAAGCTTTTAATTTTTTTTAGCCATAAGCGAGACCAGTGAACTTTGTTTGAGAACATTATCTGTAGGGTAATATGCAAGAAAATATAAGTAGATATAAGAATGAGAAACAGAAAAGGAAGACTTGATACTTTAAGGGATGACAGAGAAAAAACTTCAGCTTGGATGCAATTTTTCAGGCAATTCATCAAGAGCAGTTGATCTTTCAAAATTGCATAACCAAATATGCATACATCCATTGGAGGCCTTTTGTCATTTTTTGTACAATTCAATGTTTCATTGATGCATAATTGAAACATTACCGCTTCAGACATACTACTGCGTTTGTGTTTTTATTGGAGTCACGTGCAAAAGAAAATTTTAATTAGTTGAAACTAGTTGTATTAGATTGCAGGAATCTGAAATGTGCAACAGAACAGCATGCAGTAGAAATGAGACCTTTGTGTGTCTGAGTGTCCCTGTCAGCTGGTGGAGAGACCCGCACCAGCACAGCATCCTATAAGAGGCAGCTTTGCCAAAGAGATGAAGACTCACCCCCTCCACGAGGCATTGAGGGAGATAGTCATCACTTTAGCCTCCATCCATTCATCTTGTTCTGTACTTGAAGCATCACACTGAGCTGCTGCCCCACTGTGGTCCTGTCATGTGCAAATACATCAAATACCCTTGAAAGTTCATCTCTCAGTCCAGAATCGATTGGTCTCGCATCTTAGCTTTTACAAGTTGCCCACCACATGGCCATGCAAATGCAAAGATTCTTTCATGTAAGGGTAAATCCTTACGTGGTGAGATAGGACTGTCTTTGTTCCCCAGCTTCAGAGTGACAGTATGGGAAAAATATATTTTTTCTAAAAAGGTTCCAGGTGATTCTGCATAGATTGAGTGAGACGGATGCAGCTGACTGACTGATAGTCACCCCTCTGCAACATGAAAAACGAAATCCAGACACATTACACAAATTCCCGATTCAAGACTGAAAATAGACAAGCACAATGCTGAGGAGTCTGCATTCACGGAGAAGCCATATTGATTTGTCTTTCTGGCTTTGTTTGGGCCAAAACTTCCAGAACAAGGACGTATTCCATTACACCGGATGCTTCAAGAAAATGAGGGAGAGCTGGCAATAATTAAACTTGCACATAAACTGAGACGCTGGAGAAACTGAAGACACGGTGTGTGATGGGGAGGGAAGAATGAGGTTCGGAGGTTAGTGACACTGTGTGATGTAAACACACTCTTATCCGGCCGTGACAGCTTACTGGATATATTGCCCTAATTGCTAGCGCGCATCTCCATTGCTCCGGAAAGGGGCTGACAGAACGTCGAGGCCCCTCCTGATTGTTCGCTGAGCCGCTTGCTCTGGCACTGGAAGCAAACAATAGGAGCACAGCTAATTCCCAGGCACTGAATGACTTTGCCAGCGAACAGTGATATGACCGTAATGACTCATTCTGCTCCAGATAATGACCATGGCGTACTGTATTTTAGGGAGAAACGGGATGCCACGACAGCAACACTGAACTTATCATTATAAAGCATTGAATCCTTGCCAGGAATGATGGGACTGCCATTTTTGTATCTCTTTATTTGAGACACGCCCTTCTCCAATTGACAGCAATGAGTAGTGAAGAGTGGGCCATGTTTTTTTACCTGCGGATGCTAAGGAATCCAGACCACTAACCCAATGTCTGCATTGAGTTCCATTGTTAGCAAGTCAGTGTTTGGTCCCTGTGGAAAGGAGGTCATCATCAAGCACTAAAGTGACAGAAACCCATGGATTCCTGTGACTAAATCCATCCTTGCTGCCGTGGTTCATAGAATAAAGACGCAGATGTTTTATTGATGCCTAATACCATAATAAACAATCTAACACTGACCTACTTAGCAGATAATGAAGTCCTTAGTGCAGGATCACACATGCACATATGACAGGGCTGAGATTCCAGGTTGCCTGAGACAAGACCTACCCTGGTACGAGAGGTACTCACTGGCCTAGGCACAAAAGGGGGGTTACTGACCCCACACACACAAACACACACACACACACACACATACACGCAAAGATCACAAGGGAGGCCAGCACTCCAACTTTTATGGCCCAAAGATTTAGGGACCTACAGACAGCAGAGGGGAACTCAAGGATAGGGGTCCCTTGACTGGGCACGCAACCCCCTCCCCAGACATCCTGCCTTACATACCACTCACCCAACAGGCCAACACTCTAAAGAAAGTCTTCTTCTTAAAAGTCGGCTTTTGTATACCCTGTATATTTCTTTGCTTATGATTGCTAGTCTCAATATACAGGTTGTTTGTGTGTGTCCTTAGACAATCTTAGTGTTTTGTGTGCCACTCTTATAACCATGTTCACGGAGTATCACCTATTTTACCCCTCACACTTGAACACTTATATAAATTCGAATAAACAAATATGTATAGCTACCACTGCATATATGTCCTCATGGTTATACCAGAAGAATCTTGGAAATTGAATAAGTGTAACCAGATATCTCAACAATCCACCCCCCCCCTTCCACATTCCTCTGTGGCCCTTATCTGATCTTTGTGGCCTGTTAGCATTTCTTTACTTGCTATTCTGCATTAAAAGAACTGAATTAAGGTGTACATTATCCATTCTGGGGAGAAGATAAATTGGGATAAGCCACACCAACCAAAATATGTTGTTCCCAGATTTGCAATTTAAATTTGTATTACCCCAAACTAATGGCCACACCTATCTAAGGGTAAGATGTGCTGTTGAATGTGAATATATAATGTAATGTCTGTACAAAGTGTAGCATCTGTTAAGCTGCAAACCAAAACACCTATACAGTATTCTCATGTGAGTCAGTAACATACGTAATATAAGTAATTGTTAATTAAATAATACAGATGGTATGAGGTGTGAACCGCCAGGCTGGTATGACATGTTTGGTATCAAACCGATGGACAATCACTCGTGATTACAAATCTCAGTGGTTACCATGAAAGTGGGTCAGTAGTTACCATGAAAGTGGGTCAGTGGTTACCATGAAAGTGTCTATATCAAAAGTTACACCAGCTTACACCATCAGTAAAAGGGGAATCAGTCTGGTCATAAATCCCAAAAGGACTGATACTGTACAGACCCCCTCCGAAAGCTTGACAAATGGATGGTCAGCCATTGGTCCAGGGGTCAAATTCCTGGTCATCCCTATTCATGAACTTTAGACCATAAAAACCTCAGAACAAAGAGGAGCAGAAAGAACATCAGCCTGAAGGGAGAGGCGGCGAACATCAGCCCAGGAAAAGAGAAGCCCACAAGAAGCCCTCCTGAAGCCTGCTGATGAAAGCCTGCTACCCAACAGAGAACTGTAGCCAAGACAAAGCCTTTCACCTTAAAGCTTCACAAGGAGAGAAAATCCATGGGGCTCCACTCCAACAACCGCTCCAAACTCCGCACCTTCCCGAGTGCCATCATCCCGTCAGCTCATCAGCCTCTGCAGCCAACAGCCAAGATCAACCCCACCGTTGCAACCAAGTAAACCCACTTCCTTTCATTCTAACATGAAATGTTATGTAATGTCTGTCTTGTGCTAGTTGTAGTGTTAGTTAGGAATAAATGCATGTGTTTTTCACAACTTCAGCCTCCGTTCATTGAGTGTTCACAATAGTCCCTGCTTCTGTGAAATCTAGCTACTAGGCTCTGAAACCTTAAACTCACCTGAAATATCGCGAGACTCTCTCTCATCGGCCGTGAGGGGAGCTTCACTACCTATCGTTTACATTACCTGGTGATGCAGCTCAATGGACGAGCCTTCTAACCCAGGTTACTGAGCGATACTGGTAATTACTGAATCCCAATTAAGTCTCACATTAACCGACTCACGGGGATACAGCAATTGAGTCTGGAGGAACCAACCATTCGGCATAACAATTAGGCAATAATCGTCATTAAATACTAATTAATTAAACTTTAATTAATTTCAAAAAATACTGATGGAGATATAAAAATTTACCTGAGCTGATAATTCCTACATTAGTGAAGAAAAAAATTAATTGAGGTTGTGATGTACTGCCTAAGTAACCTGAATATTCACATTAGTGGGTTAACATGCATATATTCATTTGAAACTTTTTCATTTTTATAATTTGCTTTCAAACAGATATGAAAAACAAACTACAGCAGGTTTATAGAATCTCTTCATTGGAAGAGAGAAAAAGCCCCATCACAGAATCATGGGATAATATGAACCAATTGAGTGCTGCACTGCAGAAGAATAATGACATAGTACTTGCAGTTTGCCATCATTTTTGTCCCTTCAAGCACACAGGGAAATGGCCTACTCAGTTTAAGCACTCATCTCACATAGACATATATTTCTCAGAATGTCCCACATCTTCCAAAACCCAATTCAGCTCACGGGTGCCATTTTATTCAGCTCTTACAGGAGAATGCCTCTGTGCACCTGGCATCTGTCTCTGAACAGATATTTTTAAACAAGAAACTGGACAGTGCGGCGCAGAAATTGTTGTATTATAAGCAATGGTATCCCATTCTAGCTTAATGTGGTCTATGGTTTTCTATGTTGCGAATTTCTCATGCAAAAAAGCACTCTGAAGCATCTGGCAGCATCTTCATTTCTGGGGACGTGCTACTGAATACCGAATAGCAGCTTAGTCCATCATAACGAAAAGGTTGTAGGTTCATGGCCCAAGAGGTAATTAAACATACTGATCCTAAAATGTATATAGCAACAATGGACTGAACGGATAAACATGAGTAAGAGAGCACGGGTGAGCCTGTCTGTATTTTGTTGCTATAGTATGTGTGTGAGATATTGTATTTGTTCGGTGGTTCATCAACATCTGCACCTCCCAGCAGTATCGACAATATGTTGTTAGGATACTATCCCAATTTAATAATAGCCAACTGTTCAGCTCAGCTGTTGAAGTCACAAGCATCTGGAATTCTGCCACTGAGTCATAAAATTCTATGGCCTGGCCTGTCCACGAATTTAAATTTAAGACTAAACATCTCTGGATTTTTAAACCTTTAATGAAATTCTGCACTTAACTAAGCAAAAAGTGATATTAAAGCAAGCACATTGTGGAATCCATTTTTACAGTAACATACTCTTGACAACGATCAGCAAACCTACAGGAGCCTGTCTAGCCTGACAAGCAAAGTACACAAGTTCATCCTAGGAGCATTTACATTGGCAGAAGCAAAGGACAAAACAGATATCAAAGTGAAATATTCATCTGGGAACACACCGCCAACATGCATCGAGAAGTCTCCACAATTGCTATGAAGATGAAGCTGTAAATCCCTAACACAGAAGGCAAACACATCCTTCCCTCCACCAAGAGGTCAGATCATGACAACAAATTCACATTCCAATATGAAAATGATAAAACCCATACACATTAAAATAATGTTAATTCACAGTTTAATATAGCAATCCTTGAATGGCTGGGTTAGAGTCCAAAGAAATGTTTAGTGATGTCAATGGAAAAAGCATACCAAAAAAGAAACCAGAAGATCTGAATAAATTCTGAAAAAAAAAAAAAAAATATATATATATATATATAAGTATGTATGTATATATAAATGGATCATATTTGGGGCCCAAAATGTCCCTGAAACTTCCTTACTTCATACACACACACACACACACACACACGCACACACACACTGACTGCAAAGGTATAGACTCATGTAATCTAGGTGTCAGGATTCATTCTGCATGTGACTTGGAGAGATTATGAACAAGGTCTGATGAGCCATTGATCGGACAGTATGAAACTTTCACTGACTCCCACTCGAGAGGAAATAAGGTTCTATCCCTAAAGAAATCAAAATCCTTCCAAGGATTATAACGTAAATAAAGGATATATGTCACGTAAGTCTGGCCCTGTTATTCTGTGATAATACACAGTTATTTCTGTTGCATTCAGCAAGACTTCTGCAGTTTTTTCAGCACCAAATTAAATAAAACTTCTGGCCTAACAGTTTGCAATCTGTAGGTCCACAGGATAGTGTTCTCAGGTAAATCTCCAGGAGACAAAGTCCATAGTAGGACTGTTTGGTTCTGTCCCCTGAGGAACGTGTGGAGGAACATGTCATAATGTTTGTGCGGCAAAAGCTGTTATTTTCAGCAAAAAGCACCACTGCTATGTGGAAAAATGGTGCCCAGAGGGAAAAGGAAGCAAAGCACTATAAGGATTTCTGCACTTCTTGCACACAGACGTTCTTGTACATGTTCACATATTTCTATGGTGTATTATATAGGGATATACATTCATGGTGAGTTTATTAGGAGAACCAGCTTGTTAGCAAACAGTCTGCCTCTCTAAACAGCAAACCATGCAGCTTCCACTGAATTTATACAGCAGGCGGAGAAAGTTAAGCGGTTCTGTTACTGCGGGGCCTAGTCCTGGAATGGCTAAGATGCATGACCTAAATTATTTTGAATGGGGTGTGTTTGTGAGTGCCATACAGCCACTCTCCCGGGATTTTCATGTGCTACGATGTCTAGAGTTTACAGAGAATGGTGCCATGAACCCAAAACATCCAGTCACTGGCAAATGTGTGAGTGAAAACATTTTGTTTATCAGAAAGGTTAGAGAACAATGGCCAAGCAGGCAGGCTGCAGGGGCAAAAAAGAACAAATCAAGGGTTGTGAAAAATTCAGAATATATGAGTTGTGCCCCGTTCCATTCATGAATTGGGATTTGAATTTGAATTTGAATTGTCCACACCCTAAATGATGCCAAAATGGGATAACAGGAAGAAGAATTTAAGATCTAAGGGTAATGTTAGTGTTCATGAGTCTACCATCAGGAGAACAGCAGTGCTGTACAAGGAGGAGAAAGCTCGAGAAGAACATCACTGCCTATCAAAAGTTTGCTAAACATCACATGTCAGAAGGATATTGGAAGAATATTCAGAGTACGGATGATGCCATTGCAGAGCTTTTTGGCTTGAATGGGAAGTATTGTGGGCAGTGGTGGCTCAATGGTTGAGGTAGCGAATGAAAGATTGCAGGTTCGAATCCCCAACCAGCAAGGCACCACTGAGGTACCCTGAGCAAGGCACTGCCCCGAAGCACTGCTCCCCGGACGCTGAATTAGCTGCCCCCTGCTATGTGACATATGGGTTAAATGCAGAGAACACATTTTGTTGTTGTGTGCTGTGGTGTATCGATAATTAATCACTAAATTCTAATTATGTTTAGATTTTGTTGAGTTTTTTTATCAGGATCGACATAGCAGGGGCTTTTATTTCACTTTTTTAACCAGTGACAGTATTCATACAATAATGTGGTGACCTCATAGAATAATGTGGTGACCTCATACAATAATGTAGTGACCTCATACGATGAGATTGGTTGAAGTAAAACACAAACCCCTCCCTTGGGACATGTTAAACTCGGCAAATTTAGGATGGCCAAGAACCTTATCCCACCTGTGAAACATGGAGATGGCAGTGTCATGGTTTGGGCTTGCTTTGACGCCCCCGGATCAGGATGGATTGCCATTATTGAATTCCGAAATGCATTTACAAATTCTATAGGAAAATATCTAGATATATGTCACTGAACTGGAGCTCAAGAGAAAGTGGGTCATGCAGCAAGACAATGACCCCAAACACATAAATCATTCTACCAAAAATGGTGAAAGTAGAAGACATTTCATGTTCAGGAATTGTCAAGTCAGAATCCTGACCTTAATCCTATCGAAGTGTTGTGGAAATACCTGAAGCAAGCAGTTTGTTGAAGGAAGCCCAGCAACGTTCCTGAGTTGAAGCTGCGCCTTAATGCGGAATGGGGTTAGATTCTTCCAACCTGATGTGCAGGACTCATCATCAGTCACTGGAGACATTTATCTGAAGTTATTGCTGCAGATGGGGGACACAGTTGCTGTAAAAGTTATTGACAGTACATACTTTCACATACTTTTCCCACATTGGATCATTTTCTTCAATAAAGGAAAAATATAATTTTTACTTGTCATTAGATTAATTTGGTACTTGATCTAGTTTTATGACATATTTGAAAATCAGCATTGATTATTTTACCTAAATTGCTGTTGCTTTTGCTATGCCTACAGTACACATCCATGGTGTTTCACGTATAGTCATAGTGAATCAAGAGTTAATTGAGTATGATACGTAAATGGTTACAGTGAAACAAAAGTCTAAATGGATATGGTATATATGAGCAGAATGAAATGATTTAAATCCATATTCGAGCTCCCTCTCCCAGTTTGGAGAATTAGAGAGCCATTCAAGGTCAGGTCAAGTACCAACACAGCAGGTGCAGTTCCCCTTATCTTATAATCTGAAACTGTTTGTGTGACCCACCGCCCAGCACAAACGAGACATTGACTTCAATCCCAGCATGCTCTCATTCACATTGGTGTTATAGAGGTCACAAGCTTCTTTCAGTTTCACTTCCACAAATTTTAATTCTACTTCTATTTTAATTCTACTTCCTTAAATTCAAATTCGCATTGCAATTCTGCATTCTGTTTCAACCATAATTCAAATTCAATTACAATTCATGAATTAAGTTGGAATTTCAGGGCATCCTCCATTCTATTCTAAAAGGTGCACAAATTTGTGACTATAGAATTTGCAGTGACATTTTACTTGAGGGGGCACAAATACTCAGTTACTACTGCAGTATAAATCGTGAACAAATTATCATTTAATTGAGATGAAAGTTGTTTGTGCTTAATTAATATATAGGTAATAGCATAATGCTATATTATTTGTGCCCCCACAAATAAATGTTTGGTAAAATATTACCGAATTAGCCTTGTTTTAGAAAATCGGCATGAATACTTTGAAGCAAGACTTTGATCACAGATTTAAAAGAAATGAATAGACATTCTGTACTTCTGCATTTTGATCAGTTTTTATCTGTGTAGTATTTTCATTGACACACAACCTCCCCATTCCAACATTTTAGACATTCTTTTGTTCACCAGGCTTGTCAGTTTTACTCGTTACTTATGAAATCAAAAGAGTAGCCCAGAAGGTTCCTTGGATTCTAATTTGCCTACTCTATAGGGCAGATTGCAATGCTTCACAGAATCCTTTTTAACATACTTACAGTACAGTATGTTGGATAAGCAGGGCTAACAGTAAGTGCTTCGCTGGTCAAAACTGCATAGTCCCAGAGTGGCAGAGTGGAAAACTGAGCATATGGTCTCTCTTAAAATTAAAAAGGCAATGACGTTACACATACAATCTACAACAGTCTGACTGATACAAATGCTGAGTGAGGTTTCAAGTGGAGCCAAGGAAAAGAAAGAAAATGATCATACACTTTGATATTAACATTTCATCTATTATGGCTTCTATATCTCTATAAGTTGCTGCCTTAACACAATTTAATGAATAACAATTTAATTTTCATTATATCATAAATCAACGAAAGCACACATTCTGTCACTTGATCCTGAAGTACACTTGGTGGCTGGGTAGCAGTCACCAGAGTCTCACAACTTTTGGGTTTGTGGTTTCTTGTTTTCCTCGTACTAACGCAGGTTTGCTGTGGCTGCTCTTCCTGCAGCCCAAGATCATGCGTATAAAGGAGCCAGTGTCTCTAAATTCGTCATGCTGTGTCCCCTGCTTTGTGTCAGGTGTTTCCTGGAATAGGTTCCTGGCTCTCTGCAGCCCCTCTGCTAGCAAGGCAGCTATGGAGAATGGATGGGTGCACTAGACCAAAGTAAACAATGATTCATTGTAACAATCTTTCCAAAAAACTACTATATATGTCACCTTGCTCTAGGTTACAGACTGCTGTGGCATCAGCAAATAAACCAAGACATATTTCTCTTTCTTGCCAAAATTAAATGTAAAGAAAAGAAGGTTAAAATTGGATTTCTGAGACCAAAGCATCTGTCTCTCTCCAACATGAATGCTTGTAAAAAATTCTGTTAGGTGAGCAGCAGGGAAGCAAGAAACGCTTCCATTTTTATGATCTTCCATGTGGATTTCACAGATTATTAGATGGCTGCCCGCACTTCATCATCGCGGTCAAAAGTGTCATGAGATACTCACACATCAGCCCAGGGAGAAGTTTAGCCACTAATTCCAATGATCCTTAGCCACTGAGTTTACCAGGCTGAGCGTTTTCAACTTCATCACTGCTCGGTCATTTTTTGGCATTGCAGATGTGCTCCAGCTATGCTAATGCAAGTAGATTTTTATATTCTGCAAGATAATTTGGAATTACAGACGCTCCTCTACTTACGAAGTTTCGATTTACGAACTTTCTAGACATACGAATGAAAAGGACTGTAAGCCCAAATTGTGTTCGTTGGGCTCCCGTTCCCATTTCTGCGCGTCAATCTCGCCTAGTACATCTTCTGGCCGCTGCTCCCGCCGCGCAGCAGCGTAGCGTGCGAACTCCCAGCATCCCAGTTCTTTGTACATGCTTATACCGTTAAAATGATGCTGAATAACGACTTACGAATATTTCAAGTTTCAAGATCAAGCACAAGGCAATTATTATTACATTTTTATTGACAAATGTAATCATCATTGATGTCTTACGAAGAAAAAATATCATTTGAAATTGACAATTATAAAGCTTTAAATCCCTGTTTAAGTGACATTTAATGTTTTATTTAAATTATTCAGATAAATGTACTAAACACCAACCGACTAACTATTTTGTTCTCATTTTATATTGTTTATTACTGGCTATTTTTTCTTGGTTACAGTCTGTTGCAAATCAAGATCAATGTGCAGCATTTCCTATAGATCACATAAACTGCCTAGTCCTCTTACAGATATGTTGAATTTTTCAGGAGGCAAAATCTAATACATCAGATACAATACAAGTACAAGTACACATGATTCACCAATTACGTGTTCTATTTAAAATAAGTATATTTAATGTCCATCCTTTCCATATACCCACTTTTCCTATACAGGGTCACTGGAATCACACACACACACACACTCACACACACACATTGGTCTTCCTATCTATTGGGACCGTTCATTTCTATGGGAAAAACCCTAATCCCAATCACGACACCCTACCCATCCCTAACCTTAACCATAAGTAATCAACCCAAATACAAGACTTTTGGCATTTTTACTTTTTTGATTATATTCACAGATTTTTTATAAAACTGGGGTTATCCAAACGGGTACCTCATAAGATGTCCCCAAAAGTAGGGAAATTTCAGGTTTTCTGCACATTGGGGACAATTTGGTCCTCAAATTTGATCTACTGTATGCAAACTCATGCATCACACGTGCACACAAACACACACACACATATATATTTTTCATTCACACCTATGGGCAATTTGGCAACTCCAATTCACCATAAACACAGTGAACTTAAAGGAAACCAGATAACAATACAGAGAGAAGGTGCAGGCTGGAATATTGGTGCCCAGAGGTGACAAACCACGGCTACCCTCCAGCTGTAATAGATATTAATGAACACTAAAAGTACACAGTCAAAATGCACAACACTCTTAAAATTAACATCTACTAACAGCTGAACGCAATAAAGAAAAAATTGCCAAAGATTCTCATCAATTATTATATTCATATATTAAAAATATACAGATTTAAAAGCACATGATTTTTTGTGGGCTTGATAATATGAGAGAACAATGTCTGTTTATGTTAGAAGAATCCCTGACAATGTATGACCAATACTCAATTAATGCCCTAGCAGTATCATTAATCTAAGTCTCATTAATTATCTGCTAAGTGGCAGTGTTCCAGCTGAAATTATAATTTAAATGTGATATGATGTCATAACAAATTATACTTTGGAGTCAATTATAGATTATGTGGGTTTCTGAATCTCTTATGTCAGAGCGTTATTACTGGAGGTAAAGTTCATTTATTCCTCTTCTTTTTTTTAACTTTATGTATTTATACCAAACACACATAAACAGACAAACAAACAAAGAAATCTAACAGTGTTATACAATCTCTTGTTGCGCATATGGAACTTGACAGAAATCAGTCATGAGGGGTGGATATAAACTGTACTCACTCCGCCGACACTCACCTTCTCTTCCTCATTCTGCATTCCAAGCTGTCATGCCCTTCTGACAACCCAGAATGCATCTGTCCAAAGGCGGCTCCCTCTGTTGCCGCTGCTGCTCTCTCCGTGCTCAAGAGTGAATCACCGTTACTGAATCACAATTCTCTTTAGCTGTAACGGCACTTGGAGACGCGAAGAAAGGGACTAACTGAATAGGATAACTGTGCATCCAGCGACATTTAAGTATTATTATTATAATTCACTTAATTCATATATCATTACTAGTGTAAGCTGTAATTCACATGTCTATAATTAGGCAAACTGTGATTTTTTTTTTCCCCAAAGAGCCACTTTTCAGCAAGACTGAATCTGGAAGCACTTTGTCATTCAACTTTCAATTAGGTTGTACCTTAGGGAACTGAAAAAGCCCCAGTTTAGGCATTATACAGTACATGTAAAGAGTCAGTGCCTTTTAAAACCAATAATAACAGGAGACAATTTACTTTGGTGCCCAACCAGCAACCAAACCAGTCACAAAGTGCAGTTACAATTTACAATAATCGCAGGGCTTTTCTGGACAGATACATTACCTTGTGTGGGTATAAGGTAAAGTATCCAAATTAATGCCAAAGGTTTTTGTTCTTATTGTTATGGGATGACATCATGACCAAAGGACAGTTCCCAAGGAGACTGGCAAAGAGCTATTTACCTGCAGCACTGGATAATTTCCAGTGTAGGCTGATTCAAAACCTCATGTCGACATTGCAGTTAGCAGTGATAAGGACTGCAAGAAGTCAGTCGATATAGGAACCAGGAGTGTCTGGTTAACCAGCTCCCCAGAATTGCCAGTGACTTTGCGGGCTGACTAGGCCCTGACTCACAGACAGAATGGTTTTACATCCCCCCCCCCCACCACCTTTATTAGTGACACTGCAATAATGGTTAAACAATTAAACAGGCATCTTAACCATGTGAACTATCAGCTACCCATAACACAGTATTGCTGTTAAAGCAAGTCGATTCTCCTTTACTATTTTTTGTTGCTATTGTTGTTTTTCCTGCTGGTTGAGTTAATGGCTTGAAAAATGTTACTGGTTTCTGTTTTGTCAATAAACTTGGTCACGTTTTCTCTGCTTCTAGTCATGCCTGTGCTCCGATACCTTGTACAACTCGCTCCCATTTACAAACAGATTTAGGCAACGACTAAGCGGACCGCACTAAGCTGACCTGTATTTTTATATGAAGGCACATGGTTAAAATACTGACATTTAGAAGTATAAAAAAGTGCTGTTTGTCAGGGACAAAGTTCACAGTGAGAAGTTAAGATGGTTGCAGTATCACACACAATCATTTACCCAAGAGTTATTAAAACAATTTCAAGCATAAAACATTCATGCCCAAGCTTTTTCTCTTATGCTACTTTTGCAGAAGAAATCATTTACTGTGGATTCACAAGCTGTTGTCCTCATTGTGCCACTGTGACATCTGAGCGTGCTTTTGGTATGTGTCTCCTTCATTTTACCAGTCCTGCTTTCTCTCTCTTTCCCTCAGAAGCTGTTCACAGAGGGGGCAAACATCACTAAGGCTTGAGACTATCAATGCTTATTGTGAGAGTCCTCTCTAGAAAACCACAGGTTTCATGGCATCAGAGACTCTGCTTCCGTTACGCAGACCGTCCTTGGGCCGAATGCAATCAGCGTAGCTTCCGGGACGCTAAATAAATGCGATTTCACAGTCCTCATGAGAGACACATGAGACCTGACAACAAAATAATAGAAACAAAATGAAAAGATTCTTTTTTAAAATTGATGGCACTGTTTGAAGCAGAATATCACAGATTAGTATGCGAAAATGTGCAGCAGTTATAGTGAAAGTAACCACCCCAAAACAGTCCAAAACAAAGATTTAGCTAGAAAAGATGCTGTCAGAACGACAGCAATGTATTTGCTGCATAGCCCCTTCCTCCCCTTGCACTTATAATCCATATACCACCCCCCCCAAACCCCCCGCCCGACCTACACAATTTCTAGATGTACTTGATGGATTAACTGGGAATGTGAAAGTCAATAAATGTGTTTTACCTGAATACTCTGTTTTGCTCATAGGGCTGGGCAACATGGCCAAATATTTTATTACTATTTTTTTTTTATATCAGATAATATTAATGATTATCACTATCAAAAATAAAGACTTTTGAAGCCATTATTATTAGCCTATATAATTCCTTTAGGATTCCCCGCCAACAGATTCAGAACAGGAGAATGCCGACACGATGAATGGACTGTAAACTGAGGTAAGATTACAACACGTTGCCGCACCCAGCACATGATGAACCACTTCTAGGAGGAGAAGCTGAGTGCCGCCATGTGACGGGTGATACCTCAGAACCACATTCGTCTGAATGGACCAGTGTGAGGTTTTTTCTGGTGGCTGAAGTGCCAATAATGCCAGCACTGTAAACTGAAATCCATATAAAATAATAATAATAACAATAATAAAATAATAAATACCCCACCAGCAATTCTCATCAGACTTTAACACCAGCAATCTCTTTTTACCTTGTTTGTTTATATTCCTTTTTAAAAATGTCATAGCAGCTAAGTTGTCGCTTTCTTCATTTTAAGTTGCCTCTGAAGAAACACTTCTCTTCTTTTTCATGATATTACTGAAACAGTAGCAGCAGGTGTGCTTTGTTAACTCAACCATCCTTGTGAAAAAATAGTTCACTAACGTGCACTATGTGGATAAAAGTATTGAGACACCTGCCCATTACACCGACAGGAACTTTTATGATGTCCCATTTTAAATCCACAGGCATCAGTATGGATTTGGTCCCCCCTTGCAGCTATAAGAGCTTCCACTCTTCTGGGAAGGCTTTCCACAAGATTTTGTAGTGTTCATTTGGGAATTTTTGTCCATTCATCCAGAAGAACATTTGTGAGGTCAGGCACATGTTGGACGTGAATGTCTGGCTCGCAATCGCCGTTCTAGCTCATCCCATAGATGTTTGTTGGGGTTCTTTGTTGGCCAGTCAGGTTCATCCACACTAAACTCACCCAACCATGTCTTTATGGACAATGCTTTGTACACTGGGGTACAGTCATGCTGGAACAGAAAAGGTCCAAAATGTCTTAGCATGTTGAGGCATTAAGTGAGATAAGTGAGAGTCCAGTGGCAGCGTGCTTTACACCACTCCATCTGACGCTTGGCATTGTGCTTGGTGATGTGAGGCTTGCATGCAGCTGCTTGGCCATGGAAGCCCATTCCGTGAAGCTCTCAACACACAGTTTTTCGCTGGGGTCAATGCCAGAGGAACTCAGCATTTATTGAATCAACAGATTGTTGGTGACTTTTACGCACTACGTGCCTCAGAACTCGGCGACGCGGCTATGTCACTTCACATGGTCTATCATTCGCGGCTGAGTTTCGGCCACTGACATTGACCGTTGTATTCCCACCAAGGAAGAGATTTGACTGAGTGGCATCCTATTAAGAAATTTGATGGGCGGCATCCTATTACAATCCCACGCTTGAATTCACTGAGCTCTTCTGAATGACCCATTCTTTCACAAATGTTTGTAAACCTGACTGCATGGCTTAGTGCTTGATTTTATACAATTGTGGCTATGGATCTGAATTCAGTTATTTGGGGGATGCGTCTCGATAATTTTGTCTATATAGTGTATATTAATAATGTGCTAAAATAACTGAACGTGTAATAAAAATATTTTTCCTAAGAGTCACCATTTTCAAAAGCACTTTACATATACTTTTAAGTAACCTCCTGTGGATTCCCCATGTTTAACAGCTGTTTCGAGTTCTTCGTCAGTTCGCTATATTTAGTCCGCGTTTCAGTTTGTTTCCTCAGTCCGGTCATTAATGTTGCATGTTAACTTTGCATGTCGCGTCTGGAGTTTATCCCGCAAATAAAGTCCTTTGTCCGTATCCACGGCTTCCCTTACCTGCTTCCCTGTGAGTGCTGTGACATAAATTTCAAAGGTTCATCACAATAAATATTTATTACTGTGAAGATATAGTTTAAGTGAACTGTGGTGTCTAAGTTGACCATATGTGTGACTGAGTGTGCACCAACTGCAGAGGTGGATAGTTCCGGTACAGAGAGTAAAATCCCAGATCAAGATTTTGTTTCAACCAACCAGTTGAATACTCTGTTAATGTGACTCTTTATACTCAACTGTTTGGTTTAATCAGTTCTTTTAAATAACTGAACGTTTTCGTCGTCTTTTGACTTAGATCACTTACAGCAAACCTTCACTCAAATTTACAGTTTTTTTTCAACAACATTGCTAATTACTTCCATACCAATTAATATTTTGTAGTATATCTCCATCAGAAATCTGCACCATCTTATGATGAAAATGCAACAATGAAGCTTATTATAAGGGTTTTTACGATTAAACTAATAAAAGAGTTGCTCAGGAGAAGCCTGGTGCTTATAGTTAACATTATTCAATGGGCAAAATTTTGCACATTTACCGCTCAATGTTCTCATTATAATTTTAACAACAAAAGACCAACCTTCAGCAGTGATTAAGGGCACCATGACTATACAGTACGTATTAACATATTTATGACTTTTAGTGTACTGAACTACTGAAGCAGAGCTATTAGATAAGCACTATTTAAAAGTACGCTTGGAACACGCAGTACTGCTTAAAAATGCATTCAATCAATAACATCAATAACATACTTCATCCTTTCTTAAGTGATACATAAGTGCATCTATATAAGGGTTTCAGTGACCTTTAGATGCAATTAAGTTGTAGTAATGTATATATACCTTTTTAAATCATCAAAAAAGTATTTTCAGAGTACTACAACTACCTTATTGGTAACGCTTTACTTTAACTGCACCATCATAATGCTTTTATATTACATTCATAAAATGTTCAGTACACCTTCATAATGTATTCATTAAGTATTCATAAAACATTCATAAACCTCATGTACGTATACCTTAACATCCAACATTAATAACAAATATTATATAATAATAACAAACATTATAATTGTATAATCATGTAATGTTTGTTATTAATGTATATTAAATTATTGCATTTGCTGCCGCAATTAACACTGCTCTGATCCGAGAAGTTATGTTGTTTGGGGCAATTGCCCCTGGTAGGGTCTCCCAAGACAAACTGGTCCTAGGTAAGTGACCAGACTAAGTGTGATTCAGAGCACCCCCAAGAAGAAGAATTAAACAAGGGATAATATTATCCTGTCTGGATTGGGGAGACTGGAGCCCTGCCCTGGAGCCAGGCCTGGGGTGGGAGCTTGAGGGCGAGAACCTGGTGGCCACCCATGGGATCAGGCATAGCAATGTAGATTTGGTGGTAGTCAAAGGCAGAGGCCCCAGCAGAGCAATCGTCAATGGCCAAAACTAGCTCTAGCGTCAGCGGCCAAAACTAGCTCTAGGTACATGGAACATAAACTCTGGTGGGAAAGGAACCTGAGCTGGTGCGTGAGGTAGAGAAATACCAACCAAGAAGAAATACCAAGAAATCGTCGGGCTAGCCTCGATGCACGACTCGGACTATGGAACCAAACTCCTGGAGAGGGGCTGGACTTTATTCCACTCCTATCGTTGCCCATGGTGAAAGGCATTGAGCAGGGTTGGGGCTACTTGTAGCCCCTCGGTTCAGTGCCAGTGTGTTGGAGTTTACCCAACTAGTCGATCTACATTCTTACCCTCACATTTAGTCATGAGCTGTGGGTAGTGACCGAAAGTACGAGATTGTGGAAACAAGCAGCCGAAATGAGGGTGGCTGGGCTCAGCCTTAGAGATACGGTGAGGAGCTCAGACATTCAGGAGGAACTCAGAGTAGAGCCATTGCTCCTCTGCATCAAAAGGAGACAGTTGAGGTGATTCAGGCATATGTCTAGGATACTTCCTGGATGGCTGCCTGGGGAGGTGTTTCAGGTATGTTCAACCGAGAGAAGCCCTCGGGGCTGACCTAGGACATGCTAGAGAGATTATATCCCTCGGCTGGCCTGGGAACGCATTGGGGTTCCTCGGGTGGAGCAAGAGGAGGTGGCTCATGAGAGGGAGGTCTGGGCATCCTTGCTTAGACTGTTGCCCCTGCTACTCAAACTCGGATAAGTGGCGGAAAATGTATGGATAGATGGACTTGCAAAACATTGCAACATTGCCAAAAACTTAAATGTATCTTCTCTGTTGTCATTATTGTTGTTCTTCTTCTTGTTGCTGTTTCACCAATATACTTTACAGAAGTCTCAGAATGTCCCACAAGGCATCTCGATCAACTGAATCGAATGCTTCCCCCTGAAGTTACTGGACGTCATGGCCGGCCTGTGCACTGGTACTGTGAGTGCTGTGCAGAGTGGAGGGAGAACGTCTGCATTCTTCCCAGTTGATTGCAAGTTTTGCCAGGGGGGGTTTTTTGCTCCTACTCTGTTCAAAGGTTGTATGGACTGGGTGCTGGGCAGGGCCGTGAAGGCCAGCGGCCGTTGGTGAAGAAAGATTTACTGATCTTGACTTTGCCAACGATGCCATGATCTTAGCTCTTTCCTATTGTAGCAGGATGCTAAGTAGGGGTTTACCGTCTCTGGTGATTGACGGCCTTGATTAGATGATCGGCCCGTGCGTAATGGTTTGGGCTTTATAAAGGACGGGAACGGCAATGGTGATTCATCTGTCGTAACATACGCTAGGGGGTTTTGGGCCCTGCGTGTTTGTCCATTTTTGGCAGCCTGGTATCTGGAGCAAGGGAACTTGCCGTTGCAGTCTTTTATAGAAAGCTGTGACTCCACTTCTGCTGGGTTGAACCGGCAGGTAGTAATGTGACATTGTTTCATTTGTTTAGCAAGCGGCTACGAAGTCGACCTCGGCAGCATCGTTATCCTGAGCTTCCCTTATCTGGTATCTGGTAGGCGCCCGTTGCTGCTCTTTCTCCATGTTGATTTCTGCAGGGTAACGTGTTTGTATTCCCTTTAGGAACGGGGTCACAGTGCCAACGCTGCTGTTTTGCTTCTGGTTTTGTTTTGTGTTTCTTTCTTTTTCTTCGGAGGGTTTTTGTGCAATCGGGTTGACAGAGGTTATGCGGTGTCAACCTGGTGGTGGGATCGGGCAGTTCGGGAGCTGTTTGGCGCCCGGGAGGGAGCCCGGTTCAGCGGTGTCCCGGACATAAAGTTACACCCCCGCATCCCGAAGTGGAGCAACGCTAGTCGGGTTCAGCAGCGTCCCAGACGTCACGCTGCACCGTTGCGTCACGACGCGGAGCAAGCCAACTAATTATTGCATGGACTTATGTGGGGGGGGAAGGGGTTGTTGTTTTGTTTTTCCTTGTATTTTATTTGGGTTGTTGTGTGGAATGGTGTGTGTGGTTGCTGTGTTGTGGTGCTGTGGTAATTGCATGGGATATTGTGTGTATGCTTACGGCCCCCTGGGGTATTGGATTAATTAGGGTGCCGTGAGTACCTTGGTAGTTTTATGTTTTACTGCAGTCGACTGTTTTAATAAAAGTGTGTTTTTATCCGGTAACCACTTCTCTGCCTCTTCTGTCTGGACTTGTGCTCTTTGAGCTGAACCTTTGTGCTTAACTTTATTTCCCTGGGTGCAATTCCCAGGGTGGCGTAGTTGGATCTCTCTCTGGTGCGACCGGCCCGCAGTGTCTGCCCGGCGGGCGGTCACACTATGAAAAGTCAGGAGATGGATTGGAAGAGCACAGGGGGTCATGAAGTCACTGGAAAGGGGTGTGTGGACTAAGGTCCAAATCTTTAGAGTCCTAGTGCTCCCTGTCTTGCTGTATGGCTGTGAGACATGGCTGCTATCCAGTGAGCTGAGATGAAGACTGGACTCCTTTAGTACTGTGTCTCTTTGGAAAATCCTTGGGTATCGCTGGTTTGACATTGTTTTGAATGAGTGGTTGCTAGAGGAGTCCCGAATGAGGCACATTACCTGCATTCTGAGGGAGCGTCAGTTACGGCACTACGGCCATGTGCCGTGTTTCCCTGAGGGTGATATGGCTTGTAGGATCCTCATTGCTGAGGCCCCAAGTGGCTGGACCAGGCTAAGGGGAGGCCTAAGTAACACCTGGCTCCGGCAGATGGATGGCCATTTCCGGAGGGTGGGACCGGACCGTGTATCTGCCTGGGGGATCTCCGGCCGGGATCCCGAGGAGTTTTGCTCTGTGGTGGGTGCGGCAACGCACTGCATCAGCGCATGCTCCCCAACCTGACCTGACCTGGGACTTTACAGAAAAAAAACTATACATTTAGTCAACTTGAACATTTTCACTGATTGCATTTCAAAATGTTCATAACTACTAGGTAGAACTACTAAGTAACTACTAAGTAGATATTACTAGAATATAATATTTTGGTCGTAAAGTGCAGAAAGTAAGATAACACCCTCAACAGGATGCCAATCTATCGGCAATTACATACATACATACAGCCACACACACGCACGATGTACAATACAGGACTGCTGATGATCTTTAGACTGTGGCAGGAAATGAAAAAGGACCCAGATGACCCTTGCACAACATGGGGAGGACAAGGACGCTCAAAACATAAACAGAAACAACAGTATTGCATTCATCATTGACAGTGGAACAGCTCGTCAGGCGTGACATGCACTGCTTTTGTATGATTTTGTATGTGGCTGACAACATTTAAGTATCCAGACAAACGACAGTGGGACAGCTAGTCAGGCATGAAATGCACTGCTTTTTATGCAGCTGATAACATTTAAGCATCCACAGGAATGGCAATGGCACAGTGAGTCAGATATGAAATGTGTCATGAGATGTGAGACAAAAGACTCAAACGCAGGTGTTTGGCGAAGAAAAAGGGGTTTGTTGAACTGAATGGGAGCAGGGAAACAAATGAGACCCAAGACAGGTCAAAACAAGAAGGCGAGTATGGGGTAGGACACGGGCAGACAGGAGGAGCGACTTCAATGAATTGACTGGGGCTGACAGGACAAACAGGCACTTAAATACAAAGACTAATGAGGGGTAGGTAACAGGCAACAGGCATAGCTCATCAGGGCTCATTATGGAGGAGACAGAAGGGTCTGGCGGACATGATGGGCAGGGTGTAACAAGACGCACGGCTTTTGCATGATTTTATATATGGCTGATAACATTTAAGCATTTAAGTCATGAAATGCACTGCTTTTGTATAACTTTGTATGTGTCCGTTAATATTTAAGCATCCAGAAGAATAAGGGAATGTCAGACCACCCAGTTACCCCATGGCAAGAATCCAGCGCAAACGTCTTCAGTTGAAACGTGTAATATTTCAAAACCTCCTTGTTTATAAATGAATACATTTGCATACGCCACACATTCTCAGATCAGAGACAAAGGTTTGAGCCCCCAGCACATTCCTTACGAGTCAGAGTGCCCTTACAGAGACTCTCTCACTCCTACTTCCTGCTGTAGCTTCTCTGTCATGCACTTCATTTTGATCCCAGGTTTCCTCTTGGTCCCTCAGACTTTTTCGGTGTGCTCTAATGACAAAAGCTAATAAATATTTACATGCATTATATCTGTGGTTAGTGAAGAGGTATATGAGATCTCCCTCTTTTAATGAATGCAGTATTCAGAGCAGATTCATGAGAATCTGCTCATGTAAATCAGTGTCCCAATGGAGACTCACTTAGCTACTAAGTCATTTATTATCCAGAAGTCTCTGATGCAATGCTTGTGAGAGCTGAAACTTCCCTGAAGAGTTCACAACTTTGGTAATAGTATTTCTAGGTCCCATAGATATATTGACAGTGTCATAGATCATAGATTTATTTACAGTACAGTACCTCGGTCACAGTTGGCTTGACAGGACAAATCACGTGCTCCTTGCCAGTTACGGCGGACAACCGCTACAATGTAGCGTTTGAGTAGCTGTAAGCTGTGTTTTTCTATAGGAACTAATTTGCATGTTGTCTTTCTTTGTGTGTCCCTCTTCGCTCTGTTTAGAGAATGACTTTACTGGGGATTTCAGCTAGGTTTTCTGCGGTTCTGCTCAGGTATCCATTCTGCAAATCTACATCATTTAACACAGGGCTGGATCATTCTGGTAGTTTGAGGAGCTTCTGCATAAAATGCAAATCTCATATAATTTACATAAGAGTAGACAAGGATATCTTTAGACACAGATCACTCTTAATTAATTTTCTTTAATTGCTAACTAACCTTATAATGCATAATTTTATGATAATATTTCAAAAAGGAAAAGTGCTTTAAAAATGTTTTTGATTTATATTTAATTTTTAATTCAAAAAGTTTTTAAAATTAAAATCTTGTTGCCGACTTATGTAAAATAGTTTTCTGAATCTAAGGAGTTACACATTTGCTATTATTAAAAAAAAACCACAATGAATATCCAAATGAAAAAAAATGAAAATTAAATGGGAAGCACGGTGAAATATCCCATTCAGTGAATATATTTTATGATGTATAAGGTAACTGCATGTTTACATTCATGGGCATGTTGGAATATTGCCGTGAAGTTGCATGATGCAGAATATTTAAGGGTA
Source organism: Mormyrus proboscirostris (assembly GCA_026779585.1). NCBI lineage: Eukaryota > Metazoa > Chordata > Actinopteri > Osteoglossiformes > Mormyridae > Mormyrus > Mormyrus proboscirostris. Next base: position 29,511,859 of record JAODKF010000116.1, on the reverse strand, counting down.
CAGCACCAAAACACAGCATGGCCTATAATATGAAATTCCAATGCTATCTTCGCATGACACTCTTCATGGAAGCTGTGGATGTTTCTCTAGACGCTTTTTGTGGCACGAGGCCCCTGGAAGCACCACACGTGGCAGAGTGGCGCCCACGATGGGAAGCGGGCACCACTGCAACAGAGTGATTCTCATTTAATCGAGACGAAAATCGCATTTCTTGTTTAACTCTTCTTCTGATATTCTGCATTTGTCAGCCTCTATCAGCTTTACCGTTGCCCATCTTATTTTTGTACTCCCATGGCCAGTCAATCCTATAGGCGATATAGGCAGCAGCCTAGGGCACTGTTTTCTGAGGGGGCGTTTTGTAGGATATTACCTATAACTATTTATGGTTTGAAAGTCTGGATCTCATTTTATTTATTCATTTAACCAACCCTTTTATCCAAAATGACGTTCAATTGAGAGCATGGAGCAATTGGTGGTTCTGGGCCTTGCTGTAGGGCCCAGCAGAGACATCAGTCATTTGACCTTGAGGTTTGACCTGGCGACCTTCCAATCGTGGGCACTGAGCTGCACAGCCATTCGCCAAAAGACATTTTCTTTCCTTTCTTTATCTTCTCGGGATGGCGCTAAAGTGCATGTGTCATTACTTATATTTTTAGCAGCTCATTCAGCAGCTGCCCAGAGTAAGAGCAGGGCCTAATGCTTACTGGGATGTTAAAGCAGTCATCCATGGGAGAGAGCGTGCAATAGCGGGATGCTCAGAAATCACGCTGGGCGACACGCTGTGTGGTTTCAGGTCTTAATCTCAGAAGTGTTTTGTTGCTAAGAATAAAAGATCTCAAGTGGAATGGCATAGCATTGATAAATGAATAACAGGACTCCGGTTAATAGCTCCTGCCACTAAACAATCCTCAGTCTGTTTATGCAAGATCAAAGGCATTGAACTAGCTAGGGGCTAAATCCGATATACCCAAAAAGCAACATTTAAATGATAATATTTAGCCCTGCGCAATGAATTTGGAATGGTAAACCCACTCACAGATCTTTTTTAATGCAACGTATAATAACACAAGCTTACTGTTAGTGTTACAATTAAGCCTTGAGGACCAAGGAGAATTTTTGCTTTTACTTTAGTCTGAGGTCAAAATTTTTCTCAAACCAGAATACTGTAAAGGCTGCAAAGGTATAATGCTGGTTATGTTTTGAACATTATTACTGAATATTAAACACTCACATACTGTGACTGCATGGACTATCCAATTAACGGTCTGTCCAGTGTGTTATAAGAAACATTTCAGAGTGATAAATTAAATATAATGGTAAAGAAAGCAAATTAATGACATGTCTACAAACTATTTAGTAAAAGGAAATGGGCAGTGACTCTCTAATTTGTATTATATCTGTAATTAATGAATTATAAATGAAAGGTCACAGAGTAGTAATGAAAATTTTAAGATTCTAGTTTGGAAATAATAATTTAATTTTACAAACACTATGTGATCCAGACCAAAATGTATATTTAGCGACTTCAATTAACAGAGAAGAAGGAGTAAGGGTAGACCTTTCCTTTTCTCTGAAAATGAGTAAGTGGGAACCATCGGCTGGTACGTCATGGTATATTGTCTTATTTGGTCTCAAATGTCAAATGTGTGGTTGTCCTACAGGCTGGTACTTGATCACTTTAGTGCACATGAAATGGCGACAGGAGGGATTTCTTCACATGACAGGATAAGATTCTTCCCTTTTTTCAATACTGAAATGAGCACAATATTCACACATTTAACTGGGCGGATTAAATCCATCGATTAATCATGGTGAGTTTTCCCGTTAGTTCGTGAAATCTTAAGTGACATGCTGAGAATTAAATAGAGCAAAGCAAAGGAGGAGAGAGATATTCTTCAAGTCTCACTTTGCTGTTGTTTCCTCTGCAGTCCTCCGTATCCCCCACCCAACTGTGGGAGGGAAACCAGACCCTCACAGCTGGATAAAAAAGAAGACACAATTTCCACAGGAAGTGATAATGGTCACATTTCACAACAATAAAGCTTTTTCACAGTACAAAGAAAAGCATCATTAATAGAAACTTCACATTTAATATAAAGATTATTTGCAATGTGTACTCATTATATATTTTCCGAAAGTGCACGATTTTCCATGTCAGCGACTTAACACAATAGTGAGTATTTTGTAAACATGTCTGCAGTTTCCATAATATTATATTTGCTCAGCGGTCCATGATAAATATGTTGTCCTCAAGTCCAAGTCAAATCCAAGTTTTTCCATCAGTTTTTCCAAGCTGAGTCACAAATCATCAAATCTGTGACTTGAGTTCGAATCATGAGTCAGTGACACGAGTCCCCACATCTGGTGTTGTGCACTGTCTAGTAGTGTCTGAGTTTGCTGAGTGCTGAGACTAAAAAGGTTTGTCTCCTAAATTATGGGAAAACACTGTCTGATATTAACACAGACAACAACTAAGGTAAACATGTTTTGTTTCTGGTTTTTTAACCAAATGAACTCAATAATTATGGTGGCAACAAACTTTTGAATGTATGCAGGGTATGATATTTTTATGAGGACATATGTGGACTGTCAAATAAAGTCATCTCACTAACACACTAATGTTAACTGCTAGCTGATGTGATTTTCAATTTTTTATTTTTTTTTTTTACCAGTTGAGAGTACCTGCTGTGCATAATAACCCTCAGATGTCTCGATCGTACAGTGGCCTCTCGGTCGTACAGTGGCCTCTCGGTCGTGCAGTGGCCTCTCGATCGTGCAGTGGCCTCTCGATCGTACAGTGGCCTCTTGATCGTGCAGTGGCCTCTCGATCGTGCAGTGGCCTCTCGTTCGTGCAGTGGCCTCTCGATCGTGCAGTGGCCTGTTTCCTCTGCCTGAGCAACAGGATTTCAAACATTATTACTAACACACCTCTCGGTACCATAGTTGAGAAACTTTGCTCAGTCTGTACTGCAACTGTCAACTGCTGTTAAGTAGCTCGCTTATGAAATACTTACATTTTAATGTATTTGACTGCTTTACGTTGGTAATGTTTATTCACGATCAATACAGTGTATTGAATATTATTATAAAACACCATAATTACAGCCGCAGTCCCCCTCATGCTTGCATTTTTGGGTACAGTCAAGTATGTTTTAAATGAAGTTACGTGTATGCAGCTTTCTATATCAATGTTGTGGAGACATATGAGCAATACGACTTATTATCCAAAAATAGCAATGTCTGTGACCATGTTCTGGCATTTGTTTATGCAACAGAGATAATTATGATTATCCAGTGCATGATTATGTAGCTGCGTAACATCTGCCTGGTGTCTGAAATGTCTCAGCCGCTGATTGCCCCTAGTCCCCAGTGACTGTTCTATGACGTGAAGACTATAGAGTAAATGACTGAGTGGACGATCCAAATACAGCCAAACCATTAAACATGGCGGGAAGAACAGAAGCTGTAGTTCACCCTTCTGAGCGATGAACTTTTAATCGATACCTTTGAAAACGCAGGCAGAAACGGCTCTGCCGCAGTGCCTAATGCGCAGCCATTCTTCAAGAGAGTGGATGATGAAGCGCGGGAGCAAAAGGTTTAAGGCCATCAAGGATGCCATTATCATCATGACAGGATCCTCTATGTATCTGGATCTTTGTTCCGTGATATTTAAATGCACCGACTGCGAGGCGGTGATGTAATTCGGTAAAGTATTACGTAATCTCAACAGATGCCATTCTGGCTAATTTTGAAAAAAAGAAAATGAAGAGGAAGCTGTGGACGGGAGCAGCAAGTACTCAGAAGCGAAACTTCAAGTACCCAGACCTTGTGTGTGTGTGTGTGTGTGTGTGTGTGTGTGTGTACGTTCCCCAAAAAGATATGATTACACAACTGTGTGTGTGTGTGTAATTTTTAAATTGTATTTAAACCAGATTTCATTCCTCATTAGAGCTGAACAGCAGTCTATAGATTTAAGTGAATTAGAACAAAGATACATTGAAGATCATGTGATGATGATAATGGCATTCACAAATGTTACATGTGGTTATGTTTATTATTATTATTATTAATGTTGGAAATGTCTATGATTTGTAGAATATTGTGATAGACCACTCTACATTGTATGCCACATGAAATTACACGCACTCTCCTCAAACTAACCTCAGAAACAATTGTTGACTTCTAGCTTTAGTTCTGAATGAAACAAATTTCGTTCTCCAGCTGCCTTTTTCCTGAGTGTCATATTGGGTTGGGTGATTGACTGCTTGAGCATAGTGGGATGACATGAATGAGGCAGCAGGCTACGCAGCAGTGTCTCAGTAGACCCTCCGGCCATAGGGTGCGTCTCTTTCCTCTTTGCCTGGCAAGACTCTCGTGGACTTTCCTATTGACATAAAGTGAAGTTTTTTTATTACTGGGGGCCCCTGGATAGATCTGAAATGCGTGTAGAAATGGCAGTGTGTTTCTGTAAACCTTGACTGAAAAACTCGTTTGTGCTCATGTTTACCAGGGATCATAATTAACCTATAACTAAACAACAAACAAATCAATAAGCAAAATGTAAACCAAAAGGGTAATTTACAGTACCTGCTGACCTTTGCTTCTTTTAATTGCAGCTTAGAGATATTTCTCTCAGAAAAAATATGGCCTTTTCTGTTTGTCCCTAATACGTATGACTTGTAGTATGTAGTATATATGGCACAGCTGCAGGCAGTTTTCAGGGTGTCCACCAGATGGAGAAAGTCACCTGATTCCAGAATCTTCCAAACAATCAAGTCTAATCAGTTCCTATCTGTAATCTCTTACCCAGCCCCACAGTGACACTGACTTCACCTGGGCCTCTTCGCACTCCTCTTCACACTCCCCTTGTTCTACAATCTGTGTTCACGTTTAAGTAGCTTGGCTTCACACAGGTCACTTCTTAAGCTTCGCAGTAAATACCACGGTGCCTTTTGTGTTTTGGACTCTTCTATTAAAAAGTTTCTTGTTTGAACTTTACTTCTCTAAGAAGATTTTAATATACTTTCTATTGTAGCCTGACTGCAAGTATGCTCTAGCATGAACATCATTACTGCCTGAAAAACTGATAGTGAACCTTGGGTTAGTGTCACGGAATACATATATACACTGAAGAGCCAAAACATTATACAATATACCGTCTGTCCTGTGCCCACTGCAGCCTCAGCTGTCTGTGTTTGGCTGACAGGAGTCGAACCTGACATGGTCTTCTGCTGTTGTAGCCCATCTGCTTCAAGGTTTGACGTGTCATGTATTCTGAGATGCTTTTCTGCTCACCACAGTTGTGCAGAACGTGTATCTGACATACCGTAGGCTTCCTGTCAGCTCGAAGCGGTCTGGCCTTTCCCCTCTAACCTCATCATCTTGGTATTTCCCACAGCAGAACTGTCAGTCACTGTGTCTATGTATGTATGTGTGTGTGTGTGTGTATATATATATA
>JAODKF010000116.1:29428344-29506301 GCA_026779585.1 Mormyrus proboscirostris | reverse complement strand
CCCCCCCCCCCCCCCCCCCCGAAGCCAGGCTTGGGGAAGGAGCTCGAAAACGAGTGCCTGGTGGCCAGACCTCCACCCATGGGGCCCAGCTTGGCATAGCCCAAAGGAAGAAACGGGGCCTGCTCTGTTGTGCGCCCCCACCTGCAGGGGGAGCTGTGCGGGTCTGATACAGTGTAGATCGGGTGGCGGTCAAAGGCTGGGGCCTCGGCGGACCGATCAACAGTGACCATGGAATGTAACATCTCTGGTGGGAAAGGAGCCTGATCTGGTATGGGAGGTCCAGAGATACCGACTAGATATAGTCAGCGCACAGCTCGAGCTCTGGAACCAAAGGAGGGGGCACTCCATTGCAGGAGCAGCAGAGTGCAGCTCTGGACATTAGTTTGTTGGCTGACGTGATGGCAATCCATAAACCTGGTTGTGGACACCAGCAGAAAAGGGAGCTATCAGGCTTAAGAAGGAGACCTTCTAAGCTTGGTTAGCTTGTGGGACTTTTGAAGCAGCTGACAGGAACTGGCAGGCCAAGCTGGATGTGGTTTTAGAAGATATTTCATCTTAAACTCATATGGGGTTAAACTCATGGAAAAGGGCTTTTGCTCAACCTTGACACATACTGACTTGATGTGGCTTTTTTTTCGGAGGGGCTTTTCTCTTGCCAATGGTCTCTGGGTAGCTTCTCTGATCAGACTCCTTGCGTTATCATCAAGTTTAGAGTGATGGCCTGATCTAGGAAAGGTCTGGGTGGTGCCACGTCATCTCTGCTTCATGATGATTTTCACTGTGCTACAAGGAATCTCTAGAGCCTTTGAGATCTTCCTGCAGCCTTCTCCAACCTTCAGCAGCATAATCGTTCTTCACATTCAGTCACACTGTGTACTTTGGTCTATTTCATATTTAATGTTTTAGTGGTTTATTTAGCGGTTATCTGTACACTGGTGCTTAGAAAGGAATGAGCGCTAGTGGCTAAATCTCACACGGTGGACTTTACTAAGGCATAGGTAGCTTGTTCAAATGCATCCATAACTGCTTTTCTGCACAACAGTAAAGGAAGAGAAATGGCTGCTAATTTCATTGAGAAACAGATCCCATGAGAGCTGGGCAAATCTGCTAAAGTGGAGGAATTCTCCAAACAATGTTACTTGGGCTCATATTGCCTCATACAAAACGTCCATACGCCTGTATGCCCATGTACGTAAGCATAAGAAGGGGGGCTACTCTGAGGCGTGGTGTTACAGATAGGTGATTATGAAGCAGCTCCTTCTGGGAGATATAAGCCTGAGCTCAGCTGCAATAAATCTGAAGACATTTAAGGGTTTCACCCTTTGTGCCGATCCACAGCTCTGTCTTCTTGTCGTATTGTGACAGATGAAAGACAGATGGGGATTAGCTGGCTGTCAGGCTTCCTCTCTGGCATCATCCGAGAGCACCTGCACCCGTCCGGCTTCCAGCTGCTCTGCCCACGTCGGAGAATCCCCTCCAGCCTGCAGATCACGGTTTCACCATCTGCATCGCCAAGGCCCCGCAGCGACGCACGCGGCGGCCGTCGCCTCCCAGCGCACACACACACGCACTGACCTGTCTGCACGTACGTGAACAAACATGCACACGCTGACACTCTGGAGCTTCACACACGCACACACATTCGTAAAATAAAATCAAAGGTGGTCTACAAAATCATGTCAATTGAAATAATTATTTGTCAGCAGCAGCAGCAGCAGCGGTCTTTGAGTTTTTATATCCATTTGCCTAAACTCAGGTTTTCACCCCAAGTTACCTGTTTGGAACCTGACCTGGAATCATCTATTCACAGAAATATCTATCTTAGCATCACCTTGCCAGACTTCACGTTACAAATTCTATCAAAGACATGCTAGTTATCCTAACGTATTGAATAAAGGACACTTTTTTTAAAAGCTGGGCTATAAATTAAACCTGTTTGTTAAAAACAAACCTGCGTGAAGACTCTTTTATCAGATAAGTATCAAAATGTAACCAGAAAAAGCAGAAGAATTTAATGAAGTCAGGCCAGAAGGAAACACAATCAGTGAGCGCATTCAAGAGGCACGAAAAAGCAACTGAATCTTGTTGGTTCAGGGCTGTTGATAGGGCTGTTCTAGAGGGACTTTCGCGCCCATAAAATGTTATGTATCCCCTCGAATTAATACACACTTATTTGTATAAATAGTGTTTTTTAATTTATTTTCATTAAAATGACCCCCTAGTGAAAGCTTTGGTTTAGTGACTGTCCTCCATCAGTCGATGACTCTGCTTTTAAGAGACAGGAAAATCACGAGTCCATCAAACTGCCCAAGAACACATCAACCCCAGAATATCCCACCGATATAAGGGCAGGAAAGAAAAGACCTTTGCAGAAACAGAACACATGAAGCCGTTTTACCTATGAAAATGACTTTGGAGCTGGAAATGCTGCTCTATAAGAAAGAAAATCAGTCAATGCATAGCCAAGAGATGTATTAAACCAAGCGCACAAAAGTAGAAATATGAGGCTTTTACGAAGTCTTGGCAGTCTGTTTCAGGATAAATTGGTGACAACAGAGACTGGTCAGGTTCATATATTCCTCATATTTGTCTGCTGATCAAAAAAAAAAATCATCGCAGCTGCATAATCTAATTATGGCAGGAACAATTTTATTGCAAATTATTTCAGGGACATTTATATCAAAACTGCCCTGAATAGTATGCATTTTTTATCAGTGGGGCAATATAGACAGAGCACTACCATATGCCTGTCCATTTGTGAGATTGCAAAGAACACCTCACTGCTATTTCACTGAGGTCGTCCAGGTCAAAACAATGCAAGTAGTTTCACTTTATGCTTCTGCACCTCTGCACTGACCCCTTAGGCAGGTGTGTGGTATACCTGAGACCAGAACCATGTGCCTCTCCGTACTGGGATCACTGGCCAAGCCCAGTATTCCTGCAGAAAATGAAACGTTAATTGTCACCTAACTGATCAGCCTAATAGACGAGTTACATGCCCGATCCACTGTTTTTACACTGGCAGACCAAAACATTGTGCAGATCACTGTTCTGTTCATGGCTGCTCTGGTGGTTAAAATCCATCCTGTCACTTTATCTCTTACTCATTATTTTAGGTCTGCCCAATATACTCTACCTGTGGGGGGCTCAGCAGTCATGTTCAAGACCCCCTTTGTCCCTCTGGATGCCTACTCCATCACCTGCCTATATATCCTCTCTGTCTAGAAAAACACAGAAGGACTCTCTCATTACCACATATGCCCAGTAACACAGATATATTCCAATTGCTTCTCAATAGGAGACCACTGCTCCATAGCATTTTAATGCCTTCCTCTACCTGACTGCTTTCATAAATAATTCTTATAAAAATCCTTAAAAAAACTCTCTAAAGAAATAATTTCTTACTATTCACACACACTTTGAATAGGATCAAAAGCCATGCAAATGTTTTGTGATGCATGGCCTTTGATAGCACGATGAATGCCACACCTGTTGGTTAATTAAAAAGAAAGCTGTTGTTTTTCCATAAAAGATCTGAGATAAAAGACAGATACAGTTGTATCAGACACGGTGAGACGGGAGGTAAGGAGAATGAAAGTTTGAGCTGGCTGCGCTGTAAACTTCATGCACAATCTCCCCCTATGTGAGAGGTAATGTCTCGTGTTCACTGTCGTGTTTTGCAGTTGTATGCATTCAGCTGTAGCCTTTGCTAGCGGATGCTTTCTTCTAATATGCCGCCCGTTTGTCAACTCTTTCATTAGAGGCTGTTTTTGAAATCATTTTATTGTTCTCTGGAATGGTACAAGCTGAATAAATGCTCATCCATTTTTAATACACTCTCTGCTTCTAACGTGGCACCAGTTCTTGGCGAAGCCCTGCCTCATGGGACATGGCAGTGGAACAAAATATTGAGAAGAGAGTGACACCCTTGTTCCTGTTTGTTGAATTGTTGTTGTGCCATTGACTGCAGGCCAGAGATCACTTAAGGAAGATTCTTATATAGGGCACAGTTTAATACAATGCCAGCACACTGCAGTATTTAATCCTGTGGGCTCTCTGAGGTGTGCCCGGTTACAGCTGTGAATTTTAATCGCACTGAGTCTAATGAGGTCACACAATGATACAGCCTCTCCAGGGAGAGACCGTGCACTGGAATGAGACGGGCAGCCATGACTCATTAGGTCTAAGCTCGCCCACGCTGAACTGCCTGTAAGCCATGAGAGCGTGCAGTGGTCGATTGTCAATGCTGCTCCTCGAGTAATGCTCTCTGTGTAGTTTACACACTGCCTGACGTCTCCATGAAGGGAGCCTCAGACCCTTATGGGATTGAGCACGTATGTTAAATCACCGGTCAGAGGACCGGTCACTAATAAGAGTGCGCTGAGCTGTGCTGCTTCGTTGGCTGGAGTTGGGACTTGTTACAGTGAAGAATGTGCAGTTAACCACTTGGTAGACCTCTGGGGCTGTTGGCAGGAGGGATGAAGCGATGGAGAAATACTGGGCTTCGTTACAGTTAACAGAGAGAATTTTGTTTTTTAACCATTTTTTCTGTGTGCTCTGTGAAGGGATATATTTGGTGGTAACAAGGGTAATTATTCACATTTAATCGTAAGCCTCTTGAGCTTGGCACATCTGAGGGTGTCATAGGTGGGCTTTGGAGTTATGGCTGATCTTTGTATGTAGGGGTGTTGTTTACATGTGAGGCTGGGATACTTCAGTGTGAGTTTTCAGGTTCACTTCATGGTCCAGTGAAGTGGAATGAGCTCAGACCTCTAGCATCACTTCCAACTCTGCCTTTCATTTAATTATTAATTTGTTTGTTTGTTTGCCTCAATCTCCACCCTCCTATTGTTCACTATGAACATTTCTTTGCCCTAATGTAACATTCTCAAAGCCAGCACTGCCTCAACCAATGTCCTTTCCAAGTTCCTGATTCCCATTTTCATGAAATTAATTCATTCTAATTTCTGATTTTCCCATCTTGAGGTTCAACCGTTCGTCCTGGTTGCCCAAAGCCATACTCATAGTGTCACAGACAGAAGTACCTCGGCCAGTCTATGACAGTTGTCATGCTTTTCGTTATCTGGAAGTGCTTGGATTATATGTCTGATGAGCACAGTCACTGAGCCTTTAATCAAGCAGTCGATGGCACTGATTTCATTTTCAGGATCAGCAATTTGCCAAATTTCTGTGTGATTGACTCCACAGATCTACGACTTGACTCTGACCGAGCCCCAGTCACTCAATCGCTTACACACGGTTTATAATATCCTACTATGTGTTCGCTCGGCTGACTAAACTGCTGGTGTTATAAAGAGAACAAATTTTTCTGAATAGTATTGTTTATATTACTGTTTTTGTTTTGTAAAGGGAAAACTGTAATCGAAAGTTGCAAACATGTTTACTCTATCAATCTACATGGCCACAGAGGTGGAGGGGAAACCAAAATATTCAGAGCAAACCCATAAATCATAGTGAGAACCTGCAAACTCCACACACACACTACAGACCCCAACTATGTAGGTAAGAGGCAAACTCACCCAGACGGTTAGGGCTCCATGTCTGCCTTTTAAAGCTGTGGGGTCATTTTCAGTCACCCCCCTCCATGTCATGGAGTACATGATGGGGTATGTAAAAACAATAGAAATCCTATATACTTGTACAAATGATAAAAATAAGTGAAAATATGTTAGAAATGTGTCATTTGCCTCACAAATAATATATGTGCACATACGAGGTATTACCTTGGCAACGACAAAAGCTGCTTCATCTCGCAAGATGCCTGCATGCATGGCTAAACCTCTAACCCAGAACCAATGCACTCTCCATAACTGAAAGATCTATCTGCTATCTTCCGATTCTTGCGGGCGATGCTACTGTAGCCCACAACACAGCAGTGGAGAGGTAATTGTGGAAAAGGCAGTATGGTTAAATGAACCCAGATATAACTGAACAACCACCTCATGCTGACAGAGAAAACACCACAATATGCTTTATTACCCAAAGCACATATACATGTCACTTGAAATGAGTAAAACTTACTAAAGCTGAATTTTTATGTAAATTTAATTGGAAGGGACCAGATGCCAGGATCGGTCTCTGCATTGTCCTGCTCTGTATGTTTCCCCATTTGGCCAGCAGGGGTCACTGGCCATCCTGTTCTTTTCTCAGTGTTTTAATATTCTTCTGTCTTTAGTGTTTTCCACTGCTTTCTGGGCCACCGTAATGCTGAATGGGTGGTGTGTTGTCGGGAATCACGTATCCCTACCATCATCAGTCCAGAGGATGCCTCATATACACATTAGACAGCCTTACCAGCACTGGACGGATAGGAGTCGCACTGTGGGTTTGCATGAGGCCAGAGGGTCATATCATGCAATTTCCCCGTCTGTGGGGCATGCAGAAGCCACAGTCTCCACACAGAGCACATTGTCGCATTGTACGCCAAGCATTACAGAACCCCTTGACATCTGCGCCTGCCATCCTGACGCAAGTATCGGACTCTCTACAACACCCCGTGTCATCCCGCACCGTGTCTCAAAGACTGGCATCAATCGGACTACAGGTTCACAGTTCCATGCGAAGGCTGCCGTTGACACCAGCACAGAGATGGTGGCGTTTGCAGTGGAGCCGTAACGGGAGGCATGGATTGATTATGAGTGGTGTCGTATCATTTTCAGCGATGAATCCCTGTTCTGCACTACCAGGGATGACTGTTGTGTGCGTGTATGGAGCAATCCTGCCAATGCTGTGGAGAGATACAATGGCATTACTCCTTGCATTATGGTGCTGGGAGCCATAGGGTTGACTTCAGGTCTGGTTGTGATTCGGAGGACGCTGACAGCACAGTGCTACATCAGTCACATCCTATGTCTGCATGTCTTACCCATCCTGTGATGTCCTAAAAGGTCTTTCAGAAAGACAACACCTATCCACACATGGCACACGTGTCTATGGGCTGCCTGCATCATCTTGAGGTCCTCCTGTGGCCAGCCAGGTTCCCCGGTCCTTCCCCAAAGAAACATGTGTGGAATCAGCCGGGATGTCATCTCAGACCCAGTGTCAATCTGCAGAATCTCGAGGGCCATTTGTTCGTTTGATTTGATGTTATAATCATTGCCATATAGGAACTTGACCTTTCGCCTCGTGTAAATTCATTCATTTCCCCCACTCTGGGTGCTTCACTCTTTTTTGTCACTGAGTATGCACTGTATTGCCAAAGGTATTGGGACACACCTCCAAATCATTGAATTCAGGTACTCCAATAACTTCCATAGCCACAGGTGTATAACATCAAGCACCTAGGCATGCAGACTGCTTCTACAATCATTTGCGAAAGAATAGGTCGCATTAATGCTGCAGCATTAATGAACTCTCATTAAAGAACGCTTAACGCTGCAGCCATTTTGGACAATTCCATGCTCCCAGCTTTGCAGCAACAGTTTGGGGATGGGCCCTTCCTGTTCCAACATGACTGCACACCAGTGCACAAAGCAAGATCCATAAGGACATGGATGAGTGAGTCTGGTGTGGAGGAACTGGACTGGCCTGCACAGAACCCTGACCTCAACCCAACAGAACACCTTTGGGATAAATTAGAGCAGAGACTGAGAGTCAGGCCTTCTAATTCAACATCAGTGTCTGACCTCACAAATGCTCTCCTGGACGAATGGTCAAAAATCCCCATAAACTAAATCCTTTCCATAAGAGTTGAAGCTGTTATAGCTACAAAGGGTGGGTTAACTTCATATTAAAACCTATGTATTAAGAATGGGATGTCATTAAAGTTCATGTGCGTGTAAAGGCAGGTGTCCCAATACTTTTGGCAATATAGTGTATTTCTGTGTCCGTTCTTGTGCAATGTCATTGTTTCAGTGGTGCCTAATTAGTTAAATTTTCTTTAGTGTTACTTTTCAATCCCAGTACTTCCTAGTGCTCGCTTCATGTGTACATATGTGCTGTTGTTTGTTGTAGATGTTGTAGGTATCAGTGTTGATTGTTAGTGCTGTACATTTTTAGATGTATTATGTGCTGTAGGAGATGTGCTCTTGGTCTTTGTGGAATACCCTGTTTCAGACCATGTGCCCCATGTCCTTCACGTTTGCTAGATGTTTCTGTTTTAGCCTTAGTTGGTCTCTGTTATTGTTCTGCTTCTGTTTGACCTCTAGTGGTCCCTTTTGTTTTGGTGAGTTCAGTCCCCGATAAAGTTCCTCTTGCTGTGCAAGCTGCAAGTGGATTGTTGTTCCTTGTGCCCTGTCATAACACCAGGCTGTATTTGCAGAAAGAAAGTTGATTGAGAATGGAGGCATGCGAGTTTGCTGCTTCTATACCACCCTGAAATTAGAATTTCTTGAATCTAGGTTACTCAGCCGTTTCTCAACGACCAGAACACAGGAACCTCATTTTCTATATTGGTGACTGGCCAGCAACATTCTGCTGAATTCTTTCATGAACGTATTTAAGAGCAGAGGTAGAACAAAACCTAATACACACACACATGCAATGTAATGTTTGATTAATAATTTTTCTTATAATTCATTCTTTTGTCGATTCCTCCTTTTACATGTTGTTTGATACCAGCTGGTCTGAATATTGAAGCTTTCAAAACCAGATGCAAACCAAATGCATTGTTACTGATAAATAATTTAAATACAAATCCTCCGTGCTGAAGGACATTAAAGTACAGATTACAAGGCAACTAGTAATGTCCGTGATGGAGGGTTATCCGTGAATATTCTAATTAACACAAAAATGCTTGACTTGATGTCTCAGAGGACAGGGGAGTGTAAAGAATATATGGGATTTGTAAGCCATTTGAGTCCCTGTTGACGAGGTTTCCATCATCACCAGAGGAGCTCTATCCCGACGTGGCCATCTGTCAGAAAGCATTACGTGACATGACAGCTACTCAGGGCCTTGTCACTGCTCCGGGGCTTCTCACAGAGCTGAGAACTCGCATGCCTGTCTGCTGCCACAGAGATGCTGGTGGCTCAAGCCAGGAATCCTCCTGCATGGGCGATGGCCTCTTTTTTTCATCTGCCAGCCTACGCTGTCCTGCATATATCTCAAGGCCTCCTCCCCTCCAAAGCGTTCAAATGCACTTTAGCATTAGCAACAAAATCAGAAAATTTATCATACCCAGTGCCCATCAAAAAGACTGACTGTGATCTTTGCACAAAGGACGTAAGCAAGGAGCAGTTTTAAAGCTGCTCTAATGGATCGCTGTAGGCCATTCACCATGGTCTCTATATCTGAGACTGTATCTCTGAGGAGGCTGCCAACCAGCAGGAAGACGGTAGCTGGAAAATCACATTTATCAGTATTATCACATAATTCCTTAATGGAAACCCATTGCTTGGGGCAGAGACTTAAAAAATTCCACTTTACCCATTCATGTAGGTAAATATGCGGCAAGATCAGCAGCCCTTTTAGGTCCCGAAGCTTTTGGGTTAGTGTCTACATCCTGAACTATTGGACTGTAAGTAAATTATAGAAATTATTGTATATGAATTTCAGTATTTCTAAGTGTTAGTTAGTGAGCAATAGAAAAGTGAAAAGACCAGCCCATTCTATTGCTCAAACTGTACATATGCAACACAACTGCTTATCTAAGCACTTATCAAATACAGGGTTACACAGGGGACAGGAGCAGGACAGCACAGGACATTGGTGCGTCCACTATGGACACAGGTACTAATTCAAATAACTCAGTGTATTTAGACAATAGGAGAAAGGTGAAGGTGCTGTCTGGCACTGTATCACAATAAGTCATGTTTTTCATCCATAAATATTCATGCATATCACAAAATGAAGGAGGTTGCCAGTCCATCACAGGGTAGACACACACGTTTACACATCTAGGCAAATTCCAGACACCAAATTACCTAATTGCATGTTTTTGCATTGCATGCAGGATGAACTGTAAGCAGAGGGAATGCCTGTGTGCAGGAGGAGACCGTGCACACGCCTGCATGTCTGGGGGTCGGAATCCTGCCCCCGGCTTTGTGTTTCTGCAGTTTCTCTGCTTTTGTTTGTATCAGTTTCCTCCAGGTATTCGGGTTTATCTCTACAGTCCAAAAACATGTGGTCTGGATGAACTGCTAAATCTGCACTGCCTGTAGTGTTTGTGTGTGTGTGTGTGTGTGTGTGTGTGTGTGGTGCAACACATTTAAATAGGGATGCAGCATCTGCAATGTAAGGAGATAACCAAATGGGGTTTTATTGTTTTAACGCGAAAAGCATGAAAATGGTGCAGTATACTCACTCCTGCGTCTCGCTCTCTACGGGCTTATTCTGGAGTTGCGTGTAATCATAACAAACATCACAAATATCAACATATGCTTCATTTAGCATTAAATAATAATATAAAACGATATCAGACGGCAGAATACAGTATGCTGTTCTTGCGTATACAACTTGTGTACAACTGGTTCAGTTTAGGGTGTATGACCCATTTGCATTTCCAGTGATAAGATATAATGTAAATGTTTTCCATTTACTATGAAATTGTGTGCAACATGAACAAAATGTAAAAGAAATCTACTTTTATGGAAGTCTTATCTCAATCCCTGAGATAACCTGGAAAAATATGAGGCAAACTGTACTCAACACACATACATTCATTCTCAGTAATAACACATCAATATAACGGCCATGAATTGCACAAAAATCATGTATTACATGAACAAAAGGTACGCAAACTACATTTAAGACTCAACTACAGAGATTCCTCATGCGTAGTTTGCTGTTACCAAGGCACATTCAGGGAAATCTAATATAAACTTAATCCATACACACAAAAAGCTGTTACCTGTTGTTATGTTACTGACCGTAGCGGTTGCTCAAATATCAGCGTTTCACCCGCAAATGTAAATGCAGCAAATGTAACATCAGCAGGATTATCAGTCCCACCGACTTTCAAGGTGCTTTGAGATAGCTAAACATACCAAATGTACACTAATATTAACTAAACCATCCATCCGAACCTGTATTAGATCTAAGTTTAATCACATCAGCGTCATCTTGCTTTTAGAAAGTTTTCTTGCAAGACGACTTATACAGTTCAGCATCTATCTGTCGTTCCGTGCTATAACCTTCACAAAATCATTGTTTTCTTCATTATCCATCCACTTACTACACAGGAGGTACAGTCCTCAGTCTAGGGGATCGTCAGAAAAAACAGGGAAAGGGTTAGGGAGGGTGGGACAACCAGGGAATGGGAAGAGGGAACACAAGACACAAAGGGATCTTTAAAATAGTTTTTTTTATGTTCTATTCACAGACACTTCACGTATCCAAAACTTACATAACATAGCCCATAACATAGGAAACATTGTCACTGTGGGTTATAGTAGTTACATGCAACGAGATACCCAAATGGGGTTTTTAGTAGTTACATGCAACGCAAGGGGATACCCAAATGGGGTCTTTAGTAGTTACATGAAATGTAAGGAGATACCCAAATGGGCTTTTTGTAGTTACATGCAATGCAAGGGGATACCCAAATGGGGTTTTTAGTATGTAACGAGATACCCAAATGGGGTTTTTAGTAGTTACCTGTAACGAGATACCCAAATGGGGTTTTTAGTAGTTACATGCAACGCAAGGGGATACCCAAATGGGGTTTTTAGTATTTAACGAGATACCCAAATGGGATTTTTAGTATGTAATGAGATACCCATATGGGGTTTTTAGTACTGTATGTAACAAGATAGCCAAATGGGGTTTTTAGTAGTTACATGCAACGCAAGGGGATACCCAAATGGGGTTTTTAGTAGTTATATGCAACGCAAGGGGATACCCAAATGGGGTTTTTAGTTGTTACATGCAACGCAAGGGGATACCCAAATGGGGGTTTTTAGTAGTTACATGAAATGTAAGGAGATACCAAAATGGGGTTTTATTGTTTTAACTCGAAGAGCATGGACACCGCTGCTATACACTTACTCCTGTGTCTCGCTCTCTGCAGAGTTAATGAGGAATCAGTAATCTTCCTAAGGGAGCCTCCTAACATGCTGATGTATACTCATACACAGCACTCTTTGTACGCTACAAGAGACATACTCATACACAGCACTCCTTGTATGCTACGAGACATACTCATACACAGCACTCCTTGTATGCTACAAGAGACATACTCATACACAGCACTCCTTGTATGCTACAAGAGACATACTCATACACAGCACTCCTTGTACGCTACAAGAGACATACTCATACACAGCACTCCTTGTACGCTGCAAGAGACATACTCATACACAGCACTCCTTGTATGCTACAAGAGACATACTCATACACAGCACTCCTTGTATGCTGCAAGAGACATACTCATACACAGCACTCCTTGTATGCTACAAGAGACATACTCATACACAGCACTCCTTGTACGCTGCAAGAGACATACTCATACACAGCACTCCTTGTATCTACAAGAGACATACTCATACACAGCACTCCTTGTATCTACAAGAGACATACTCATACACAGCACTCCTTGTATGCTATGACTTTGCTTAATAGTAAGAATAAAATAAAATCAAAAAATATATAATAAAAATGGAGGGGTGGGGGGGGTGTATGTGCGTGAAGGCATCTATTCCTTATGTTACTGAATAACTGTTTTACAAGAGAAATGTCCACTTTACCGCCCAGCTGTGTCAGTGTAAATATGCCAACATATATATGGATGTATCAGCTAAATTCTATTCCATTTTACCACCCAAATGAAAATAAACTAAAGATCCATAGATGAAGAAAAGTTAGACAGTTTAAAAGACGTGTACATTGTGCAACCCTGACATATACAGCACACCCATCCAGCCATTTACCATAAAGTTTAACACCATCGCTCTGTTTTCAAATAAAGCAGCAAACTTTTTAGGTAAAAATAATGCAATGCGGCTCTGGGAATGTGGCATGCTGGTGTCTCTCACCTCCTGAACTGGGGGTCTGAATCCCACCTGGGCTCTGTGTGTGTGGGGGTGTTCACATTACCCTGTGTCATGCGAGTCCCCTGCTGTGGTCCAAAGACATGCAGCTAGAGTAACTGGCATTTCTACATTGCCAGTAGTCTATGATTCTGTGTTTCTATGCTCCATGGTCATAGGAATGAGGGAAGACAAATACTGGTTTGCCCCAGCCTTGTGCCCTGGTACTGCCTGGAGTACCCAGGACTCTCTGCATCCCTGACCCGGTTAGCTATGTGCCTAGAAGATAGATGGAAGACTCAGGGCACTTTTCACTTTTCTGCACATCTCTATTCGACCTTAAAACACTGATGAACCGTGCTCATGATTTTGTTATATGCTACCCAATTTCCAGAGATGCAGCTTGAGGCTGCTGCGATATCGATGGAAAAGAAGTTTCAAGCAGGATAGCGATTTAGCAAATCAGGACCAACTGCCCCCACTATGGGAAAGTCTATGAGGTCCGAACACAAAAAGTCGTGTACAGTAAGTTCAATGTTCCTCTCAGTCTGCAGCTTAAATGACTGTACTGCATATGTGAGGAGGCATAAATGAATGGAGATATTCCTCTGATACCTATCTAGCGTGTCACATTAGCCCCATCAGTACAAACAATAGGAAGCATGTCAGATTTGCAATATTATTCTATTTTCATTTGTGACAGTTAATTTCTAATTTTTGATTTTCACTCTAATGTCTCCTTCTGATAAGCTGGGAAAACAGAAAATGGGTAGAGGTGAAAAGTATGATCTGTCTCAAGATGCAGAGAGTGTGTGAAAGGGGGACGCCCCCAAGAAATGGCTTGGAGTGTTTGAAACATAGGCACACAGTGCTGATTTGGCCGCATCTGGATTTTTGCCTCATCATTCGTTTCCACTATTCACCAGCCAGCAGACGGTATCATTATGTCTCATTCGGTGGAGTGTAATCCAACTGGTTCATCTTTATTAAGCTTTGTTTTGTCTTTGAGTTTTACCACATGCGATGATAAAATGGCAGTTCAGCAACCAGCAGGGGGACACTGAATTTTTATCCCTGAAGAATGAAACTTGAAATTCTCGGAGAGACACTGCTGTCATGTCCTTGACTATATTTGCTGAATTACTTCAGCAAATATTCAGGCGTGTCAGAAGATAAATCCTATATAAATGTCATCCTGAGTACAGGGTGTCTGCGAGCAAGGAAATAATAATAATAATAAATGATCACTGTGTTGGTGAGATACTGCCCTGGTTATTCTCCAGTCAGTGCTGACTGTTCACCTTCCAAAGCAAACGAAGCAAACAAAGCAAAAAGAAAAGAAAAAGTGGGAATCACATGAGTTCACACAAACATTTTCCATATTATCACACTTGATAGAAAATACCCCCATTTAATGGGATGAGACCAGGATGGATGTTGTCCCTTGAAAACTACAAGCATGAAGATGTAGGTATTTAACCCCTGAGTGCCAAGGTCACCACTGTGAAATGTACTGTTTGTTTATTTTGCCCTTTGAATGCAATCTTTCATTAATATACTGCATGTTGAACCACACAGGCTAAAGCCACTTCATAATTCAGCGGTTTCTCTGGTGCCAGCAGACACTACGGTTTCTTCCCTGGGAAAAACAAAGAGCTGATGAGTACGATGACAAATGAGATCAGAACACAACAAAATGCAGTGATCAAAGGACACGAACTGCCGCATCCAGGCAAAGACACGAATAAAAGATGTGGCGATGTGGAGTGTCTCAAACGTTACAGTGCTCTGAATAAGGATGTGTTCACAATTGTTCAACAGATCCCTAAAAACTGTATTTTTCATTACAATGTTTTTAAAAGATCTGCCTGTCATCAATGGCTGCCCTAATCGTGAGGCAATTCTGTTATTATTTTCAGCTAATCCACTTTAGTAATTGAAAATACCACTAATGCGGAAATGCGTCGCCGCGTAACATTATAAGATTGCATGTCATCAGTTGTTTTCGTTCAAGGAGTGCAATGCACAGAGCAATTTGGCCGGTAATGTGAATAAAATATTAATCCTGCCCTATTAGAAACATGTAGTCACTGTGTCTGAGAAGGCTTAAATATTCATTAAAGGAAAGCTGTACTTAGAGGATATCTGCTGGTAACCTAGATTCCTCAGCCTAATATTTTAGAGCTCACAGCATCCTGTACAGTATGATATGGCATTATTACAGATTGTGAAGGCTGTGCATAGCTTCCCAGAATAAATTTTATGCGGTTACCATCAAATAGGAAGTCAGTTGCATCAAACTATTGTATGTTTACTAAAATTCCATTTAGCTTTAAAGGAAAATAAAAATCACAGATAACAAAAAACAAGAGTTTCATGTGGGGCATGTGTCTCCTGACCCCCCATTACCTTCTGTGGTCTGACTCAGCTGCCTCGGATATCAGTGGCAGCCTGACTTTTCCCCATCACTGATCAGCTCGTCCTTTCACTGAGCTGGCCGTCTTCCTCGTTCTTCCCTGGCTTCCCCAATGTAAGGGGAAGCAGTAAAGGTTCCCCAATGCTCTTGGTTGATCATCTCAATACAGACAGTGTTAGCAGTTTATGACCATGGGGAGTCAGGGAGAGAATAGGGAATCCATTCGGCACCAATAGGGTGATAAGAAAATAATTGAATTACTCAGTCATCAGAAAGTGTCCGTCCTGTCGTGGCCCACCCCTGCCGCAGGCCCCTCACAGTCCAGGGGGCACCTTTTATATGCAAATTCACTCGCAACACCTACACACAGCACCTTGTTGGGGAGGGTCTTTTGAGGTATGAAAGGGGGTATTTAAGTTGCCTTTCAATACTGATGTATGTCTACACCTTATTACACATAATATGATTTTGCTCTTCAATAAGCCAAGGATCTCCTTTGCTGAGACATTGGCACCAAGCTCCACCAGGATCTCACTTCCATGGCTTCCAGAAGATTCCACAGAGACACACATGTTCCTCTCTGGCACCGTACCAGTGACTTCTAGATTTTTGATCCAGGGCTATTGATTTATAATTGTATTTGATCTATCTATTCATTATTTGTTTGCTTGCTTTGCTAGGTCACCAGGTCCCAGAGTGAATTTTGCCTTTGATTTGTTTTTGATTAAATATTGATTTCTCTATATTTTATAATTCAAATTAATAATGCTTTCCAGTGTCACCATAGACCTGTAGCAGTTACAAGAGTGTGTCTAAACTCTCCTATCTCAGCATCTCCTCAGCGGCTATCACAGCCTACATACAAGCACTCACGTGTCTTGTGAAAAATCTAGATGAGTAAACTGGCTGGAATCTGCTCCAGTTCCCAAAGTTCCAATGTCACGGTCCAGCACTCACGACGAAAGCGTGCCTTGTGGAAGTCAGGCTGCGAATGGACAGCCATTCAGCACAGGAGGCTCGAGGTTTGATGGTTTCCGTGGAATTGAGCGATGAATAATGAGGGAGCTTCTTCTCAACTCACAATGGCCGATTAGCTGACCTCATGTAACTGATTACTTTTTAGATGATGGCTTGCAGATGCCTTCGACGTGCTGTAGGCAGAGAATCTCTGGAGTGCGATGTCTGCTTTGGATATAATCCGTCACCATGCATTTTTTCTTGACTTTGGTGGTCACTGCCTAATATAATGATCAATACTGGAGATGGACAGAAAGCAGAGGCGGTTTATCTAACAAAGCGAGACTGTAGAACCTGCGTGTCAGAAGCCATCCCTGCATGCAAGGTGACACTGACTCCTCGCATTGTGGAAGAACGGAGACATTGAGGCTCTTGAAGTATGGTCACATGATCTGAGGCAGCACATACTATTTAGAGGCAATACAGTCTGGGCATTGCTATGTTAAAAAAAGACTCATTCCCTGCGACCACTTATACAGTGGGAATAAAAGTTCAAAAATCTATTTCAGAATTAATCTCCTTTGCTAAATTACACTCTGACAGTGAGAATTTTTTTTTAACGTATCTCCATATCTCCATTAATAACACATCACAGTCACATGAAAATATATACTGTATATATTTAATGACAACAATTAAAATTTAAAATTCAAAATAAAATTAAAATTCTTTGGCTACAAAATAAAATGCCTAATCGGGTATAATCAATCACTGAAAAGATCACGAAACAAGGTAACTGGTTCCATTTTGTAAATAATTGCACTGACTTTGATTACTTCTGAATAAATTTAGCTGTTTGCCATTAGTTGGTAGTACATTTTAAAGGAAAAAAATCCAGCATTGGTGGAAAAGTTCATTGAAAAGAACTTTATTTATAAGAAGATCTCAAAGGCTTTAACAATTCATTGTGGCACAGTAAAGAGTGTAAGATATGTAGCACCACCTAGACCTGGCCTAGATCAGCCTGTCCCTCCAAAGGATAATGATCAGAAGAGGGAGTTTGATCAGAGGCCAATGGAAACTTTGAAGGAGCTATGAAGGAGCTGAATGGCAAGCACATGTCATCGAATGTCATCACGCTGCCACTTGTGGAACTCGCAAACTACCGCTGCTATGACAAGACAGGTGCTACAGACCTCAATGAGCACCATGGACCATCTGTCAAAAGCTACTCCAACCGTAACCCTCTATTGCTGCCTCCCTCTAAAAGCTCCAGCTGGCTCCCATTTGGCAAGGATCCCTCGGCAGCTAAAAGGGAAGCTCCCACAGAAGCAGGTTGGAAAGCGTCTGGCCACTGTCTCCAACCTGGCTGCAGTACTGCAGTGCCTGTGCTGTTGTGAATGAAGCCCGTCTCTCAGCAATATCACGATGCTTCACACACCTGGGCTGTATGGGACGGAGGCAACAAGACTCTTCAAGGCTCTTTTAGAACTTGCTAAAACGTGTCGAGATGTGCAGCCAAGTGGCAAAAGGTGCTGTAGGCAGGCAAATCCAAAATCAAACTTTTTGATCACAATGCACAATGGTCCTGGGTGTTCTGGCCCCCTTGGTGATATTCTGCCGGGTGCCCCCCCGCCCTGCCGCCAGGCCCCAGAGCAGCAGAAAACTAATTTTGTCAGATCTATATTAAAAACATTTCGGTAGCACAGAGCGTTTGGCTGCTAACCAGCTAGCTGGCGTCTGTTTCACAAGAAAAGTAGTGAAATATAAAAACTACTTTAAATCACTAAAAAACTACTGTAATATCACGTATTTCTTTTGATTTTCTTCACTTGCTCTTGCACCCCCTAATTGAAATGGGGCCCTAGGCAATCACCTATCTCCCCTATAGGGAAGGCCAGGCCAGCCAAATATTAAACGGTACACACCCCTCAAGATTTTCAGGATTCTGATGGAGAGGGTCAGTAGGTACAGACACCTCAGGGTACATGTCTCTGACAGCCTGATATGGGCCAGCCTGAGGAAATTTATGACATCTGTGCTTTCTGGGGGCATCGCTGCCTGCTGTGGTGGCTGCAGCTCCAAGGACCACAGAGCCCTAGAGAGGGTGATATGGTGTGCCAAGTGAATCACCATGACCAAATATACACCCAGTGATGTAGATCCAGGGCATTAAGTACTATCGGGGACACTGAGGCTGAGGGGAAGCTTCTGCCCCCAGGGCAGTAGGATCAGTACCACCGATTAAAACTAAAATAAACTGTCACTGCAACCTGCACTTTAAAGATTTTCTCAATTTTTATTTTTAAATATTTGCTTGATATATACTTTATCTAAATTTTTAGTACTTGTTTTCTTTATTACTACTTTGTTATCATTCTACCTTGTTTGTTGCATAGTCTGTAATAGCGACAATCTCCTTTCCCTGCTGGTATACCAGTACAGTCATGCATGTGACGAATAAAAATACTAAATCTTGGTATGTCTGGCAAAAATCCAACACACCTTATAACCCAAGAGCTCTTGAGGGAAATTTGCTGGCCTTAGCCAGGAAGTTCAAGATGAGAAGATGGCTTGAAAATGACCCAAAGCATTTGGCCAAAGTAACTATGGAGTGGATGCAGAACAAAATGGTCAGTGTCCATGAACGGCAAACCAGAGCCCTGACCTCAATTCAATCGAAAATCTCTGGATTGACTTAATATTCATCAAGCAATTTGATTGAACTGGAACAATTCTGTAAAGAAGAACAGCAAATTCCTCCCTATAGATCAGTGTTTCTCCACCAAGTCCTAGGTGACCCCCAGAGGATGCACGTTTTTGCTTCCTCTCAATTCCTGCCAGACAGTCCACATTTTTGCTCCCTCAAAAACATGGACTGTCTGGGGATCCCCAAAGACGAGTTTGAGAAACACTGCGTGAGATGCAACAGTTTGGGGCAGGTGCATCTAAACAGGCTCAAGGCTGCAATCCAAGCAAAAGATCCTTCTCTTGGGCGCCCTGAGGGCCTCTTTTCTTATTCAACCTACTTTTTTCAAAGGTGTTTCTTTTCTACTTTGTATTCTGCAAGACATGGCAAGTGTGATAATATAATTAATTTGTTTTGTGTTTTTTGGGCTGCAGGCCAAAAAAGTTAATATTCCGAAAACGGGGTAATAACTTTCTATACCTACTGTATATGGATGCTTGGTATCTCTGGCATGTGACCCTTATTGTAGCGCTTAAGCTAAAGTTAGTCTCAAGCACAGTGGGTGACTTTCAGCATCAAAGGAATGAGTAATATATGAAAAAGTGATGCACATGTATTACAATGGGAATGTAAATAACATAGTTTATAGCACAAGGCAGAGTTCCTCTTTAGGCTACATGAAAAGCAATGTACAACTATGGCATAGCTACTTATGTTCAAGATCACTGTGCAACTAAGACAATCATTTTAAACATAATTTCATTACGGAACACTGAAACTCTGCACAAGTAAATCTAATTCTTGTGTTAAAAATACTACAGACAACTGCACAAAAGTCATGTAATGAACAAATAACACACTTGTCTAATAAAACCTAAACGTAACAGAATTTCAGGCCTTTAGATATACTTTTTAAAATTAAAAAAAGTCCGGAGAATATTTCAGCATCTTGAAAACTTGCTTATATCTAAAAAATATTAAAAATATCAGAAATATCAGCTTATCAAAAGAAAATGGATTGTGCTGCAGGAATTGAATAAAATTGATTGCAATGGTAATAAATCATCGCATTGTGAAATGTGACATATAGTAAACTTATCAAAGCCCATCTGTGCCATTTGAGGAAACTTAGGTATTACCTTAGTCAGATGAAACCACACAAAAGATAGCAAGGGGTTATTTCAAATTCCCTTTGAACTGTTTTGGAAGAGCAGATCAAAAAAAAAAAAAAACTTACATGTAAAACTACACACTTAATCCTGCTTATGCTTTTCCCCTTGTCGAATTCGGGCTGCCCCTTCTCTGCTCTGCTTGCTCTTAACCTGTCCATCGCCTTGATGAACATGTCCGTTAACAGTGATGCAATCAGGCAGCCATTTCCTGAGCATCTATTAAACCTCTTTTGTCTCCACCATAATGTGCAAGATAGAGCTTCGTTCAATATTCTAGGCTCACTGGAGAGTTTAAAGGAGAGTGGGTCACCTAATTTGATGCTATGATTAGCTAGGGGTTTGCCTACTTAATGTAAATGCTTAAAAAAAAAAAACACGATAATGTGGAAGAATCCCTTGCATTTCAGTTCTTAAAAAAACACTCTAAGGTCGGAATTATTTTATATTTAGAACAACTTGGAAATACCATCCCTGAGCACAGAACATCAAAATGAGAGTGTACTGTAGAGCACTGGATGAAGGAGCTGATTTGAGAGAGTTGTGTTGCATTTTCAAGTTTTAAATCCATGATTTGTCTCAGCTACAGTATTCATGAGCTGAAAAGGTGGAGAATTAGTGAACATACAGTCACACACGGTATCCAAGGTAGGAGTGTAAGTCACCAATACTCATACAATGTTCTACTGTCAGCGCTGACCTAATGCGAACTGGGGTCACCAGAATAAGAGAGGCAGTAATTCTCTGTGAGACCTTTTTAACATCTTTCAGCCTTCTATCGACGTCGATGAAAACCATTCCTGTAAGATGGCAATCGCTAGCATGCATGCATAAAAAAAAACGAAATGAAAGACTCTTGCAATTGTGTTTCTGGGGATTTTTCAGGTGGGGTGATCAAGGAGCAGTTCCCCTGCTTTGAAAAGCAATCAATAACTGTGGTTCATTCAGTGCACAAATTCAGCAAGCATGGTCCACCCTGAAGATGGCAGGATATCATTGCAGATTTGCTATTTTCTCAGTGCCTCAGTGGATTATGTCAGCCGAAAATATAATTTTGGCATATTAAAACCAGAAGATGAGGACGAAAAAGAGAAAGACAAAAAGGAGAGAAAAAATGGCAAATTAATGTTTAATAGAAAAGCAAGCAGCAAAAACAATTATTGAAGCTGGGGGAAGGACGTCCTGCGGAGATGGAGGGCAGCTCAAAAGGAAGCTGGAGGCGATGCTTTGGTGAAGCTCCCGGGCTCAGGGGCGCAGCCAGATGACCCACTGCTAGCTCTACAGGGCTCAGGGGCGCAGCCAGGTGACCCACTGCTAGCTCTACAGGGCTCAGTGGCGCAGCCAGGTGACCCACTGCAAGCTCTACAGGGCTCAGTAGCGCAGCCAGGTAACCCACTGTAAGCGCTACAGGGCTCGGGGGCGCAGCCTGGTGACCGAATGCAAGCTCTCCAGGGCTCGGGGGCATAGCCAGGTGACCCACTGCAAGTTCTACAGGGCTCAGTGGTGCAGTCAGGTGACCCACTGCAAGCTCTACAGGGCTCGGGGGCATAGCCAGGTGACCCACTGCAAGCTCTACAGGGCTCGGGGGCACAGCCAGGTGACCCACTGCAAGCTCAGAGGCGCAGCCAGGTGACCCACTGCAAGCTCTACAGGGCTTGGGGGTGCAGCCAGATGACCCACTGCAAGCTCAGAGGCGCAGCCAGGTGACCCACTGCAAGCTCTACAGGGCTCGGGGGCACAGCCAGATGACCCACTGCAAGCTCTACAGGGCTCAGGGGCGCAGCCAGGTGACCCACTGCAAGCTCTACAGGGCTTGGGGGCGCAGCCAGGTGACCCACTGCAAGCTCTGCAGACCATATGAGGGGGGGGGGGGGCTTGCTGAAAGGGACCCTTGATTGTTTTCAGCTCATCAAGAACAAGCAAAGGGACTCAACAGTGCAGCAGATAAACCTCTTTTTGCATAAAAGACAGGGCTGTTTGGTTAGATTGAAGAGGTTTGCTACAGTAATTAGCATGAGTGTGTCTGGATTTAAAGGCCTGATAACTAAATCTCTGTTAGGAACCTTTCATTTTAATCCTCCAAAATATCTTCCCTATTGATAACAATTTCCTGCAAATGCATGAACGATTCAGCTTTACCCGCACATATCCAATCAATGGCTCAACACCACAGCCGCTCCCTGCGATCAAGAACAATCCAAAGCCAGGAACCCATGCTTCAATTTTGCCATTTAGGAAAATGCTTGTAATTAAGTGTCATTAGCAATAACAATAACGTGTACGAGTATCACAGTTTGGTTTATTTAGCAAATGCACGTTATATTGATTCCAATTGACACCCCATTTTTAATTCCTCTGGTATACACAGACCAGAAAGGTATTGTTTTTCCATTGCTTAATAATATTAAACTACAGGTTAAGCATTTCTATACAATGTCTGGAAACAGCAACCCTGTATTTGTTGCCATTTATCTTATAAATGAGAATAATGGAAAAAATATCTACAGGCCAAAGGCAAACAGGGAATAAAACCACACTTGGCCTTTGTCAGAATATAATGGCATGTTACAAATACTCCCAAAGACTTCACTGCAATTTGTTTTATGAGAAAGTAAAGCAAAATGTTGTCACACACTAACATTGTGGGAAAAGCCTTTCTGACACTTAAAGCAAAGCGATTTATAGTGTCATGCCTTCACTGGTGGGGTTCAGCATAGACAGATAGAGCTCTTAAGTTCAAATAGGTTATTTCAGCTTTTTTTTTTTTTTACAAGGGGCCTGCATCTTAACAATACCCCTGATGCATGTATCTCATTGCCCTTTGCAGGGTGGTCTGAGCAGTAGTTAATGGGGAGACGGCACTGGGGCATAGTGAGGGTACTGGTTACCCCGTTAATGTACATTGTGTGAGATGTAGCTGAAATGAGTACTTGATATCCTTTAATTTTTAAATGCAACTATATAAAGCTATATGCCTAAACAGATCAAATTAACTCCAAAAACTATATCTATCTCTAAAATATATCTCACAAATCACAAATAGAGATATTGGTAACACTATACTTGAAGCTCTCATCTATAATTCATTATAGATACTTTCATAATGCATTATGATGGTCATGATAATAATTAATAAAGCATTACAGCATCTTCTATTGACAGTCATGAGGCATTATAGTGCTGATTATGATACTTAGGTATATATACTGCATTATAGATGAGACCTTCCCAGATCATTCATGGTGCATAGTAAACACGGTTATGATGTCTAATGCCTTTATATTGACATTGTAGTCATGTTTATAGTGCTTCATGAATGCATTATAATGTGCTTTGAATGTATTCATAGATTCTTAATGACACGCAAAAGTTTTTTTCAAAATGAAAGATCAGCAGGTAGGAACGGCATCCACTCTGTGTTACAGCGAATAAACACTAACCTTAACCTTAACCCTAACCCTAACCGGAGCTCCAGCATACGCCCTTAAAGATCAGCAGGTAGGAACAGCATCCACTCGCACTTTGCATCAGATTTTTATTCAAATTGTTTTAAATGTGTATCTAGTAATAACAAAAAGCAATAGTTTACCAGTGGAAATAAAAAGAGACACTTGTGAGAGTGTTTGCGGCATCACACCATTTTTAAACATTTTGGTAATACTTCTTCAGGTACTTCATACTTTGTATGGTGACAATAAAGATTCATTTCATTTTCATTTTAACAACACAGTCTTAACTCTAAATCTGACTGTAAGTCCATTAACGCAACCCAGAAACTGCAGACACAAAAACATAAAGATGATACAAAAATATCAAGCAAATATAATTTTTAAATGTGTTTTCTTAATGTGTTGTGTTCCCTTAATGTGCTGTGGTTCTTAAAACAGAAGTGCCCTGTGTTAAGTGCAGGTGGAATGGATTATGAGGGAGCAGGCATTTGTGCAAAGAGAAAAACAAAACAGGGTTTATTAATGAAACAGAACTGAACAAGAAAAAAAATGGGATCACTGGTGAGGCTGAGGAACAGCGGACTGGAAGACATGACATCAGTAACTGAACTGGGGATCACAACACAGGGAAGCACCTATATTCCAGACTAACAAGGGAGCACAATGAGAGGCAGCTGGTGTGAATCACAGGAGGGTGGGAACAAGAGAGGACAGCGATGGCTTCTTAGAGCTACGCCAGGGAGGAGACAGGAGGATCAGGTACGACAGGACATGATACTCCATGCCTCAGGGGGCAGCATTCAGTGTTCGATATCATGCCTCTGACAACGACACCTATGGTGGCCGAATAGTGTCGACCCGCTACACATTCAGAAAACACTTACCCTTGTGTTAAATGGGTTTTAGATTTAGACCTTATGTTTTGAGAGTGTAGTGTCATAAAAGGGCAAAAAATAAATCTGTTGGAGGACACAGGTAAGTGAATCACTTTTATGTTATGGCTGCTTTATCTAACCCATACATTTATTTATGGAATTATTTTGAGACTTGTGTTCGGAATAAAGAAAAAGTCTATACTGAATAGTTGTACAATTGCCAACAAGGAATGAAGCTCACACATTGTTATACAACATGTGTTTTTTTTTTTTATTGTTAAAAACTGAACAACACACTTAACAGAAAATATTGTGCGTTGCTGTTCTGTCACAAAAACCGATATGGTTTTGGTCCATAATGCCCAGCTCTACGGAACATACAGAGAAGGAACATGTGGTTTCACACGTCACAAAGTGAGGAAGATCTGTGTCTTGTCTAACTACAGTATGACTATGTTTAAATGCAATAACCTGATTAAGATGTTTACACGCATTCCTATTAAAATGATTATAGGGTCTACATGGCTATGTAAAAAAAAAAAAAGGTATTATCAGTTCAATAATCGGGTCATTAAAAATACACATAAACAGTTTAATCAGGTTATCATTAATGTAGGCATAGTTAGCTAAAGCAAACAAACAAAAAAAAAATAGATCTTACCACATGTGAGATATAACAATAATTCCTCACCTTTCCCCTTCATCAAATTCCCCATGAGTTGCTAATTGATTGGGGGCGCATTTCCCAAAATCATAGTTCCTTCCTGCGTTAACAGGTTACATAGTTTAAAGTCCAACTATGTAAGTTGCTAACAGGAGCTTTTGGGAAACGTACCCTGGTTTGATCGTACCTGTGATTCTGGGATTCTTTACAACATCACAACTGAAGCTTTCACGCTGCGTAGAACTAGAATGGAATACTTTTGTCTATTCGGAATCTTTAATAGAGCTCTAATTTTAAATCGATAAAAATAGTATCGGGTCATCCAATATCTTGTTCTGAAAATATATCGATATACCACCCAGTCCTAACGCTCCGTCTCATATTCTAGCTGAATACTGTACAACTTTAATGAGCAGACTGAATACTGCCCCCTATGGCACGGAGCCCTTCTGTTTTGAAACCGCAACACATTGAGAACATGACACATTTAAAATGACATTCGCTTAATATTTTGTCTTCATGTTTTTGTGTCGTCTTTATGGTTTTGCATCTACCTAAGGTTTTTACATTGTGTTAATGTTGGTGTGCTCTGGGCTTTCTGGGCCGCCGTAGTAAAGACATCTAATTAAATTCCAAATGCAAGGAAGAATATTTGCACACTGGTTGTAATTATAAACTGTATAATATCAGTGAGTGTTACAGACATTATGCAAACGTTTTTGAGCAACACACTGGAAAGTATCTTTATTGTGAAAGAGAAGAAAGTAGGCATAGAAAATGACCACTTTTTTTTAAAAAAAAAAATAAAAAACTTTTTTCACCTATAGTCCAAAAACACGCAACAAATAAAAGTATATTTTTATTTGCTTTATTTATAAATTACACTTTGTAATACCCAACTGTAAAATGCATTTTTCTGAATGAAAAATAAAAAAATAACAAGAGTAAGTGGTTTTTGTACGACAACATGCCCTTTGGGTTAATACTTGTTTGAATTCTACCATTGAATCTATTTCGATACATACAGACCAACTCTGCACATCTAAAGAAAAAATGTCTCTATTCCTTACATTTGCAGGAAATTGCTCCACTTCAGACAAACTGATTTTTAACCATTGATGAACAGGTCTGTTCAAGTCAACTCAAAGATTTTCAGTCCTATTGAGGTCAGGGCTCTCACTAGACCACCAAAGGATATTTGTCCTTCAGCAGCTGCACAGATTTGGGTCATTGTCACGTCAGGAAGGTGAACCATCTTCCCATCTTCAACTTCTTGACTGAATCCAGCAGCTTCACTTGAAGAACCTGTCAGTTCTTCTTACAGCATTTATCATCCAGTCTGTCCTGACAATTGCTACAGTTCCTGATAAAGAGAAACGCTGCCACAGAAGCAGAGGCTGCCAAAACAATAGTAAATTCTAAATGAGACTTGAGGTGTCCTTATTTGAAGAGTGACCTTTTCATTCTTTCCAGTCTCCCATATACTGATTTGTGAAGCACTCTGATATTAATGAGACACTGGCTTCATTTACATCAGTGCAGGCACAGAACCACTACAACCAGGCTGAAGACAGTAGCCTGCTTCTGAGGGACTTTTGGCTGCTGAGAGATCCTTCCCAAATGGGAGCCAGCTGGAACTGTTTTTTGGAGTTAGGCATAGAGGACTCGGGGTGGAGCATCTTTTGACAGATGGTCCATGGTCCTGATTGAGGTTGGCAGCCACCTGTCTTCTGGCCATCGTGATGGTAGTTTTTGGGTTCCACAAGTGCTGCTCTGATCAGCCTTCTTCTTGCTTTATTATCTGGTTTGGTGAGAGAACCTGACCTAGGCAAGGCCAAACTCTTCACCTGAGGGTTATCTTTATCATGCCACCAGTGGTTGTAAAAGTTTTTGAGATCCTTTGAGATTGGAACTAGGATCTTTTTTACAGCTTAGGTATTTACCGTTGTAATTTAATTAATCACCATTTTTTGGAATTTTATTCTCTTGTGACTGTGGTTGATTGAGTTTTTTCAACAAATTCAACAAAAGGCGGATAAGGGGATAGTGACTTTCTACATCCACTTGTCTACGTCAGGTAGTGACTTGCTACATCTAAAATCATTGTCAATAACCAACGTTTGTTGACTAGCGGGATTCACAAAGGTAATGCCAAGTGTAATTCCATCTCGATATGCATGGAAAATTAGCATATAGACAAGACCTCATTTCCTGCTATCCCTGCCGCTGAGCAATATCGCCGAATGCTGCATTCAGTCAAGTATATAAATGAAAGCTGACAAGTTTAGGATCCCGCATTATTAAAGAAGGCATTGGACCTGACATCGGGACCTGCAAGAAATATAGCAAATACACAACAGTTAGTTTGCAAGGTGATATAAGATTTTTTTATCAACAAGTTTCGATTCTTCTTGCATGTTGAACATTCTTGATTTGTGCTAAATTCTACTCTAAATTCAGTTTTTGGTCATTCACTATATGCCCGAGTTTCATAACAATGAAACACACAACTCCTAAGCAGTAATGGGGAAATTACACCTATTATTGCACCGCTCTATTGGGTGAAATCAGGCACAGGCTGTGTAAATGTTCCAGTTTATCATCACACCCTGACAGTCTTGACTGTTGCGAATGGAAGAGCAGGCTGAGAAATTAGAAAATAACTTGCTTGGGGGTGGGCTGAGGTAGAAGAAAATAACTTGCTGTGGATGACACCCAAAGCAGCCTGTTATTCAGATTAACTGCTTTCAGAATCAGAGGGAGGCTTCACAAGTAACGTAGAACACCAAACCAGATAAATGGACACAGTACAGTTATGTACATGATTCAATTGCTACTGTAGTCATGCAAATCTAAAACAGAGCATAGTTGTTTGCAAATGCAGAAAGAAATCATCTCAGTACAGAATTACAATATCATGCAGAAACAATTTTATTGATAACCTTAAAGTTACAATTGGCTCCAATGAAAACAAAATTAGGAAATTTAACATATTACAACATCTGTGTCATTTTTACTCATTCATTTTTAGATTCTGGTGCACAATTA
Source organism: Mormyrus proboscirostris (assembly GCA_026779585.1). NCBI lineage: Eukaryota > Metazoa > Chordata > Actinopteri > Osteoglossiformes > Mormyridae > Mormyrus > Mormyrus proboscirostris. The sequence continues at coordinate 29,478,108 of JAODKF010000116.1, read as the reverse complement.
ATTGTACCATGCAGAGTATTTTTAATTAAGCTTGTATGAATCATTGTACTGCATAAATCATTTTTGTAGCAATGGGATCATTCGTCATGCTATTTAATATGCCAACCAAAACTAACCATAAATTAACCCACAATTTAGGAGTTAACTGATTGTACATTAAAATCTTAAATTACAGTTTTTTCCCCAAATCACTAACAAGCATTTTTCCATACTGAAGTGACTTCTTCCACTACTCTTCACACAGTTAGCACAATAGTAGCCTATGTGGACTAAGCAATGTAACATTCTGGTAACATTTTTTACGAATATGTTTATAAGAATCTATGAACGCACCCATAACAAATAACGCATTCATAAAGCATTATAAACATGGCTATAAATACTCATCAAAAGGCATAACACATTACAGCTTTGTTTATTGCACTATAATGCACTATAAATGCCTTTAAAATGCAGTACAAAGCATCCGTAATTCGTATGCCAATCATTATAATGCATTACGATATGCATAGCACTTTGTAATGATAGCTTCATTGGAGGTTATAAAGTAATAAAATCAGCAATATAACGCTTTATGACTGTCAATGGAAGATTCTATAATGCTTTATTGATTCTTATACATACCAATATAATGCATTATGAAGGAATCATTGCAGACCAATGCTACAAGTAAGGTTTTACCATCATTTTTCATTTATTTTCCCTTATCTTGTGAAATTCAAGAATTCTTTTCTCATTCACACTCCACCAGCCAAACTTCATGCACGTAGGGCCCATTTTGCACATGCGCACATGCTGGTTTTCAAAACTGGTATAAATACATTCTAAACCAAATTACTGCAGTTTGTTATATTTCTACAGTGATGGTATTGAAATATAGTGAAAATCTAATCTATCCAGTGAGGAAGAAATGTAACTGGACAAAGAGCTGTACATTGTGCATTATCCTTGTGCCAGCAGAGGAGAAAGCATGAGTGAAAAGAAATGTGACGGCCTTTGTTGTTGAATGGGTGATATATGGGACAATGTGGCATTTATTCATGCGAAAGTGACAATTACAGTTTTTCTCGATTGCCTTGGCACATTTCTCAAATGGCAATTAACATTAGCAAAACAACCAGTATAATCTCCACATCATGATGTCACTCGCGCATGCTTGCAGCAGTGAGAAATGATGTTCTGCTGTGCAGCAGTGGCATTACACGTGAGTAATGCGCTGCACTACGACATTACGATGGCTTCAACGTCACTAGGCCTCATTACGAGCCGATGGGGGGCCGCCATCATTTCTGCAGTCTGCCATTGACCGAGACGTCGCTATGCGGCGCGTGACTGCATGCTTCGCAAAACGTGCAATCCTGAAAGACTATAACAAGATGCTTCATTCCAGTGAAGCTGATTGTATGCTCTATGTGATTTTGAAACATGAATTAAACATTTTGCGTAGATTTTGACCTTTCGCAGATGAAGTCTATGTTTAGCTGCACCCTGTAAACCACTACAGTCACTGTACTTACAGTTTTTCTGGATTGCTTTCGCGCATTTCATGAAACGTATTTAACATTCCGCCTGGTGAACGGGATTCCTGATCTCCCTCTTGTGAGTGCGAGTGTGAGTGTGTCTCCCCACATATGTCTGCCTTTACCTGTATCGCCAAGACCAACCCTTTGGCATTCCAACCTCGACATGGACTTACAGCTCTGTCCCTCATCTCTGGATTCTCATTCCTGTTTGCTCTGCGATCCCCAACGTTTCTGCACTAGTTCTGTCTATTTCGGGCATCATTCGCATTGATCAAAGGTCTTTTAGTCATTAATCATCACCTGCTTGTTTAATCTGTTTTTGTGTTTTACATATTATTTGAAAGCATTTTTTGCCAGTTCATGTACCTATTTTTATTACAGTTGCTGGTTTCTATAGTCAGCCACGTTGTTGTTCATAACTAACATGCTTAGTTATTAATGCAGGAAGAATATTTAAAAGCAAAATGTATCTCTGTAAAACAGCCTGCTTCTGAAATTTTATACTGTGGATTCTGTAGAATTTTGCTTTCTCTCCTCAGGTGGCCTGCTGTTTCTGCAGTGACCCTTCACACGCAGCACACTTTCCGACATCCATTTCCAGCTTATTAAGACCAATTTGCATAAAGAAGCCCTTTTGCGCATCTTACTAAATTTGTATGCGCACTATCAAAAGGTAAACTGAAGTCATATGCATATGGTGACACGGTGTTAAATGTGTGAAGCAGCATCAAAGCCTGCGTTAATAAGACCCCGAGATACAACAGGGCTGCAGTCATTGTGCTGCTGACCTTGGGACTTAGTGGTCATTTTGACGAGTTTGCATCTCATCAACTCCAATCAGTAAGAAAATGAAGCAGCGTTTCTCCTTTAAGGATTAAATGTGAATGCTTCTGTGTGTGTGTGTGTGTGTGTGTGTGTGTGTGTGTGCGTGTGCGTGCACGCATCTCGACTACGTTTTGTTTGTTGTTTATTTTTTAGTAACATTTGTAGTTCACCTCCATCTGCTCTGGGAGGCTAAATTTCATCTTTGTAGGTTCCACAGTCACATAGCGGACAGTGTCGTGAGGTGATCCGAGTTGCAGCTCTTAACCTGCGATGCAGGCCGGGCATTACCTTGATTACCTTGGCATGTCACATCGGTGGCTCTCCGCAATCATTCCTACCTCGGCTTCATTCAGATGATTTCCTGGTCATTCGTCAAATCACGTTACACATGGTCCAATACGTCTAGACAGGCTGCAGTGATTGTTGATTTGGCATAAAATGGATTAACTCGGTTGTTGCTCGTGTTTTTGATGTTTTTGGTGCCATTTGGGAAAATTGTTGCAATTTTATATTTTGCCCAGATTTATGCATTAACAACACTCCATTTATCCCCGTCGATTGCCGGCGTGGGTAGTCACAAGGGGAAAAGCGGGCAACCAAACTGCAATTGCAACACCTTCAGGAATTTTGCCAGATATTCCACAAATGCTTTTGATATGCAAGTTTACTTCGTTTATTAGGGTTCTTTAAAAAAGATAAAAAAGAAGCTACCATGTCGACCTTTTCCATCGATATGTCCAGAAAATGTCACGGATGAAAATTTTCCCGGTGTTATGGAGTAATCCAGACTGTTCTACCTGCGTCCTGAGTATGGTACAGAGTCTGAGGTGAGAAGGGTAACCCCCAAAGTGCACACACCCACCAAACCATGTGTGCTGGGGGGGGGCCTCCAGGTACTCAGTGCTGGTGGGACTGTCGCGTGTCGGGGACATACTGTAGCTGAAGCAGTTAAGACGGACTCAAAAGGCACTACAGACACTAACGATCAGGTCAGGGAATCACAAATCCAAAAACTGAACTGGAAGTCAGACAGCTAGAAATGAGCTGGTGATGCGAAAACTCAAGGAAAGCGAGGGAACATCAATTTAATTGAGCTTAAATACATAAATTGCAGGTTTGGGTAAATAGGGACAGCATGCAACACCTATCTGAATCAAAACAAAATTATTCCAAGGTCGAATTATTAAAAATAAAAAGCAAGATAATCTCTTGTTCCTTCTTAAGTCATTTTAGTGTTCATGTCTATTGTCATTCCAAGGAAAAGTTAAATAAAACAGCAAAAACTAATTGATTGTATGTATGTTCTCTAAATGTTACCCATGTGTAGAATGTGATACATTAGCTGAATGTGTCCAGGTTCTCGTCCCAGCAAACCACAGTGGGTTGTTCTGCATTCAACCAATGGAAGAGCAGCCCGTAAAAGTTAAGTAAATCCCATAAAAACATAACCTCTGCTTCTTGCAAGGTGCAACAACATGAAATACTCAACAACATTGCTATTACAGGAACAGGACAAAAATTAGACAACATGGGGACGGGGGGGTGAAAACGAAATGACAATAACAAATAAATAAAGGAAATAAAATACACACTCCTGACATATAAATATTTATATGTATAAAAATAAGAGTCAAGTCAAAATGTTATAATTTATAATAATATAATTTATCTTAAATGTGGCCTATCAATCTGCCAGGGCGACACCCCCTCCCCCTGAACAGTACACTCTACATTTCTGCCCCCACCCTGATCTGTAAGTTTTACCTCTGGCACTCCACACTTTGATTAGCATATTATTGAGGTTGCATCATTTGTAATTCCGGCTTGTTTCTCTTTTGGCTCAAAATATTTCTCAAACGGCCCACTTAGGGCCCCCTACCCATGTCAGCCTAGGGCCCCCAGAGATGTCAGTCCAGCCCGGCTTAACACCATACATATAAACCAGCTATTCTCACCGGAATTATCATTACAACAATGGGCTGAAAAATACCGTTCCCTTCTGCATTTTGTCCACGTTCATGACAGTGGCATTTGAATGTCATAGCACTGTAAGATACCCTTTATCTCCATTGAAAGCCATTAAGGTTTTACTTCTGTTGAACTCAAACTTACTCAGCATGTGCATTTCTGTTATCGCTGTAAGATTCAGCAGTGCTATGGAATCTGATTTGTTACAGCCCAATGTGAATGTTGTACTTAATTAAAGAAGCACTGGAGAGCTGAGGGTACAGGGCGCACATGCATGAACATATAAAAGAAATAAGTGATGACATTAGAGCATTATGATATTTAAGTATTTGTTCAGCTGGGGGTTTTAGCAATTATCAAGTTATTCAAGCATCTCTTCATACCAAAGTCACTTTTTGAAACACTGGCAAAAATTCTCACCCGACATGCATAGTTTTTCCACACATAACACAATGACGTAAAACAATTAAAAACATGGAGAACTGAAAGATTCATAATTTTGCATTTGAAGAATGTTTTGGGGCAGCATGGAAGGCGCAGTGGTTAGTACTGTTTTCTCAAACTTAGTACTGTTTTCTTAAACTTCCAAAACCAAGGTTCGAGTCGCCGCCACGTGTGATTTGTATGTTCCCCCGCCCTGTCGTCGTGGGGGTTCCTCACAAAATATGCTGAGGTAAATTCGAGTTACCAAATTACCCATATGTGTGAATGAATGGTGTGTGATTGTGCCCCGTGATGGGTTGGCAGCCCATCCTGGGTTTTTCCCTACCTTGTGCCTGGACCTCCAGGATAGGGTCTGGACCCCCGTGACCCTGTAAGGGGTTAGTTTATATGCACTTGTCTTTTATGTCTGCATATGCATCCGTTGTGTATTGCTGTATGGTATGAATGACAATAAAGTTCACTTACTTATTTTCTTACTTAATGTGCTGGCGAAAAGATGTTAGAGAACCTTGGGTTATTGGTGAACCAGTTACAGAGCAGAGCAGCCCGATGGAAGCTGACGTCGTCCGAAATGACAACATAGCGAGGCTCCTCTGGTTGTGTTGGCTCTAGCTGGTAGACATGGTCTTTTAGACCATCAAGGAATGCAAGAAGGAGCATGGTGTTATAGGGACCAGGAGCGGCATGGCAGTAGAGGACTCCTTGGTGGCTGATGGCAGCACTCATAGTGACATTCCCTCCTCTCTGGCCAGGGACATTCACTATAGCCCGATGGCCAATTGTGTTCCCTCTTCTCCTTTTGGACAAGTTAAATCCTGCCTCATCAATGAAGATGAGCTCATGAAGAACAGCCGACCTTCAATTTTAAAGATTCTCTGTAGAAATACAGTAGAGTACACATTGCAAGAAGAGAAGACTCAAATACTTCATAAAAAATGAGAACTCGCACATATTCTTGGCACTGGTCTTTGACCAAGTCAGAATTTCTTTCAGAGCGAACATAGTATTCCCATTTCATTTTTAACCTGTTCTTTTGGGGAATTCGGTCAGTTTTAGAGATGCTGACCATGTTTATCCCTCTAAATATTTGTTGGTCTTTAATCACTCCTTGTTGAACCTCTCGGAGGCAGATAACATTGTTGGCAATAACCATATTTAAAATCTCCCTCTCCTGCTCCTCTGAAAACAGCCTTTGCCTCTCTCCACCAAGTGGTCACCTCTCAGTCCTACAAAAACAAAAGCATTGATGTAACTGTACGTGTCAATTTTTTGTTAAAAAATGCATGAAGGTGACATGAAGGTTCTTCTGAAGGTTTGTACTACAGAGGCAACAGTGAACAGGCTGCACACGTCGCCCAGGTTCCCTCATTGACATACCATGGACAAGGAAATGGTCAACCAAAGTGGCACAGATTTCATCTGACACTACTTGTCTCCTTGGTCTCTTTCTTATTCCTCATCCTCTTTCTCTTTTTTCAAGTATTTTAGGATCCACTTTTCCAAAAGCAAGTGAACTGACCCAAAGCCCTTTTATCTAACTATTGAAGGATCTGATTGGTATGTGAACAATTTTTACCTGTTGTGTTTCCTTTTGGATAATTATGTGCTAATTGGGTTCAAGCTGTGCTGACTTGAGTGAGCAATATTGATTGCAAGTGCTTTGTAAATGTGCACAGGGTTTGAGAACTGAAAGTGTTTGTGTGTAAAGTTCAACAAATCAGAATTGTGTCATAACAGGGTATACTGTTAATAGTTTAGGGAAATGGGGGTGTTTTTTGGTAGTTGGCATAATGGTTTTGGAAATTTATCTCATAAGCCTAATAGTAATATTAGTACAGTGTTAATCAACAGTGTATAAAACCACAAGTTTCACTTCTATTGATAAAGGGCAGAGCCATCCTGAATTTTGAGGTTGTGACTTTGTTGATTCCCCTGAGTTCACCTGTCAGAATTCCGACTTCGGAGGGGAATTTCAGTTGAAGTTTGCGACTAGGAACTCAAAATTTATGAGTTGCAAGTTCAAATGGAATCATCAGCATTAGTCTGATGTATAAAAAAGGTGCCAATAGCTATAAGAAAGCAGCAGCAAACAGACTCAGACCCATGATCCTGATGTCATGATATTGGTAACCAAGTATCTATAGCATGACCACTCAACTACCACTCAATTGACACAAAATATAGTACCTTTGCATTAGACCAGTGGTTCTCAATTCCGTTCCTGGTGCCCCCCCTGCCAGAATGTTTTTGTTCCAACCCTACCTTAGTAGGCTAAAGCTGGCCACAGGACAAACGCGGCATGCGCTGTGCGCGCCCCGTTCAAAAAAACAGCGGTGTCCACTCAACGTGCTGTGCTCGCGCGCGGCTTCTGCGGAAAGAGTAGGCGTGGTTTTCAAAACTCTCTCCTGTCATTTCGACGATACAGTATATATATCGCATTCAAAAGATTCTACGCTTGTGTGATATATTGTCCGAGCTCCCATTACTATAAGTGCTCCCTCTATTTTGATTTCGGTGCCTTGTTTCTATTGATCGCGCGACGATGCGTCACAGCGCTCAGCGGTCAAAGTTCATCTTTGACCGCAGAGCTCGCACAAGCTCCGCGAGCGGCACGCGGCACGTAGCGCAATGAAATGCTCGCCGCGTTGGTCTGAAACCGGCATTAGCCTATTAAGAACCATCTGAGCCTGATTAAGGTAGGGTTGGAACAAAAACATTTTCGTAGGGGGGGCGCCAGGAACGGAATTGAGAACCACTGCATTAGACTGTATATATAGAGAGTGCTCTACAATGTAATAATTGAATGAACTGCCAATGTGTTTGGTGCTGAGATGGAGCAGTCAACTGAATAGCAGAATAAAGGAAACCAAAGTTGCTTGTGCCTGTTGCATAAAAGAGAAGAATTATTGGAGATCATGATGTATTTGCCAACATTCACAGTGTGCATTTCAAGTTTCATGTACATAATTCTAAGAAGAAATAATACACCCAGCCATCCAGTTTCAGAACCTGGTGGTCCAATTCAGGGTCTTGGGGTTCTGGAGCCCATCCTGGTAGCTACAGGCACAAGGCAGGGAACCTGGCAATCCAGGATGCGGCACCTTCCCGTCATAAGGCACACTTGCACATGCACGCCTATGGGCAATTTGGTAACTCCAATTCGCTTTAGCATATTTTTGGACTTTTGAACCAGAGTAACCAGAGGAAACAACACGATGACACTGCATGGAAACTCCACACCCATGGAACCGTGGCAGAGACTTGAACCCCGAACCCAGAGGTGTGAGGCAACAGTGCTTTTGCAAGGAATGACGACCGAGTCAAAAGCCAAAGACACTAACTAGCATGTTCAGGAAAACGCAACACAAGATTCAACAACAGGCTTTTCCTTTGCACTGTGCAACATATGTAATTGAAATGCAGTGGCTGCTTTTATCTAAGAGCTTGGGAACTATTCTCAGTTATAGAGGGTGCTGAAGCTGGATCCAGGTGCTGTCCAGCATGAATAGATATTTTTAGATGAAGCGGGATTTAATGTCACTGAAAGGACGTGTCGTCAGAGGAACATCCTTGGACAGCACGCCACTGCTGATGTTCCAGACCATAACAATTTACTCCTTACGACATCTACTCATCATCTGGTTTTTCTTGACCCACTTCTTAACATTCATTCATTCAACCTGAGGGAGACCCATGTGGTCAACAGCAGTTGATACGCTACACTGCAACCCGGGACAATGTCAGTTTCCATCACGCGGCAAGCTCTTCAAGCTTGGTTCCGGAACCATCCAAGGTTTTCTGTTACCTACCTCCCGCCATGTTCTCCACTTGTAAGATTTTTTTCACGTCTTGGCATTGGAAAGTATATCATCACAATCCACACCAGCGTGTGACTCTACTGAAAGCAATGGGAGATGTTTGCGGTGACATTAGAGTAAAGGATTGCCAGCTCTGGATAAGCCATTCCAAAATATTCTTTCATCTCTGTTTGGCCACAGCAAACATTGCATGCAATATAGATGAACTTTTGGGGCCAGACAGAGAGGAGAGGGTATATGTGGATGGGTTGTTTTTCAGTTATTGTTTTTCATGATAAAGGTGACATTTTCATTTCTTTTGTCAGAATGTTTGATTTTGTTTTATTTTTGTTTTTTACCGTAAACTGTTACTGTGTTTCATTACAGTATTCAAGTATAGCTATTCATTCAGGAGTGTTTCTTATATTTTTTCTTTTGTTGGGGGGTGGATGAGAAGTCCAATGTGAATAAATAAAATGATGATTTACAATTTGGTGTAATTTCTATGATGCCTTTGGTCTTTCTCTGTGAACAAGGACAACAAACTCACTTTGAAAACAGTTTTTCTAACTTATTAGTTTGGTGTGGCCAAGGTGGATTGTTGAACAAATCCATGCAGTAAGTGCATCTACTATTTTGATGTGAATATTACATTTTGAAGGGTGTGTTCATGCTTTTGCAGCCAGTGTTTAATTTCGCTCACAGTACATGAAGATTTGCTAAATGCGGGCACAGTTAAGAGAAAATTTGTAGATGCAATGTTTCTATAAATGTGTCTAAGCAATTGAGAGAAACTGTAAATCAATGTTCCATTAGAGAATAACACCCTTCACTCTAAAGAATGCACTAAAGTGCCCCGCCACAAGATTGAACCAAAAATGCTGCAACTGTCACGGTGAACCATGATGGAAGGACGATCCTTAGTGCCGCGTACAACACACAAGTACTTTACTGGAATAGGCCATGAAACAAAAGGGACCACAAGGGATCAAAATAAAGGAAGGTTGGTTACAAGGGGACAAACAGGGGCTCGTACATCACGTGAGGATAAGCAGGGGAACAAGCAAAGCATCTACAACACTCACAGAAGTACTGGCAGGCAACACAAACTCTACAATGACCAAATGAGGCACAAGGGGAGGCACGTATTGTGTCTGGTCAGCCTCAAACCCCCAACAAAACGCAACCTAGACAACAAAGTCACCTGGTTAGCCAACTGAGCCACTAGCGACACCTGCTGGCCAATCAGGGAACTGGAATACCACAGGGGGCAGGATGGGGACCAATCCTGGGACTAGACACTAATCAGGTATGGGCCATTGACAAATCAAACACTAGGGCTAGGACTAGTAAGGCTCAGGTGTGGGTCGTAAATAATCAGGAAAGACTGAAATACTAGGAAAGGGATGACCAGGGACCCCTGCTGGCCAAGCAGGAAAATGACAGACAGGACCGAGCAGGGATTGATCCTGACAGCAATTCATTTTCATTTTACATACCTGCTTGTGCTGTACTGGGTTGCGGATCCAGAGCTTCTCCCGGAAACAACAGGGTTGCATGGTAGGAGATAATCCAGATTGGGGCACCAACCCATTGCAGAGTACACAGACCATTCACACACACATTGACATCCATGTACAATTTCGCAACTCCAGTTCACTTTAGCATTTTGTAGACTATGGGGGGAGACACCAAAGGACCCCAGAAGAAACCCCGTGATAACATGGAGAGAACATGCACATGCACAGAGCCGGATGGGGAATGAAACCAAGGTCTCCAGAAGAAACCCCATGATAACATGGGGAGAACATGCACATGCACAGAGCCGGATGGGGAATGAAACCAAGGTCTCCAGAAGTTTGAAGCTGCAAACCGAAGTTTTTATAATCTCAAAAGGTGTGAGCCAACCATGCTCACCATAGGTCCACCATGATTATTTATAATATGGTGAAGTGCCACATTATTCCATACAAATACGAAGACCAACACATTTCTTATCACTCACGCTTTCTCCTCTGCTGGTACAGGTCTTCCATATAGGAACTGGGTTGTTTGGGTCACTGACTGGTTCATGCAACATGTAACCATCACTAGATAAAACCACAAACACTGTGATGTTGACTTTCTCTGGCCTGGGACATCTACATCTCTTTTTCCAGTTAGTTTCTTCCTCTCCTTCTACTTACCACACACCCTCACTGCCACTGTCTTTCCTCCAGAAATTCCAGTCCACATCCACAGCTGTTGTGCTAAGACTGTGAGAAGACTATTGAGAAAGTCGTTTCAGTATACAGAAAAGCTTGTTAGCGATTGTAAAAAAAAAAAAAAACTGCAAAAGTGCTATTTAACACAGCTGTTTTTCCTGAAGGAAAAAAAGCATAAAGCAACACAAGCAATCTTTCCTACGAAATAAAAGCGCTCAGCATATTGTGAGTGCATTGCAGTAACCATTAAAAGAGAACGACATGTGTATAGCCAACAGTTATGAAAGGAATGGTGAAATGAAGGGCCAAGCTAGCATCAGTCATCAAGCCAGGCGAGGTTCAGAAGCATGTGTGAGCATGTGAGGTCATTTGCCATGTATAATTATACCAAGGAATCAAAGCTGCAACAAGCCGGATGTTTTCCAAGGAGGAGACTGCTCACGTTTGCTCGACAACCTGAAGCACGCATGTCGCTGTAATAACACCAGACTAGCGGAAGCTGTGCAGTAAGATGGACCCACTTGTCATGTCATAGACTCACAGAAGGTAAGAGAGTGGGCCTTTGGCAGTTACAGACTGTAAGCGAGTGGGCCTTTGGCAGTTACAGACTGTGAGTATCGGCAGTACAGTACCTGAATATGTCCATTCTCATCCTACCAATTCAATAGTTTTATTAATTGATATGTTGCCTTTAAGATTAATTACACTCAGATTATTTCCTTTTATTGAACTGCAGTTATCTAAGTGATTCCCCAGCTTTTATTGTTTCGCTAAACTCATCTCACTGCAATCATATTTTCATATTAGGTCTGTGGTCTTATGTTTCCGGGATTGTAGGTTTCTATTCTGGTATGAAAGGTTTGCATTTTCTCCATGTGTTTCTGTCAGTTTCCTCTGGGTATTCTGCTTTTCTGCCCACAGTCCAAGCACGTCGTTTAGGTAGATTTGTGTGTCTAAATTGCTTATGTGAGTGCGTACCTTTAAAATCGATGAAATATCTATGCTCTGTGCTCACCACAACCCTGCATTAGACAAGGAATTATGGGAAATGGATGAACAGAAGACTCGTGTTTCTTTTTCAAGTCACGTAATAAGTCAAACACGTGCAATTTCAATTCAACATGAACTATTTCTTGCACGTATATTACATCTGCCAATGGAATTTTACCAATGACCTTTGGGAGACCTTGTCTACCCAAAAATGTAAGCGCATAAAGCATTTTATCATCTATCCATCATGTTCCGAACACTTGTCTGGCTTGTGGGGAGACATACAAACAAGACTCTTTTAAATTTCTGCGCAAAAATACTTCAGTTAAATTGTTATTATATTATACATCATTGCTATATATAACAGAATATAAAAAATATTAGTCATTGAGTTTATTTTTGCACAGAGGACTCACTTTCTGCTGACCTCACTTTATGCCTGTATTGTGGTACAGGTGCAGCTAATTCAGAAAGACAATGTTTACAACGAGCATATCTATTGATTGAAATTTAATTATTATTTACACAAAGTGATGCAAAAGTCCCACAATTACTATTACAATAAGTCAGTTCTACGTAACAATATGCCCTATAGCACTGTGCATTAAAATTCAGTTCAATCTTTTCCATTTATGGTTTTTAAATAGTTTATTATATCCTAAATGTTTTGGAATGCTCTGCTAAATTTATCATTTTAAATATCCATCCATCTTTTAATCTATTATCTTGGTCAGGGGCATATAAAGCCCAGAGCATCCTCGATCTCTGGGAGCAAAGGACACAAGAGAAGATGCCAATCCATCACAGGCCACACAATCACATCATATGAGCACCTTTGAATGACCTACACCAGACTGGCTTTGGACTGCCGGACCAAATCAAATCACCTAGAGGAATCAGAGAGAAGACACAAACTCCACGCACTGTGAGCCAGGGCAGGACTCACATGCACAGCCCAAAGCTGAAAGGCAGCAGGCCTGTCCGCGGAGCCAGCCCACTGCCCTTGAATGCAATCCAATCCTGCAATAATGTGAATTCAAACAGTATTTCAAGGAGCAGAATCATGCAGTCACTGCTGTACTGGCTGTGAAATGCCTATGTATTTATGCACTGCTGTTTTCAGAGCACTATAATTAGTGTCGTCTGACGCATGGTGGCAGGCAGGCAAGGTCAGTTACTGGCGTCACTACAGTTTGGCGATAATGCATTCAGAATTGTTAATAGTAACTGTCAGTGATTTGTTAGTGTATTGATTGGTGTCGTTTAGTATAATTCAATATAATTAGAGTGACAGTGTTAATTGTTCTCATATAATATAATACCTAATACGCATTTTATTAATATTGTTCGACATTTATGAATAATCATGGTTACTCAAAATGATATATAAATGCTTTAATATGAAAAATGCTTGACATGGCGTAAGAGGTAATAAATCACATTACTATGAATGTATATTAGCACATTTTACTGTTATGTTTATCTTACAATGGAAAATTATTGCTATAAACAATTGAACATTGCTACATAATTATTTTAGCTGAGCACCTCCTGTCTCTGTCGACAGCTTCCATGTGTTGAATACACGCCGATAATGCAGCACTGTGTGCTAGAGCTCACTGACTCTAACAAATCGTGTGCTTGTTTACTTGTTTGTTTATTTAGGCACATTTAATTTATTTAGCAGCCGACAGGGAGAGAAGAGTCTGCAAGTTAACAGTTGCTGTTAGAGGCTTAAGACTGACAGTGAGATTGACCCCAAACCAATATCCCCGACTCCCGACTCAGTAGGAGCGCCGCCGACCACACGAGGGGTGTTAACGGCGTCCGATATTTACGGAGATCTGAAGCAGATTAACCGTGTAATTTATTCTGTCTAGGAAATTAATGTTTCTTGGAGTAATGAACTAGCAGTGTGCTTACATATGCATGACTGAACCCTTTACACTCCTCCACAGAGGGCCGTTACCGGAGACCCGCTAATGTGACATGCACTCTATTAATTGAGCGGGCTGGAGCTGAAACTGCTCGTCCCGTCGAAAATGAATTCCCGCTATAGCGGAGCAGATGTTTCTGGTACGGACTGAGATTTAAAAAGCCTTTGTGTTTTATTTATTTCTTTATTTATTTATTGAGAGCAGCTGTCGCCTTTCAAAGCCAATAACGGAGGACTCTATCAAGGCTGCGGATGGTCAGGCTGCTTCCCCTGGTGTTCTGGAGGCTGTGGTCAGGGAGGAAGTGATACAGTGCACCTGCGCGAATGGTTTTCAGGGGCCGGTGAACTGGCAGGTTTCAGTATTGTTAAGGCCCATTTTAAATAAAAGCACTTAGCTCTGCCCTGGTAATGCAGAACTGTGCTATTGGCAGAGAGAGGCACCTTGCAAAAGCCAGGAGGACAGACTGAGCTGTAGAGCAGTCATCTGCATCATTGACTCCATCTGCCTCTGCAAAAGTATATATTCAGTTTTCTCTTGCCAGTTGAAACAATGATACAATGTCTATGTCTAATAAACTCACAACATAAATCCGTTTGCTGTACCGCAGGCAAGGGAAGGGGGCCTGTAACTTGGAAATGTGCGTGTTCACAGTGAATTACTCATTGGGAGAAAAGAGCAGATGAACATAAGCTTTGCTTATCGCTGCGAATCTCAGTACGGCTGTATTGCCACGCCTGTCATTTAGCACTCGGTAACACGTCAGCAGTCCATGACAAGAAGTTGCTAGCAGAAGCACAAAAATATGCTCGTGACAGATACTGGGGCGGAGAGGGAGAAAGAGGCCGGGGGTGCTGGTTTCCCCAGGTCCTGAAGGGGCTGACCTCCCAGCCTGGCCCAGAATGCTGGAGGTACGTGACTGGCCCCGTGTGCTGGGAAAGGAGGCTGCTTCTGAGGCCAGAACACTCGCACGTGCTTTCGCACAGTGCAGGCTTTAGGCTGGCTTTACTTGAGATGTTCACCATGGCAGTTTTTTCTTCTTCCCCTGAACATCCCAGTTCAGCCATTTTAAATCCCTGAAGCAATGCAGTATGATGGCATTAAGATGTGCAAATAATCCACACTCAATATACATGAGCTAAAAGCCCAACACATTAGCCCGTAGGACATTAATTACATCTTACTAGTCTTTTTTCTCTTCTTCGCAGACAGTGGGCTGTTTACCATATGAAACCTACATGAAACCTTTGCGTAAAAGATGCCCCAACTATCAGTGAGATTATAAGGAAATAATGCATGTGTGCAGTACATAACAGTGGAGCTTCTTTGAACATCTCCTCTGCAACAGGGAGCTTCAGCCTCAGACAGCTTTCCTGAGGGGGTCGCCGAAGATGAGACTCACATGTCACTGATGTCCTTCTGACGAAGCTGTCGATCAGGCTGCCAGGGCTCAGCTACAAAAAAGAGCTGCAATCTCATTTCTGACTTGTCCCACTATTCAACGGCCTGTTGCTTCAGAAGACGACCTGTTCCTCAATCTAAAGAGCGGACCCTATTGCATCACGACTTTCCCCAAAAGTTCATAAAAGTATTAAATACAGTGCAGTGCTGTTAAGCGGGGTTACTGGCTTATCAGGGTAACTTGTGAGATTTAAGGTAGCACAGTTTAAATGGACTTCATATTCATTCAGGCTACCTTAAATCCGACAAGCTACCCCGATAAGGCAGTAACCCCGCTTCGCAGTACAGTCCCCTGGCTTGGGGGATGCCGTGCCTATTTATGGCATCGTCTGAGATGAAACCTCGCAGTGATCTTGCGCTGCTTTGCTCCACTGGCTCACTTTGCTCGCCATGGGAACCAAAACGTTTTACACAGTTTTTCCAGATTGTGTGGGGGGGGGGGGCAGGTGCCCCTAACCCCAAAATGAGGTAAACATACTGTACATAGAAAAAACAGTGTATTCATAATCTCAAGCCATTTGTGGAAGGATGGACTTCTTTAATTAAATGCTGTTGTGAGTCAGCAGGGTGGCACAGTTATTGAAGATATTTGTATTCTAACAAAAAGACTGGAGATTCTAATCATATGAGAGGCTCCACTGACCACAATGTAAGGAGCAAATAATAATGAAATAGTGTTGGCACTGAATTGGAAACATTTTAATGAATTTTGACGTTTATGTTTAGAATTAGTGTTTCCACATTTTAAATCGTCCATATGGTGCAGTTTTGTAGCAACTCCGGGTAAATTGGCTCGCTGGGACAAAATAATTATCACTGAATATCGACTCTGGCATTAGTTGAATAACACGGCTTCTTGGTTTTTCTGGGTGAAAGCATCATGTGTGAGGAACCGGAGATTCGGATGGCTTGCTGACCCCAGGACATACTGCACGGGACATTGTAAGGAAGTGTTTGGGCTCTGGTGGTCGGACTCGGAACTTTGGGACGATGTCATTGAAGCCCAGTTTTCATTACACTGGACATTATGAGGAAACACAGGTGTCATCGAGGCCCCACCTTCCCCAGTCAAGGGTTTTGGTGTTAGCATGGGCTGCTATTTCTCTGAAGATCACACGCAGCCTCCTTGCAGGCATGGCAGTTTTTCTGCAGGGGCAGAATGAGATTTACGTGCAGGGAATGTCAGAATGGGCATTATGTTGCAGGTGATCTGGCAGAATAGACAAAAAAAGCTGCTCAGTGTTGGGTGTTTAGCATAGTCACTGTCTAGGGCCCTGGGGAGAGAACTGACCTCCCCCACCAGATATCAGAGTATAATCTCAGGCTATTACTGTTACTACACACACATACAGTAAATAATGGTGGGTTGATATTATTCAGTAGAGTTGTATTCCCATACTGCTCTGTTTGATATGTTGAAAATTGGTAAGCAATTCCATACATTACTATACTTCCAGTGTAGATATGTTCCTTATCTCCTATAGGAGCACAAATCCCAAAAAGAAGGAGAGATATAGTGACTAGTCTTCATGTTCTGACAATCGCTAATGACTCACTGCCTGCTTGAATTAATGAGATGACATTTTTTACCAACATATCAAAAAAAAAAAATTAAGTTGAGTCACATGACAATTTCATGGCAAAGCTTGCAGAAATAATGGCAGTAACACCAAGCACTGCATTATTATTGTAATGACATAGGAGCTAGACAGGCAAACACTGGCTGTCCAGCTGCAGTACTGCAGCCTGTGCTCGAAAATTAGATTCCATAGGACTGTCCTTAATGTCTTCGCTGAAAGAAACTAGCTGGATTGTCTGTGCTCCATTAGGTATTATTGAGAACTGATCAGATAACTGGAGGGTATCTTTATCGTCTGCTGTTTCCTCTGCAGAAGTGTGTTTATTAAGAAGAGACAAAGAAAATGCTTTTAGAGCAAGGGAGATAACATGGCTTTCATGAAC
The DNA here is from genome assembly GCA_026779585.1 of Mormyrus proboscirostris. Lineage (NCBI taxonomy): Eukaryota > Metazoa > Chordata > Actinopteri > Osteoglossiformes > Mormyridae > Mormyrus > Mormyrus proboscirostris. The sequence continues at coordinate 29,461,000 of JAODKF010000116.1, read as the reverse complement.
ATTTAATGAGAACTACTTTAAAGAACAAAGGAAATAATGGGGAAACTTCTGGCATTAATTTGAAGGTCAGCTCTAATTTTATAATTATATTGCTCTTTATATGTGAATTAAAGGTGAACTTTCTTATCACGAGGTTCTGCGGCGTTGTGGGGCTGACAGTTTTCCTGCATGACACCCAGACACATCCTTCGTGATTCTCACACAATGTTCATTTTAATATTCATGATCTACAGTTCTGGCATATGTCTGTGTCAGAGCTTCTCTTTTCCTTTTTCATTGCCTCCGTGGCCTTGCTTGAAACGTCAAGAGGGTGTATTTCTCAAAACCCATGCTAGAGGTTTTAACAGGCAAGTGGTGGTTATGCAGTTATAGACAGGAAACTCTTTGGCTGCTTAAAAAGTTACTCACATAGTAACACGCACAACTTTTTCAGGCTCTTTAACAAAAACTCCCGAAGTGTCTTGCTCAGAGTGTACAGCAACTCCTTCGCTATAAAGCAACCGCTATAACCACTACGGTGCCTCCTACCAGTGCTTGAAGGAGACGCCCTTGCCTCCTACTGAGCAGATGACATCTCAGTCTCTTTCTTTGTGAGATGTTCCTCCTCTCTAATTACCCATGTGGAATGAGGTAACACCCAGGTAGCCGCCAAGGAAGCCACATTTGGTGACTGCGGATATCAAGGTGCATCGGTGAATTTCTTGGCCGTGTGACTATGCACAGTGCGAGCCCTGCTCACCTTTAGGCTGAAGACGTTTCCCTGGCTTCTCTGACATGTTTTCCGATCTAGACATGCTTTCAAAGGTCACACAGCGAGGATCAATTAGCTGGCCTTCCAGAGCATCCTGGAGTTTATAAACTCTGACAGGCAGTAGCAGTGCCAGCCCTCCCTCCCCCCTGCAGGCTCGCCACCTCCAGTGCCCAGTTCTCAGTTGACTTACTATGGAGTGCCCCACCTTTGACTCTGCATCTGTAGTCCTCTGGATACATGCCAGTGACACCGATGGCAGGTCTCAGCACATTAGGGGGAGCTGGTGGTGTGCCTTAGGTGGTGGAAGAAAGGCGGGGAGGATCGCTGTAGACGTCTGTGTCTTCGGAGCAAGCAACTTTCTAATGACTTTTTAAAAAAGTAATTTCCTGCATTGAGACACTGCCCATAAAATGAGGTGATTTCTTCCAGCCAGAGATAAATAACCTTCTTCAAGGCCTCTCCGCTTTACTGCCTCCTGCTGCAGTATTTATAAGATGGTTATAAGCGAGCTGCCGGACGTGCGGCACGGAGTGTGTGAGGAACAGGTTTTTTTAAAATCAAATTTATTTACGGCCCAGCCGGCATCGTCTTTTAATTATGGGACTGGGGAGAAGAGAGACACATTAGTGCACCCTGAAGACACTGGAGAACAAATGAAGCTGCATTTCTCCACCACATCACACGTGACAGGCCGTTAAACTTTGGTTTGCCAGGAGTATGTTGGTTCAGAGGCTGTTGACCTCACCTTTGTACGCGTTGTTTGAGGCCAAGAGGTAAGAGGCAGATTATGTTTAATACCCTGGCATACAGAATTACCAGCAGCAGAACGCATACTTTGAGTAAGGGAGCCATATTATCACGGGTGCAGGCAGTTCATGAAGGGGGAGGGTGGCTTTGTAGAATTACATAAACTTTACCAACAAGCTTATATACATAGACACCAGATATGATGGCTTTAAAATAATGTATGCAATTTTAGGATTTTAACCTAAGAAAGCAAAAACCTCTAGATTAATGTTTTTAATCTAAAAAAACAATAATTGAACCATTGAATTGTTAGCACTCTGTTACCCTTTTTGGTTTTCCTGAAGAGACCCAGTCTAGGATTATCTAATAAAACACTGCGCTGTCATCATCTTTCATTGTCACTAAATACAGATGTGGGTTAGCCGTCCTGATATATGACTGGAAGGACGGCATACTGTGAATTCCGAACTGTGATTCCAGACTTGGTTTGTAAGGTGACAGATGTTCCATCAAGGAGCTGTGGTTAATTTGTAAGAGCACCTTTGGCTTGGTGCCTTGGCCGGACACCAAGAACAGTTAGGCCCGTCTGTGAGTATCAGGGTCTCAGAAGAGACACTTGGGCTTGGGGGGGTTGGGAGGCAGGGCTGGCTGTTGCCGTGTTGCTAAGCAGTGACAGAATAAGGCCGGACTGACTGTCGCTGCTGGTCAGATGAGGATGGGCAAGGCCAGGCCAATCAGGTGTGGCATCTGGAAAGATTGCCGTGCCAAGGAACCTCTTCACCCTCAGCGGGACGCACTTCTGGGGGCTCTCAAGAAATAAGTGTCATGAACCTCTACTTACATTTACTTTAAAAATTTTGTTTAATGAAAACAATTGAATTTTTGACAGATTAAAAGCACGCACGCAAAAATGGCGACAGCCGTTTCAGCGTCCAAATGAGCAATTTTATATTTCTATATAAATATGAATTTGAAGGTACAGGGAAAAATGTGTCCGTGGCAAAACGTTTCTGAATAAGATGTCCATGGTAGAAACTTTGATCAATGCAGCCCAGCCTGAGTTCTGAGTGGATCCCAGTGACAGAGTAACACTGTGCTGTAATCTGGCCTCCTTTGGTTCTGTAAAGCACTTTGGGTTTCTTGAAAAAGTATTATATAAATACAACATTCATTCACAAATAGCTTGAAATGTTTTCTTTGACTGGCTAAGACCCTTGCACAGTCTTGTATGCTAGTTTGCCACAAGACCAGGCCCTCACTCGAGAGCTGCAGCGTGACGTGCATAGCCCCTGCACACCCACACCTGCTAACACAATAACGTCATGGACCGTATGAGGAGCCTGGTCATTTGCCGCTCTGGTGCACGATATGCCCTCATCAGTGCCTCCTGTGTTTACAGCAGAGACGCTCCTCCGGATCCTCCGAGTATCCAGCCAGTGAGCTCTCCGGCGTCTCCTGCGAGCTTAATTAGTGTTCCTGAAAAAACTGATTAGTGTGGGTTAAGGGATGTATGCTTTGATTCACACGGCCGTGAATAAAATGTACAATTATATAAACATATGTGTATAAACAATGAGAATTATTATTATTAATTTTCTTTTAAGAACACAGCCCAGGCTATTATTAGATGAGAGCTTATGGGCAAAAAGTCCATCAACGATGCCTGGTCTTCATGTTAGTAACAAAACCTCTGAAGCAGTCTCTAAGAAAACCCCCCCACTGTATGACTGACCTCCATCAGAATTCCGCCCCTGACACTGAAGGCACACGACTGGGAATTTCAAACACAGTACTTTTTTTGCCTGCATCATATGAAAGCCATGACTGTGCAGTTCCGTGCAGTCAGTCCCTCCTCATCTGAGATCTCGTCTGAGATGGAAATCAGGTTCATGTCTGTTTTATAAGGGCAGCAGATGGTAGGTTCATTGAGAAGCTGCAGCTGTGGAAACCCAGTGCAGAACATCAGGTAGAAGCAGCCATTCCATTCCCGGGGGGGGCTGAGATCCAGTCGACACCACATAATTCTTAACGAAAGAGCCAAACCAGCCTCATTATTCAGCAGGGGGTTGTAAGCTTATGCCGACGAGGTCTTTCTGAGCGCTGAATATGCATCTCTCAGGGATAAGTCGGGCGTCACTAAGTTTCATATAGTCCGGGCTAAATAGCCAGATAGTCGGTGCTATCTCTTCTATCTGGCGCCAATTAGCTCGCAGTGTAACAATCAGCTATTTATAACCCAGTGAATTAAGAATATACTCTTTCTACTAGTCAATACTCTCAAGCATGTGAGAGTGCACAGAATGTGTGGGGTGAGAGAGGAATGTGGGATAGGGTGGCCGCCAAGTATTAGGAATGATAAATTGCGATCAAATGACTTGTGACTAGAAGCTTTACCAGCTAAAATCCATGGATGGCCATAAACGGCATACCCAGATTAAGCTACTTGACTGAGTATCCAGCTGTGTAAAGTGTCAGTCTTTATGCTATGCTAGTCACTTCGGAGAACCCTTTCCTCCCCAAGAAAGGCATTATGTGATAATGGGGACTGCAGATTTCACTAGAGCCCCCCGTCCCTTTGTAATTCATAGAGGCTTCTGCATAATCGATGTGTCTTTATAGCCACCATCGCGGGCAAAAGCCGCACATCAAACACCGCAAATGTAACGTTTATTATATAGAGGTATAATTGTCAAACATGGACACCACGGATTTGGACATGTGGCGTGGAGCGGCGAGGAGCGATACGCTCGAGGCATTCAAACAATAAAACGCAACGCTGCAATCCGCTCGCGTGCCGTGTTTTCCACTCCGACAGAAGGACTATTTGTTTATAAGTGCGGCACTTAGAGCCACGAAATCGGACATTTAAAATACGATGGTGGAAATCGACGCTGATTGTTAACCTCCCCTGGGCAGTCGTGTTTTTCCAAGCAGGCCGATGAGGCCCGTGGCAGCTTGACCAGTCTGTCAGAGCAGGTCGCCTGTGCCACCCAGTGACAGTGACTAAATAAAGGCTGCCGTGTCTGCCGGCCTGACACCGCCTGCCCACCCGCTGTCCCTGCAGTGGAACATGGCTTTAATTAGCACCTTGTCCACCAGGACCTTGGTGAGTGAGCCAGGCCGTGACAGAACCCTTCATTGGCATGCACGAGCTGCCGTCTCATTCGGAGGAGCATTCTCGGGCCTGTGTCGAGGTCGTCATCCTAGCAGGTGTTGAGCTGGAATGTGCGCAGTAGGGAGAAGAAGCTGTGTCTGTTAAACGTTCCCCCCTAGAATGGTTCTTAGGCCCCTACTGTGAAATACAATATAGGAGGCAATGTTTTGGGGGGCAGATGTGCGTTTCATTATTATGTAAGCAAATAAAGTTTTAGCGCCCTTGTGATCCGTTCTGACTAATGAAATAAATACCCTTTGACTAATGAGAAAACATGGGAACAGCTTGTGCATAAATGCAAAAATTAATGGTAATGTGATTATGTTTATATGTGAGATATGTGCAATTATGGGAAATGTGAAATCGGCATAATTGATTTCTGCTGGCCAGGCCTGGAAGATGGGCCCCTCTTTGTAGGGCACGCTCCATTTCACGGTCCGAAGGCTCCGCTATCCTTAGCGAGAAGACAGACTGTCTGGAGGTTAAATGTGTTGGCAAGCCAATCATTAGCAGGCGCTGAGTGAAAATGGGCAGGACCCACATCTGACTGCTTCAGAAGAAACTTCTCTGCCAGCTGATTTTCTACACTGGATCACATGAGCTTGCCTCTCTGATTGCAAGGAAACTCGCTGGAGTTGGGGTGAGGTTTAGGGTTAGGGTTGGAGTTAGGTATAGGGTTTGGGTTAGGCATAGGCATACCTTGACATTTTAATTCAGGCATACTGTGCCTTAAAATGAGATGCTCACTTACAGACCTACGTGGCTTGACATTCACTCATCCACACATCTGGATATTTTTAATAAGCCAGTCCAGGTTATGCTTCTTGCTCTGAGGTTCAATAACAAGGCCTCTCATGAGACTTGATGAACAGTTACTTGGCAACCAACACATGCTCTCATCCTTAATGGCTACACTTCTTCTACGATGCTGTTTGCTATGGCAAGGATTCACATTTTTTGGCTTTTAGCCATGTAAGCTAGAAGGTGAATACCACTAGAATACTGTTGCAATAAAAAGCTTATTATAACTGGATATAAATCACTTGTACAGCTGGTCAGAGTGACCCAGGTGATGGTGGTGGCTGAGGCTCAACTCAATGCTGTCCTGCATCTGTGGGGAGGAGACAGGCATCAGTGACTGTGCCGACTGGCAGGGCTGCGACTGGTTCTGTGGCTGGTTCTGCTGCTGCTGCTGCTGCTGACGGAGCTGCCGGCCATTGCTGTGGTGGCTCCCATAGATGGGATGGGGATGGTGCGGCTCCATCATGCCCCCCATGCCGACCCCAGACAGGAAGTGGCGGGAGTGCTGACTTGCAGCTGGTTTGTGCAGCAGCAGCTGGGGGTAAGGGGGGTCTCCACTGTTGGACAGAGGACCCCCCTCTCCTCCGGGCCAGATGCGCAGCTGCTGCTGAGATGGAGCCTTGGGGGGAGGGGGGGTAGAATGTTAATGATGCTGCTAAAACAGGTAAGAAATGCTTGTATATCATGTAGCATTATATATGGGATTTAAGCCCATCACAGGAATGGTTAAATCTGAATTGCTTTAACTCAATATTCTTGCAGATTTTATGCATTCAATTACAAAATAAGGACAGACTGTGGGAATTGTATGCGGCACATATGGATCATATACCCAACACTGAGGGAAGGGCGCTCACCTGTGGACTCTGCATTTCATAGTCAGTGTGAGTAACTGCACTGTTGTAGTACCGGTTGCTGTACCGGTAATTTCTGTTGTCATTGGAAGAACCGCTAGACCCACCTAGGGAGTGGAACAAGAGCTGCATTAGGGCTACATTACTTAACATAAACAAGCAATGTAACCTATTTATTGGATGTGGTTTTAATTGTGCATGTATGAGATGCATTTTTCAGTAGCCGAGGGAATAAAAAAAAACAACTTCCTTACACACTACTAGTCAATAGGTTTTTACCACTTTCCCATTTATTTCTAAAACTGCAGATTTATTATTTTAAAGTTAAGGGAACAACTATCAATGAAAATGTGTCAAATATTAAAATTATGCCAAATAAAAAAAAGATTATAACTTTTATAATTATTTATAACATGGAAAGAGTATGTAAATAGTGCATGTCTGATATCCTATAAACTGGTTGTGTGGTAATGGCAGTCAAATTCTAAGCTTTCCTTTAATTTTAAATGCACCAGTTACCAGTCATCCCACGAAACAGAGCAGTATTTAATGTCCCTAGTAGAAAGAATGCCTTGAATTTTCTCTGCTGTTATAACTGCTATAGGGGGTTACTTTGATGAATCAAACATATGACATTTTAAAAAAGGTACTCAAATAGTGCACATGCTACAAATTTATTTATTAGCAAAGACTGAGTGTACGTTTAGTAAATATTAAATGAGTAACATGCAAATTTAGAAAATCTCAGTGTGCACAAAAACTTATCTGGCAGTGTAGACTATTACAGGAGTATGCCAGAATTGAATGTCAGGAAACAACCACTACCATATCCCTATCTATGCAGTCTATTTTCCACATCCCATTTCATTTGTCATCTTGCTATGTCTGCTAATATAGATCCATCAAAGGAAGTTTACAGTCATTTGGCCTGGGAATAAGGTGGCTCATATTTATACCTCAAACTTCTAAATCATTCAATTGTCAGCAAAGGCCATTCAGCACAAGCTACTGAAAGAAAAGCACTGCAAATCAATAGGATGTATGGTTACCAGAGCTGGAGACTGAGCTTGTGGTGGAGGTGGAGTGGCTGTGGTCCATGGCGGGGCTAGTAGAGGTGGAGCTGCTGGTGTTCGTGCCCTCGTCAGTGGTCTTCTTGAAGAAATTGTGCTGCAGAGCATAGAACGGTGTGATGCGGGTCTTAGGGTCATAGTCCAGCATGCGGAGGATCAGGTCTTTGAACTTCAGATAGTCGCAGGGGGCGTGGCCCTGCTCTCCGGACCGCCGGCCCCCAGGCCCCCCCGTTTCCACCCCAAGAATCTCATGGAGCCGTCTTGTGGCAGGGGGCTTATACTCCTGAAAAGAGGCGACAAGAGGAGGAAGAATTGAGAGAGAGTGAGAAGGTGACAAGAGAAGACATTCTCTAGAAAAATACTATTATGGACGATGAGAAATAGCCGTCCCTCTTTCCATAAGCACTTATCCACAAATGGGGGGGGAGAGCGTCAAACAGTAGATGTATTTCCTGTGTTTTTAAACTAAGTTATGCATGTACTAGAACAAAAATATGGTAGAAATTAGTGAAAGTACAAAAACAAGTGAACCTCTGCTGAAGTGGACATACTGAAATTATACCAGGCGTCATAAGAAAAAACAAATCAAGTAAAAAGCAACCCAAATAATGTTACAAAGTTACAAACCTCCATTCTGATATGGAACAGGGATCTTAATTTGCATACAAGCAAGGATAGATATGAGGAAAACTTTTAACACAAATACAGTAACCATTCATCAGCTGGGGGAAACCATCTGTATTACCTCAAAGTTTCTTATTAAAGGTAAGACTGGTCTGAGATAAAAAAAATATATATTTTGGCAAGTTGGGGGAGGGCATGCTAACTATTGCTAAGCAATAGAATGTGTCAGCCCACCGAGAAAATGCTCAGTAAGCCAGATGGCCAGGCCAGCTCCGAATAAGAAGGTTCAGAAATTACCTTTAAGGTCACAATTCAATAAAACAAACAAACAAAAAAAAGGCGAAAAGGCTAAAATGCCCATGGCTATTCAAAAAAAATAAATCAGTATGTCAACCAGAATTAATACAACATCTGGCCATAAGAGATAAAGCTGGACCAAAAGTGAATGCAACCCAGGGACCACATGCCAATGGCCAGATCATAAGGCATGCCAGCAATGCCGAATCAGAGAAATGCAAGCAGATCTACCAGTCCCAGGAAGAAACTTTGCGTTTAGGCTTGGCCAACTCAGGGTTAACAACCTAAATCCAATTAGGATCATCTCATAAGATTTGGTAAGTTTGTCAAATAACCTTCAAACCTCACTAAGTTGACAAAGTTCTTTAAGAGGGAATGTTCAAGAATCCCTCAAAGATGATAGACTGATTAGCAGCTATGACACTTTAACAAGTCAGCACTACTAGGTTTTTGATTGAAAGTCTTCATATATTTTACATTAGTATTTCTGAGTTTGTTAAATAAGCCAGTTTAGTTTGTTAAACAATGAAGGTCACATTTCTTTATATGCATCTTATTTAGAATCTCTTTATCCAAAGTTCAATTCAAATGTAATAGGTTATTTTCCCATATTATGTGAAAATAATGGCAATTCCTTGCAATATCTGGCACCACAAATCAACGGTTTGTCAGAAAGTTTGAGCAAACAAGATTTCAAGTTCATAAACTTTGAACCAACTACACCAAATCAGCATCTACCATCATGAACCTACAAACCTTACATCGGGCCATTCATAAATGTAGAGAGGTTGGTATAGTCTAGCAAATATGCTTTTCTCCATGTGCTAATGATAGCTTTCCGTACAAGGGTACCTGTAAAACGCTCATCAATCATTCATTCATGGACATGTGAATTTCATTCTATTTTTGAGATCCATATAAAATATATAAAATGTGTGCTATTTTAGCATTTAGATAAAATGTGCAATTAATAACTTGATCTGAAACTGACAATGCAAGACCAAGCTACTGGAACCCAGCCAGTGATACTAACCAGCCACTGTGTTACAAAGTCATCTCAGCTTTTTATTAGTCTACTTGGGCAGAGTAGAATAATCTCCATACGACAAACCCTTCTACTTAAGATTATTTTCTCATTTTTCCCATAACATAATTTTTCCCTTCTAACCAAGAAAGTGTTGCTTATTCAATTACATTTTTGTTGATATTACCATAGAGAGATGCATACAGGGAAGTGTTGGGTTACAGAGTCATTGTTAAGGTCAAACACACATTTGAAAGGACAAATGTTGCTGATAGATAAAGAGGCAGAATGACTAATGGTAATGGTTTACCATCTTGTTTGTTTCAACTAGTGCACTAATGTAGTCTTATAGAACAGCAACTACCATAGGTATCACTGAACTTACATTTAAATATACAGTAAAATCCCATTATAGTGGACTCGCTTATAACAAAATACCGTCTACAATGGATGAGGTCTGCTGGTCCTGGCCGCGCACCTTTACGAACATGCAGAAAAAGCATCGGATATAGCGGACTCGCATATAACGGAATTTTGGACAAACAATGTGGTCCATGAGACTGCTTTTAGCAGTAGTTTTGTTCGGCTATAACGGACATGCAGGCTCCGCCTACAAGGTGCTTGGCGTGCCGGTGATACCCAGTGCAGATACGTAGTCAGGATTATTAATAGTCACACATCTGGTCAGGTAAAGTTGGATTGCTACATGTACAATATAATAATCTGTGCCACAAGTTTGTCTGCTGGGGTGTGGCATGAGTAAATGGTGTCCTGTAGTTGTGTTCTGGGCATACAGCAACTCTGGATATAACGGACTTTGGATATAACTGACTGTTTTGCCAGGTCGTTTGGAGTCCGTTATAACTGGATTTTACTGTATACAGCCTGTGTTAGAGAGGCTAGTCCAGTATACTACACTGTACAGATTTTTTTTTTGCATTACTGGTTAATAACTGCTTAATTACTGGTTAATAACCGGTTAAGAGGTAAAACTCCAAATAGAGCAGTGTGCCAGTTGTAATGCTAAATGCAGAATTTAAAGTGTTAACTTCATTGCTTACGATGAAACTGTGCTGTTGGCAAACTCGTACTCTCCCTACTATCAGGGATGACAAAATTTGAGAATTAATCGTGATAATCAGGGACAATGCCAAAAAAGAAGGCAGAGATTTACTCACGCAAGCCGAAGGATAAAGTACCTTCTTTATGTCCTTGTTCTTCTTGACGGTCCAGAGGCCGTCAGACAGCTTGTCAAAATATTTCCGTGCTTTAGGGGCCTGATCTAGCATGTGGTTTGGGGGGACACCCAGCACCTCAACTATTTTATTCATCTGATCCACCTGTTGTGGGAAGGAAACAATGTTTGTTAGGCTGTGGTAACAAAATAGTAAAGGTGCCAATGAAAAGCTTCACCAATCAATGGTTATTTTTTAGTTTGCTGACTGTCATTGATATCACAACATTACCAATGCATTAACAACAAATGGGCATAACCTTTAGCCAATGCCAAACCTTTAGCCAAAGAATCTTTCCATTCTAAAACCATGAACTAGCAGAAAAGCATGGTGTCTCTGGTGTACCTCATTGGAACCACTGAAGAGAGGCTCCCCTGTGTGCATCTCAACCAGAATGCAGCCTAGGGACCACATGTCAATGGCCAGATCATAAGGCATGCCAAGCAGTACCTCCGGAGATCGGTAGAACCTACTTTGGATGTACTGGTAGATCTGAGGAAACAGAAGGGTTAGCTGATCACATATGAAGATGTAGGATGTAAGAACAGTGCTAAATGTCAGTGGTGTATATATGCATCTATTACTCACTAGATGGCAGCAATGACTGTATCTAATAGTAAGTAGTCACACAGCTGAAAGCCTTGTATTCTCTATCACAAAACTCATTTCTAATGAAGTGTACAAGACACGCAAGAGCAGAAAATTTCCACACTAGCCCCTTTTCTATATCCAGCTACCAAAAAAACACACACACATTTCGCATGTTCTCTTCTGATTCATTCGTTTTCCAGTGTTCCCTACAGGCGAAATGTGGCTTTGTGGGTTATGACACCTATGATCAGAAGGTGGCTGGCTCAAACCCCATGGTTGGCAGCATAACAATTACTGCTGGTTCCTTGAGCAAGGCCCTTAACTCTTTAAAAAATAATAATAAATGAAATACTCTAGGCATGCTGGATAAATGGCTGACCCTGTGTGTGTACAAGAATTTCTATATTTCGATGCAAATGGAAAATAAAGAATCAGTACCTAACATAACTCATGCAGCTTGTTTAGATACACAACTTAATTGCATTAATCCCTTACTTAGGATTTTTACTATATTCCCTCCCCATAGTTACTTATCCACAAGGTAATTATTTGTCTTTAATGAATCACTATACAGCCTTATTAAACTTAGCTATACTGTCCTTCTTTAGAATTTGCCATCTTGTTAAGGTTTGACCTCATGCCTTCAGTGTTGTTCCATGCATGCTCACCCGTTGACCCAACTGGCAGGAGCTTCCAAAGTCCACAATTTTGATGGCACTCCTTTTAGGATTGCAGAGGAGGATGTTCTCAGGCTTTAGGTCGCAGTGTATGATGCTAAGCTCCGGTGTGGCCAAGAACAGCAAGGCTGTGCACAACTGCTGAGCAAACTTGCGTGTCAGATTGAGTGAAACACCACGGAAATTGGTGTTGCGCAGGAGGTCGTACAGATTGTAGGACAGAAGCTCAAACACCAGGCAAAGGTGGTTACGAAACATGAAGTGTCTCTTCAGGTGCACTGTAGAAAAGCAGAAAGAGTAAATTTTTAAGGTGCAAAGCATAAGATCTATGTCTGAAGTTACATTATTAAAAGCATGTTCTTAAGAACACAATGTATAGGCAACATTTTTTAGCCATACCAGAAGATTAATTCAATAAGTTCTCACAACATTTTGTATTCTCATAATATAGGACACTAAAAAAAATGAAGATTTTATATATTCCCCCCATCAGTGAAATGCCAGCTCAGGACAGAAACATGAGCAGGAAACTGACCAATGTAGTACTTCATCTCTGTGTCATGTTTGTTCATGAGCTCCAGCAAGCGCAGCTCAATCTGAGCTTGGTTCAGGAAGGCTTTTTTGTTTTTGATGATCTTGATGGCTACCCACTCCTGCTCATGGTGGTCATAGGCTTTTACCACCTGAACCAAGAACGCACACACAAACACATACATAGGAGTTAGGCATGCAATGCACCACAACATTTACAGCAAACCATGTGAGCCTTCCTCTCTGCTTAATAATCTCTATTCCTGTAACCTGTAGTCCTCCAACTCCCTCACCAACCTCCATATGGACTGAACATCACCTGTCCATCTGCACACCAGCATGCCCCAGCATCATAATCATACTGTCTCTTTGCCACATTAGATAATAATCATAGAACATTGTAAAGAGACACAGGAAAAACCTTTTAAAATCCTTAGGTGGAAGAGAATTTACTTTTCATTGAGATCCATTAATCACCAAATTTTACTCTTTTTATGCCAGACGAAAGTGCCCCCATCTTTGCTCTTACCTGTCCAAAGGAGCCCTTGCCAATGAGTGAGTCAATCTCGTAACGGTCCAACCACTTCTCCCCATTCTTGACAATGTAGTCATAATTGTCATCATCATAACCATCATTGTACACCTTGCGCTCCTTTTTAGTGCTGGAATCCTCAGGGGGGACCTGCTGGGCACGTCGCTTTTTCTTTGTATAATACACCTACAGAAAAGGGAGCGGACACTGATATGTACGCTGATGGCTGAAACACAGAGCCAGCCAGAATGATTTAATGTAGGTCATAAGTAAATTACCCCATCGTAACAGAGGGAAAATCAAATCAAACCGCGTGTGTGTGTGTGTATATTATATATATAATACACACACACATACACACACACACACACACACACACACACACACTATGGGCATAGGCATGAAGCAGAGAACAACACAGAATGGGGGGCCAGCCCAACGCAGGGCACACTCACACACCGTTCACTCACACATGCACACCTATGGGAAATTTAGTCTCTCCAATTAGCCTCAGCATGTCTTTGGACTGTGGGGGGAAACCGTAGTACCCAGAGGAAACCCCAGAACAACACGGGGAGAGCATGCAAACTCCACACACGTAATCCAGGTGGAGACTTATGCGTGTGTGTGTATGTATATATATATATACATACACACACACACACACACACACACACACACACACACATAAATATGTAGACATGCAGCATCATTTGCCGTTTCTTACCTCATTGATGTGCTTATATGTCTTGATGAGATCTACTGAGAGTTTTCGCAGTGGGGCACTAGCTGGATCTCGGAAGCTTGGCGGGATCCTCCTCTGCAGAATGGTCATGTCTGACAGCACCTGCAGGGTAAATGGAACAAAATGACGTAAAAACAGAGAGCAAAGAAGATTGTGGGGAGGAATCTGGGGGTCTTTGTCTTTGCCTGCAGGTGTCCCCCATGGTAGGTTTGGGCAATGGAGGAGGGGGGGGGGGGTTGCAAGGGGTAGCGCTTAGTTCTGCCCTAAGAAGTATTTGGCTTCATTGTGAGACTTCAGGAATGCAGGCTGTACTTACAGCTCTGTGGAGATGACCATAGATAAATGAGGGGTCACCTCATGCTCAAATAGGAAGCCTCCAAGCCTCTAGCTTGACAAGAGGGCAGGCAGCAGGTCTGGGATACAGGAGTCGGCTGATACCTGCTGCTGTTCGGCCATGGAGTGGATGTTGCTAAAGGAGGGGTGGCTATGCTGGCTCGACATGGTTGGCTCAGCGGGGGAGAAGCCCAAGGCTGCAGGCTGGCAGAGGGAGGAGGAGTGGGGCTTGCATCCTGAGCTGCTTCCACCTGCACGGGACCAGAAGAGAAAAAGCAACATAGTCGTGTCAGCAGGTCATTTATCTATCAAAAGAAAAACTACGGACATGTTCAGTTTATTACCACATGCCACAGAAAAGTTTTTAATAGTGAAGAGAGCTGAAATAAACCAGCACATGAGGTTTGCAACACAAGCTAGTGTCATTTTCACCCTGCCACCTTGGTATGGTAATGCATTGAATAAGATGGGTGGGGAAATAATTCTTAATTGAAAAAGGTACTGACAACTTCTTCACAATGCATTTTGTAAGATTTATATCCAGGAAAAACCATCCATCCATCCATGCATCCACCTTCCAGCCACTTATCCAACACAAGGCTGGGGGGCCGAAGCAGCATGAGACATTAGGCAGAAAGGATACCAGTCCATTCCAGGGCATTGGCAAGAAGACACATTATAGGCCATTTAGAAATCCCAGCTTTCCCAACTGCATGTACTTGGACTGCAGGAAAAGACTAGAGTAACTTCAGGAAAGAGACCATACAAACTTGTTTCATTCCAAGTACCATTACATGACGAGATCATGTCACCTAAATTTCAGTTCAGAACAATTTTAAAAAGGGGACACACAAGCCATGCTAGGTGATCATAGTTTGTATCTGTTAGCAAAGAGCACAGATATCAGCCTCCTCTATACTGAGGTTGAGATAGACCTCATTCTCTGGCATCAATGGTCGGCTTAGTATGTTATTTGAAGAGGAAAACAGTTTTGGAAAACTGTGACATCTTCGAGACCTTTCAAGTATTGTTTCATTGACACAATGACCGATGGAGAGTACTAAATGCTGATATCTGACATCCTGAAAATGATCAATAGCACAGAGATAAAAGAACTCAACAGTGGAAGCAAAACTGTACTAAGACTAAATTAAGCAGCTACATCTAACATCTGACCTATGTCATGACTTCCTCCGTCATCTAAAGAAGCAAATTTTGTTCAATGCATCATAAGGGTACAAATATTATACAAAATACACAATGAAGATGGGAAAGAAGCAGATGTTTATTAGACATTAAAAAATGAAGTAATGTACACTTCACTTTTCATATTGCTTGCATATCCATTTATTATAGAGAAAATAAGCTAAAAACAAGCTTAATTAGCTAAATAATCCCATTGAAGCCATTCAAACCAGCCCTTTCACAGTGCAAAATGCCATGTCTTACTAAACATACTATATAAATAAATTGCCATTTCCAATCAGTCCTCTGAGCTGGTTATACACTCTTCAGCTATATGAAGAGCCAAACACTGGCATTAAAATGTCTGCATGTATACTGAAGCCACAACTGAATAAAGCTTCCTAAAAACAAAGTTTACACATTAATTACTCAACTGGTAGGGACAGAAAATTGAATGTGTTTATATTACAAAAACAAAAAAATGCTAGAAAAAGTTTTGGTCACACCTTGAGTAAAACACTCCTTGAAACAAGAGACGATCATTGTTACACAAATATAATAATGGTCTGTTCTACATGGAGATAAAGTGTGTCTTTATTTGAGAAAGACATTTTGCTGCTTTTCAATTTGTACGCTGTAAAAAATAAACATGAGATTCTGAAGGTTAGGAAGAAAGACTGCAGAATGTCAGAGAAGCAGTGCTCCAATATGCATATATGTCACACTGTATCTTTAAATCTTGAAGCAAACACACTGAGAACTTCCTGAGTGTGACAACCCTCTTCCTTTTCTACGATTGGCAGAGTCCCACTCCCCCTCTGCCTCTGAATTGGCTGTTGGTATCCAAGGGCTGGGCGGTGAGGTCTCTATAAATAAACTTTGTAGCTTGTGCTGTATCAGCAAGCCATCCCATAAAGCCTTTTCTCATCCACCCTCCTCCCTCTCCCTGCTACCTCTTCCCATCTTTCACGCTGCCCCTCTATGTTTTTCTAGCCAAAACACTCTCACAAAGGTTATGCTAAAGAGGAAATTGTGATATTAAAAATTTGTACAGAAACTGTCACAAAAAGTTGCATTGGCAATAGGTGGGTTTGCATATACAGAATCCAGATTGAATAGGTATAACATAAACAGGATAATGAATTACACATTTCTAGTAATTAATTAGGCAGAGGACATTACATCTGCCACTTAAATACACTTCCCCCTTAACAGGGACTAAATACAGCTGGCAGCTGCCAGTCAGAGTGTCGCCATGGAAACAGGCTTGCATATTCCCTGTAACCAAGAGATAGGGGAGTTTGTGAGCCTAAGTGTACGTGTGTGGCAAATGCCAACAGCTGAAGCCCCTCCTGATCTGTGCTAGCCCTTCATATATTTCCGGTTAGGGCGCAGCAAGCACTGGAGGCAGACTTGGACACAGAACTTCCAGCATGGAAGAATGATAGCATAAAAATGGGGAGTATCTTAAACAATGGGATGAAAAGGAAGACATTTAGCCTTTGGAATCATGCAGTACTTCAACCTCACAGTATACAATGTCTTCCACTGCCACAGTGTGAGTGATACACTGGAAAAATTCATATTCATGAGAATCCTGAATGAATATCATAATGGATACAACAGAAATGTCAAATATGGAAAAAGATATTTCCTGTAAACAAACTGCAAACAGCTACAGTAATGCTGACAGTAAAACAAGTGCAACTGATAAATTTCATTATAAAATTAAGTAAGCTTATGACTGTGAATGAATGTCTCTGTGTACACAGGATCAGTACTTTGTTTTAGACACATACTCCCATGGTGACAAATAGGTTATATTATGTTCATGATCCAAAGATGAAACAGCTCACAGATTAATTTGTTAGTTTACTGTACTAGTGGTACATGCAAGTGCAACCACATTTAGAAGTGAATGTGCAATTGCAAGCAGGAGTGTAACAGTAGGTCAGCGCATAGGCTCTCAACACATCTGGGTTGGGTCAGGGCTTTGCAGATCAGTTGACTTTGGCTTCTCTTGCTTAACTCTGGGATTAGCATGCTGGTTATGCCAATTCTGAGGGACAGGCACAGTTGGGATAGAAAGTTTTGATGTGATTATATATTGCCTATTAAGAACTGTATGTGTAACACTGATTTGTTAGACAAAAGGCTTTCAGTGCACAATGGCAACCATGCCATATTCTTGAATTGGTTAGACAACATGAAATATCTTAGTATCACAGCGTTCTATTCTGGCAGCAAAATCATTTCACATAGCAGAGGGACTACTTTGGTCCAATTCTTCTTGACCACCCACATGCTGACTGAGCAGAGTGTCTGGCAGTAAATGGAGGAAATCTTCTCAACAGAAGGAGATGAAACACTTCACATTTGACTCGGAGTCAGAGTCAAACTGGAGGTGAAAGAGGAAGAAAGATTAGGATGTCAAGTGTCACCAAATCAAGCACCACAAAGCTGTACAACTAACCCGCTGGCATGACTCATTCAACAATGCCAGTGTAAGAGTTTCCTCGCTAGGAACCAACTGGACCCCTTAAAAAATTTTCTTTGGTTTTCATTTAACAATTACTGATGTCTGTGATCAAAAGCTAACCTATGGGGGCTGATACAAAAGCAATAATAATAATAATAATAATAATAATAATAATAATAATCATCATCATCATCATCATCATCAATTCATCTTCATCATCCTGAACAATCCATTAAATCTTCATTGCCCCTTCATCCTGCACTGAACTTTAGACAGTCATTCACTGAAAGCTGAGTCAGACTTTATGCTATTAATAAAAACCATCTGGGGCAAGGTCTCAAACAGTGATGCTGGTAAATTGAGAGCTCACAGAAGCCATAAAAATAAAATAAATCCACCAATCAAAATAAGCAGGACTGAGACTGGCAAGAGACTCACACAAATACATTTGTGACCACAAAACTCCTTTACTTGGACTGGAACTAAAATCAAATCAGGTCTAAATGGAAGGTTCACCAACTTTTCTAAGCTCTAAGGCCAAATGCCTAATCACGTTCAAGGACACAACTAGGGTATTCGTATGATCTGTAGGCTCATTTCAACTCACGGGAAAGAAAATTAAGCTGTTTGATACCTCAAAGGCAAATTCCTAGAATTAACACTCCCCATATGATAAATGTCAATGTCATTAGTTTAAATTACCCAGTTATACAATTACACCCTGCCCCCTCCCCCCAATATAGCTTTTGTATAGGGAAGGCATGCAGTTTACCATTGCATATTTTCATTAATAGTTATTCTAATTAATAGCTCTAGAACTCTACATCCCATTAACTGAAAATACCTTACAAACCAAGTATCGCAGTTATAAATTTATGAAAACCAAATTAATGCTTTAAGTGTAGCGATAACAAATTGGAAGCAACAAAATTCAGCATTTACAAATACCGTAACACTTGTAAAGAAAGACAGAAATAGATGGAGGGAAAGAAAAAAAAACAAAGGTGGTCAATGTTTAATGTGCTTTCTGTAATACTTTCTGTGTCCGTCTGAGCCAGCAGGGCAAAGAAAAAAACAGATAAAAGTAAAATGATATTTGTCATTTAGAAGAAATGACAGACATGGATGGATTAGCACTTGGTCTCACAGTTCTAGTACTTTATCGACAACACGCTTTGCTTCAGCTTGCATCACCGACACTAACAGTATTTTTACAAGCTCATATGCACACATTAGTCAGACTTTTTGTACTATGCGGCCAGTGTTGTTAATAGGTAGGGAAATCAGTGCTGAACTTCACTACATTATATCTGTTAAAACTCAGATTTACTCCTTGACACATACCAAAAGTTACATTTTTATGCCGTTTTAAGGTTATTTTGTCTATACGGAACAAAGTATATTGAAGCATACAAAATGATCATAAACCGATGAACACCTCCCTCATCAGAGGGAGTCAGACGAGCGTGTAGTAAAGGGCTGTATACATAAGCAGTGTTAGGAACACAGGCAGTTATCTGCCACGCTTCTTGAATAAAATCTTGCCAAGTCATGACTGTCCACAAGAGTGTTAATCACAGCTCAGAAACACAGCTCATACATATAAGCAGAAATGACCATAGCAATTTATAGACAACAGCAATGTTGGATATACGTGGAGATTAAAGCACAGCATTAGTAAGCAAAACAATTTAAGGTAGAACCATCACCAAAATCTATTTAATGGAAGAACTACTTTACCAATGTTCACACAAAGAGGATTTTACACTAACAATTACTTTGCTTAATCTACAGTAATTTGAAATGATAAGGGAAGAATTAAGGTGATACTTTTGCATATTAAAATCTTGCAAAATCTCTGGTCAAAAACACACCACAATCAGATACATTTAGTGAGTTTTGTTGTTGTGATTAACAACTGACTAATATTTGCACTAGAATTTAGAATTAGGTGGTTAGTGATCATTGTTGATACACCACAGCACACAACAAGGAAATGTGTCCGCTGCATTTAACCCATATGTGACATCATGAGATAGCAGGGGCAGCTAATTCAGCGCCCAGGGAGCAGTGCTTGGGGGCGTTACCTTGCTCAGGGGTGCCTTGCTGGTCAGGGATTCAAACCAAGTTTCAATTACAAGTGTGCTTCCCTAACTATTTGGCCACCACTCCCCACTACACCTGCATATTCAAAAAAATGGGACACTGACTAAAGGATTTTCTGTATTAGTGGTTTCCTTTTTCTAGTGAAATAAGCTACACAAAGATAGTTGCAAAGTGATCTTTGAATGAATGGGGTATTTGCTAAAATCCCACCCACTTATACTACTACTGTCAATTGCCTGCAGTGCATTTCCATAAACTGATACAGAATCCAATCCATACAACAGTTTCAAACACAATTCTTGTCCTTTTGACTCTTCACTGGCTTCAAAAGCAAACTCCACTGTGTCATCCACATTTTTAAAGTCATTATATTCATACAAGATTAGAATACCTTCATATTACAGTATTTTAAGCAATGCATTTCAGAGCATTTTAATCCAACTTTAATTTTCAATTAAAACAATTACAGTTGCTCAATCCAAATAGACATTTCTGATCTAAATTTATACTTGCAGTAGACTCTTTTACAGGTTTTATATCCACCCGTATAACGTATTTCTTATTGTTATTATTTATTATCATTGTTGTAATATGCAAGAGAAACATGGGTAGTGATGGCTTTACATCAGCAAGTCTTCAATAAGTCAGAGACTAAACTTGTTAAACTACTGATGTTAAACTAAAATAATTAAGCTCATATAAAACATGGAGAAATTTAATTAAAATTAGACCCAGTAAAAATACATAGGATGTGTCTAACAAATTGAAGACAAAGGATTAAAAAAACTCATATTGCAAATAATGGGACCATGATATTTTTCTGAGCTACAGTAGACCCTGACTCCAACCAGAAGCCTCGAAAAACAGAAATACACATTACTAAAATTCTCTGGTGAAAGAGAAAGTAGCAGGCATTATATAACATACCTGTACATCTCTGCACAGACAGCCAACATCTAATGCCACAATAAAACCAGCTGTAAAAGTAAGACAGCTTGTCATAGATTTTCATAAAATCAACGATATATATAAAAAATAAACTAAATCAAACCTTTCAAAAATTCTACATTTTTCAAAAACAGACTTTAAAAATTGTTATTAATCTACATTAAAAAAGGATCAGATAATCTGAATGGCTGGCTGTCAGGCTGCTGAAAAGCCATGCAGACAGCAGTGTACCGTGCCATACTCCGAGTCAAAGCACATGCAGCTTTTTCCATCTCTCTTGCCTCCATTACACAATATACGTCATCACAATAAGGTATACAAGACTTCTTAGTACACAACTCAGACACCGTGTACTTATAATAATACTTCGATACAGGTTAAGCACTCATTTCTGACCAACACTAGTAAATACTTTCTCCACTTGAACAAGCCTGCCCTGAATTTGGAGCCTCCGATTACACTCTACTGAGACAATACCAAAAATTCTAAGATGACCCTCAAAATAGCAAATGAAAATACTGCATGGCTAATCTGCTGTAAATCCTTTCTGTAAATTATACATAAATAGCTATTCAGTGTATGCTAAATTGACAGGCTGTTGTTTGGTCCAAAGAGTGAGAGGAAATCAGAGTCTAAACCTTCAGCCTTTTAATGAAATCTTACAGGTGCCAATACACCTAAATATGAGCACAATAAAAGACATTTTAGTTGTTTTTCCTCATATACCCAATACTCTGACACTAAACTGATCGTGGAGTCATAATAATTTGAATAAAAGTTCATACTAACTTCGTGATGGCTTCCGGAGCAGGTGTGACTGGGGCAGATACAGATTCTGATCTGGGTTGCCGATCCAGGACTCGGCAGGTAAATTTGCAACCATCCTGCTGGAAGGCTGTGGCTTCTCTTCCACAGTTGAAGTGATCACCATCGGAAACTCTTGTTTTGGGCTGTGGCGTCCCAAATATCAGGTAAAATAAAAACTACTGGCTGTGGGTTCCACGAAAAAAAGACAAAAAAATAATAATAAAAAAAAAAAATAAAAAAAAAAATCACTGAAGCAGTTTCGTTTCAACCATATAATGATAATCCTTGCCAGCAATCTTCATATATTCTGTGAGTTGATATACATCCAGTGACTAATCAAATGTCAGTGAAAAGGCAGGAATATAGGTTTAGTTCTGATTTTCCCCACAGAAAAAAATATTTCTTGATGAATAACACAATCCTGAAGCAACAGACAGAAGCAGCCAATAAGAAGGCACCAAAAAGCTGTTTCAAAACAGGCCCCCTTCTGTCCTGGGTAATCCCTTTATTGTTCTTTAATTAAATCTAAGGCAATAAAATAGGGTTTCAGGCAACAACGCTTAGACAAAAATATATTATGCTAAACTATGTTATATTTTGTATTTATATTATATATTTGTCTATAAGATATACATGACTATATTTATTTGTGTGTGAAATTATTTGGTTGCTTTAGTCATCATCACAGGCATTACTTCATGCATCACTGTTTCAAGATATCTAAGGGTTTTACTTAAAAATATATAGTTCCACTCAAGCTGTAGGAAAGGGACGCATGTAGCTGGGTAAAAACAACTGGACCCCCGCTTGGTTCCGGACAGTCCAACAGCTGACTAGGAAAAAGGAGCTAAACCTGGAAGTGTTATTGGGCCGGGAGGGGGTCTCAATTTCCAACTTACAACATTTACCCCATCCCTCTCCCTAAAAATAGTAGTAGTGCTTATTAGAATTGGTGCGTATATATCCTAATGGGAACTTATACTTCGAAAAGATGCCACTGCGCACTAACGTTATTTTTTAAATATTTATATTGTATATCAATTCTCAAAGCCAAACGAAACTGTCAATTTTTTATGTTAAGAGAACCCCCCGCCATCCCTTGTTGTCTCCTTGGCGAAACAATTACCCCTTTAACGAAACAGCTATAATTCAGATACGTCCATCTTATGCGAAAGCCGAACAGAACGGAAAACAAAAATCAAAACGTAAAGATTGTGGTAATTTTTCGTACGATTGACAAGGGATGCGACACGTGCATAAAAAATAACAAATAACAATACGCAAAGTGCTGTAGTGAAAGATCAGGCACCAAAAAAGTCCTTCTGACTTAAATGCAGGGGTGCACGCGACAAAATCTCAAAAATAAGGAAGAGCACAATTGGTTGACCAAGCTTGAGAAACGACCTCTCATTTTTGTTCGGCATTGATAAGGTTAATCTTTCTAACAGCGTATAAATTATCCGCCCTTCTTATTTAATTTGCTCAATGCCAACTTCTTATAGCGATCAGCCGAATTTCCAAACCCACACGTGCGACGATACTGCTCTTTATTCCAGGTTGCCCAGGTCTTTTTTCGACCGGTGAGAATATTTCAATTAAGGGAAAATGGAAACGTCCCGCACCCTATTACATTTATTTCCGCCGCTATCCAAAAGTCATTGGAATTGCTCACTAAGGCCGCTTGTACACATTTTCTTAAACAAAAAACTTCATGAAAAAAGGTCCAGTCCAAAACTTCAGTTCCCTGCTGGAGAATGAACAAAAGCTAGCGGTTTTACTCCATTGCTTTCCACTCCACAGAACCACCACCGTCTATTCTCTGGCAGTCGCTCTGAAGATAGCTTCCGTGTAAGCTGATTGGCTTCTCATTCGCTGTCCTCGTCCTGTTTTACTTCCAAGTGCCAGTTGGGGTTATTTTCCTTTCGTTCTGTCCGATTGAACGGGACCCCGTTATTCCTTTTTTTCTTTTTTTTAAAAAAAAAAAATAAATAAATAAATATATGTATATATATTCCTCCGAGATCCGTTTCGTTCTTGACCAGCTCTACCTCATACTCACCACTTCACTCGATCTCTCTCCCTGTTAGCTATTCTCACTGGCCGGCTCCGGATCCACACCCTGCGATGAGGAATGTTCCAACGATAATCCTAAGGCGGGGGTGTCTCAGACATGGAATATAGGGAGGAGATACTTTACTTGACGCAGCTATCGCGCATAAATGGATAAATGCGGACTGCTGCACTATCTGAAGTGTGGCATAAGGGTGCAAAGCATGTGATATATGTTTATTAAAGTCGATACAAATGTATTTCAAATTGCATGAATAATTTCATTTTTTAAACCCTTATTCAAATGGCTACCCCCTTTCTACAATAGTTGTGCCACCGAGCCGGTCCTCTCCATTTATAGTAACCCAGCAGATATACATACTATGTATATATAGACCATGGACTACAATTGCGCGACCCCGAATGCGCGTCCCCATACATATACTCGTGAACCTCTGTCCCAACATGACAGCAATAACAGCTTCAGCTTAATTTTACAACCTATTCTAACCGCTAAGGTACCTTTACATTTAAACAATGAAAGCGAATACACCCAAAACAAGTAAATACTGTGCATGAGTTATTTTACGTTAAAATAATACATTTCATAAGCGGTATGAATGAGGGATGTCACAATAGTTGATGCATAAAACGAGTCCAGCACAAAGTATTCTTGAGTTTCTATGGAAAGGTTGCAATGCCTTAACAGTGGACATCTAAAACTTCACCATTCAATGACAGAAACCGGTCCGAAAGATTGTCTCAAAAAATAAAGGCAATGCCGTTGGTCAGGCGTATACACCTTTGTTTTAATAAAATTACCTTAAGTAGTAGTAATTTTAAGAATACTGCTAGCATATGTCCTTTAAATAAATATTAACTTTAATGTGCTAGAACGCGCACACAGGTTTCTTTCCTCCGCTAACTCCCTCCCCCTCTGCTTTTCAGATCATGAACACCACCCACCCTCTATGTGCGCGATCTCAGACGCTGTTGCTATCCGACGCAACGGCAGCTTATATGCAGTTGGTCAAACAAGGTTCATTGGTAACGTGGATTGGTTAGGTGGGCAAAGTAGGCGGAGAAATGGGAAGCGAATGCCCTGTCCCCTGCTCCTTCCGTCTCTCCCCAACGCAGAGCTACAATGACGTGCCTGAGGAAATGGTGAGGACTTCAGGTAGATACCCGGTAGGGGGGCCGGGGGCGCGGGGGTGAGTGACTCTACAGTAATGCCTTGCACCCCGTTCGCTGAAAATGAAAATTTTAATACCAGTGACTACAAAGTAGATAAACATTTACACGCACAAACAATCTGTCGACAAAAATGAAGTAAACAAATGGGAGTGAAATACATGATTTGGCGCATGTATGTCTCACCTTTCGACTGCACTTTCCTCTATGACGACTCTTCATACGTGAGTGTAGTGCAGAAACTCTTTGAAATCCTTACTGCATCCAACTAGCAATATGGATGAACACTCAATTTTTACAGTCTTCAAAATTAACGCCAAGGCATCGGAACGATTTAAAATAAAACCCATTCCATTATATTGAAATACTAAAAATTTGAAAACCCTGGCAAGTATAACTGCCTTACGTTTAAATTTAAATGCACCGAATGACTCGTTCCTTCTTGTAATACCAATTCATCACAAAGCAAAGCAAACGATAACCCTAATTTTGTACGCCTATATATTTAGTACGACTGTTTAACAAGCACTGATACAGAAACACAAAATCCTAAGTTAGTCAAACTTTATTCAACGTTTAGATTGAGGAAAGAAGACAGTAATACACGAATAAAGTAGAAAATGACCCAGAAAAATAAACATTAATGTGCTATTGTTGGTTTCGGGTGTTTCAATAACAGAAGCACAATGTTTCAATTTATGTCAAAAAAAGCTTTAATAAAAGCAGGGATTTCTTTGATCCACCTGAGAACAGCGTTTAAAAATAACGATGTAGGTCATGAAATTGCCGTTTCTGGATCATTGGAGGTTTAATTCAAAATGTAAACGGAGCTCTGACTTAATCGTAGATCTCTCAGGAAACTCATCAACATATGGATCAATTTAACACTATATCGGTTATTACTTATTTCAAACAAGATATTACAAACGACTGCAGCAAGTCATTACAGTACACATTTCACGTACGGCACAGGGGTTGTTCCAGCTACGAGGTAAAACAAAAACACTAAAGCTAAAATAATATAATTTTCAGCTAATATAACTCTCGGCACAAGCTGAATCGCAGGAACATAGGCTGTTCATGGAGAATCCTAAAAGGGCGATTTGATCTATTCGTTTGTTTCTTTTCCCCTACCCCTAATGTACAGAAACTAGAAGTATGGGAGGGGGGTACAAAACGAGGTTAACCATGGCGTCATTCATGCCTCCATGGCAGTCAGAATGTGCGTAATTCCCTTTAGGAAAAAAAGTCAATCATGCACTTCACCGTTGACAGAATTAGTGCCTTGATGCGGGTCTTGGGACAGTATTTCTGTATGTACCTTACTTGTACAGTAACATTACACGCTTCTCACTGCTTTGGACCGTTCTCGTTTGCACGTTCCCATTTTAAACTAAGTAGCACACGGAAAATACAGTACTGAGGTAGGAAATTTTTATTTTGCGATCTGTGCGCAAAAGCTGCTGGATGGGAGTTAGAGATAGATGTTGTAATACAGACAAATACGCCTGACGTACAAGTTAGATTTTCCAGGGTGAACCATGTGGAATTATTCAAGACTCCACCCCCCAGGCACCCTAATATTTAACAAATATTATTCCAGTCCATTTTGGATTATGTTTGTTTCCTGTTTTCCTTATAGCCTACTTAAAAGTTAGTTGGCTAAGTACTTTCATTCTCCCGCCTCTAGGCGCACCCGAGCACTTTGCGTACAAGTAATTGTGTGCGATTTAGACATTTATAGCGAAAGCGCCGCAGTTCAAAGTAAGAAAAGTCACCTGTCTAATTGCTTTTTTAAAAATTAGCGTACAAGTTTCCATAAAGGCATATGTTAATTTCTTCATCCGTCCTCGTATTTGGCAATGCAGATGAATATATACATATAGGCTACATCACGGTAGGAAATACGACTATTCCAATAAATCACGTTTGCAAAGCTTCCAGACACCCGAGATTAAAAACGCAAGGCGAAGATTCCGGGACTCACGTGCCTCGCAGCAAAATTCCACCCGGCAACTACACACTGTACCATGGCAACAGGGCTGCCATTGGTCTTGCCTACGTTTTGAAATGACCAATAAGAAGGCCGGCAGTGGCTGATGCGTGTTGCTAGGTAAACATGATGCAGTGGGAAGATATGGTAGTCAAAACGCCACTGAAAAAAGATAGCGAGCGCATGAGGAACGGAGGGGTAACACATCGGCGAATTACAATTACACTGCGGGAAGCTTGCCGGTGTTTTGTTTCAGTGTTGCTAAAGCTGAGGAAGGTTACAGAAATATTTCTGTTATTCGCTATTTCATAATTTTCAAATATATCGAGAGGAATTACACTATTTTCCAGTCAAAGGATAACTAGAACTAGCAATGAACTTTTTGTAACCAGCAAGCTAATGCTAGGAGGCGGGTACGCATCACGTGCGAGGTGCAGCTTCGCTATATTTTCCAACCTTATCTAGGGGCAGAATATCCAAATATATATCATAGCTCTCATAGCCAACACTTTCCATTGGCAAACTGCCTATTCACCGACAGGAGAAACCTGACAACTAAATAAGGTTACACAGCGCAGTATGACCCGGCGGTCCTAGAATTTCTGAAGTAGACTTGAAATGTCAGAGGAAAGTATACAATGACGATCATAACTGTAAAACCAAAACACAAAATATACCAAACTGTATTAACTAAATCCGGAATTGAAAACAGGAAATTGCGAGCAAAGCAAGCTGACCCAAGATAATTGGTACACACATGTTAAACGGATTTAGTATTTATAATTTAGAACGGCCAGAGAGACGTACAAAAGCTCTAAATATACAGATTCACGTGACTTCGTAGGCATACAAAAATTAAAATTAAGCAAAGTACTATTTCAACTTTGCAACCTTTCAGTGTCCATTGTTTTGCTTGACAATTTAGGTATGACTTATTTTCAGGTTTATTTTCTCTGTACAAAATAATCAGCTAAAGCAATTCCATGCCTGATCAAAATACCATAGTTAAAATTTAAGTTTCTGCTTTGCATTTCCTTTATTACCACTTGATATAAAATCATGTGCTTAAAAATCAATGAAACAAAACTGTTCACAGGCATATTTTAAAACTATACAAATAAGGATCAGCTAAAATACTGCATGCAAGTTAAGATCTATCAAGAAACTGAAGTGAATGAATGGACAAGTTCAATACTACTAAAGTCTGAGGTTCACCCTTAAATACACACAGGTCCTAGCAGTCTAGAGGTGAACCACAAATTAATCAAGTCTTTCTGAACAAGTTCCATGTTCAGGCTTACATACGTGGCAATTGCAAAGTACTATAATAAAATTACTCTGAAATATTAAATAGTCATGATACTGTCAAGGGAAGCAGATGGTGGTGAGAAGGTCTTGTAAAACAATTTGATTGTTACCCACAACTAAAAGACCACATTTCCATTCAGATCTTACACATTCTTACATCAACCTTATATGCAGTACTGAAAGCTTGTGGGAATTTCTCACTTTTCCTGGGGAGAGAAACTATACAGTCAGTGGAGGCCCACGGTTCTCTGTGTTAGATACATGTCTGTCAGTTTAAGCCTTGATATTATTGTGAGACTCACAGGAGAATCCTGACTGTTAATCTGCCATGCGGCATTCACAGTCCCTCCCTCCCGTGCCAGAACAACCTTTCACCTAAAAAAGGGAAATGGACTTACAGACAGACAGTGAACAGGGTCTGTGTTGACTTGGCAACAAATGTGGCCCAGATTTAATGAACACATATCAGTATATCCCATAGAGCATCAGCATCCATATAGCCATGCCTATAAAACTATAGAAGAGTAAAATATGAAAAATATCAGAAGCTTTTTTTTTCCATGATGTCAGCAAGTATTTATATTACATTTATACCAGGGAAATGCTGAAGGTGTTGACTGTAGTTCAGATATAAACAAAGGAAAAAGGATATTATAAATTAACATCAACAATAAGAAACATTTTTATAATAGTTATATTAAAATATCATTAAACAGAAGTAAGTGAGAAATAATGAAAGGTTGTATGGTAGATTAAGTGGTGTGATATAGGCCAAAGGTTGAGATGTTGAATGCTGGCAGTCATCTTGGCTGCCTCTAGTGGCCAGAGAAAAAAAAATCTATACACAAGTGTGTGTGTGTGTGTGTGTGTGTGTGTGTGTGTGTGTGGGGGGGGGGGACAGGTCAGCTCATATCCACAAATCCAGCAATTAACCAAAGATTAATGCAACCTTACTACTGCATAATAAATTTAAAATCAACTGTAGGCAAACCGTTTAAAATCAATGAAATTGTCATTAATATGTATTAATTTCCTTAACACAAGTTCTGCCAAAAGTCAGGTTTAAATTCAAGGGAGTAGATATACTGTATGTTAAGTTTAATTAATTCATGACATGCATTTTCTTCAGCCTTAAGGAAATGAATAGTATGGACTAGGGTTGCACCGATTGCAATTTTCTTGGCCGATGTAGTTTTCCGATTTTTAGGTAAGTGCGATTGGCTGAAACCGATTTTTGCCTTAACAGCAAATACATACAAAAGTCACATTTTCTTTACCTCAAAACTTTATTTTCCCTAACAAACTCTTATTAAACTTTAAAAATTCAAATAAATTAAACTAGAACCAATAAATAAAACCCAAACTACAACGAAACATTAATATATATTTTTAAATAATAATAGGTGCAGTAAGTAAAAGAACAAGGCACATTTTTTGTCTTGACAACATATTATAAAACTATTTAAGCATTAATGGCAAGTTTCTCTTTATGAACAGAAGCATTTCTGCCTTGTCACCTGAAATTCTATTTCTCATCTCATCTGTCACATGTCCAGCCAAGCTAAACAAGCGCTCACTCTCAACACTTGTACATGGGGCAGAGAGGAATGCTTTGGCAAGTGGGGCAAGTGCAGGGAAATGATCTTTGTTGAACGAAAGATAGGACAGACTGTTGGCTCGTAGATGGCTTCGAACATGCTTTGCTAGCAGCTTTCGCTTTGCTAGCTTCTTCAAACTGAGCATGTTCACTGGGGTGATGTGTTTTCAAATGTCTAATTAAATTAGTTATTTTAAATGTCTTTGTATTGGTTCCCCCACAGTGTATCTGGTCCTTACACTTGCTGCAGATAGCGAATTTTGCATCCACTTGGCTCACGCTAAAGAATTTCCAAATTATGGACAATTTTGCGTGTCTGAAAGTGCGCGCGACTGCGCATATGATTTATTGCACATGTGCAAGATCGATTTGTAATCGGAAATACGCAAGACTGAGTGGCCGATCACCGATCAGGCTGAAAATCGGCCCATTCTGATCGCTAGCCAATCCATCGGTACATCGGACAATGTTTTACCTTAAACATATTAATATTTGTGCCCAATTTTTTCTAGTCTTCCCAGAAAGTGAAAAAAAAAGATATGAAAATGAGATACTGTATTGATAGAAAACACATAATAAATTGTTGATTCCTCTTACTTTAATAATGAATGATTAGCTAGGGTTTCTTACCCTGTACATTTCTATTAAAATATAAATACAAGGGAAAAGTTTGCAAACTCTTTGCAATTATATGGAATACTGTCATAAATGGCTCCTACAATGTGATCTGATCTTCAACAAAGTCTTAATAATATATTATTCTTATTTAAATACGCACAATAATTTACCATTCCATATCTTTATCAACAAATTGTTTTAAAACAAGTAATTGATGGAAGAACTATGTGAACCTCTACAATGAGAAAATGGGTAACTGGAGGTAGGAGGTCCAATCCATCTAGGTGTGGGGTTCAGCTCCCCTGCATTGGATGGATGGATGGACGGATGGACGGACTGAAAAGAGATTTCAGAGGACCTTAGAAGAAGTGTAAGACTGGAATGGGTTATAAAAGTGTTACTAAAGAAATGGGACTCCATTATTAAAGACTGGCTGAAATTCAGCACCATTGCAACAAATATCAATGCAAAGGCATGCTACAGACTCCTCATTAAAACAAGTGAGAAAGAACCCTAGGGTGACAGCTAAGGATCTGCAGGCATCTCTTGCACTTGATTTTTGTGTTCATGAGTTGTGGTACATAAGAAAAAAAAACACTGGGAGGTTACCATGGAGGAAACCATGGAGACTACCTGAATGCACAACACTACTAGACCAATATTTTGTGGACAGATAACGCAAAAATTTGAGCTGTTCCAATACCATCACCTTATCACAACTGTGAATCATGGTGTGGGGCTGCTTTGCTGCCTGAGGGCTTACAGTCATCAAGGGACCAATGAATTGCAAGCTGTATCAGAAAATTCCATAATAGAATGTCAGGGTGTCTGACTATGACTTAAAACTCGAAATAAGTTGAGTCTTGCAACATGACAAGGGATCCTAAGCACTCGAGTGAACCAACAACAATGGTTCAAACTGAAGAAATTGTGTTTTACAATTCCTGTTCTCATGAAGCAGCATGATCTCAAGCTGTTCAAGCAAGATATCCCAAAAATATACATAACCCAAAACAGTTTTGAAAGGTAGATAGAAAATGGGATTGATAAAGCAAAATATACAAAATCACCCCATAAGTTTGATCATCTATAGCAGGGTTATTCAAATCACAGTCCTCAAAGTCCGAGCACTGCTGGTTTTCCAGTCTTCCTTTACCTGTCAGTCAGGTGTGAAGCCTCTGACCAATCAGAATCAGTAATTATTAAATTAAGTACCTGGGACAACTGAAAACAAGGCCTGGATTTGGAATCGAGGTCCAGATTTGGAGAACCCTGATCTATAGTAAGCATCTTCTTGAGAGCATTACCAGTAGACAATTTAACAGTTCACAATTTTCTCCATCAATGACCTTTATTGTTTAAAGAATTTCAAAAGGGTTTTGTCTATTTATTGTCAAATTGTTCAATAAAGATGTAAAATGTTTACATTGATTGTCAAAAACTGCCTCCGGTTATTATCTCTTAAATGTAGATCAGATCAAAATTTCTGGAGCCATTTGTGCAGAAATTCAGATGATTCCAAAGAGTATCACAAACTTTTCCTCACAACTGTCTATCAATACTTAACTACTTATCACTGTATCAGGTGGCTAACTGCCTCCCTCGAAGAAGATGTAGTTAACATTCTGTTATCATTCTGATGCTGTTCCTGCAACAGGTGTCACTGAGACAGAGGTAAAAAAAAAATGTTTCCCCCATGATACCAGCTTTAGGACCAGGAAGTCTTACAGATAATCTTCCTTTTTCAGGAGAACCTGGAAAATGACTGCCGGAAATTAAATAATGTGCCTGCGGTTGTTTCTACCTGTACCATTATTGCATCTATACTGTGCATATTGTGTGAATAATGTTCCATTAAGCCAGCCATAAGCTTTTAAGCTTAGAACTGGTGTACAGGCTGGCAATGGGAATGCAAAGACATGTTGGTTCAGATGCACTTTGAGCGTTACATTCAAGAGAACCCTGTGTTACACATACAGGAACTTTATGGGGTAATCAGCTTCAACTGGACACATATGAACTCTACAAGTACAGATGTCCACAACCTTCATATATTGGTAGCCAGACAGTTACACAAGATAATGAATACATTTAGCTGAGACAATCCAAAGTCCCTTATAATTTGTGCAACCTATTTATTTGGGCAAGGTTTATCTAGGGCAATCTCAGCAAAGTGCTGGGAGCTGCTTAAAGATATAGACCTACTAGTCTGAAAAGGTGCGAGTGGATGCTAGCTACTTCCTGGCTACCACACCCCTAGACTCATGATTAACATCAATGGCTTCCTGGAAACCACCTTACTTTTTACGGCTGATCCTCCTGTACATGTACTCCAATCCATTTACATGTGTTCAGCTTCAGACTAATGAAAAGAAGAACCTCAGAAAGCTGTGTGTTTATTTATCTAAG